>VZRW01003030.1:0-101152 GCA_013398125.1 Aegotheles bennettii
GGGATGCTCTGATCTTGAGCTTGGTGCCTTGCTTTCCTTGGTGCCTTGGTGCCAAGGAAAGCAGCAGTGCCCAAACAGGTCCCTGCTTGTCCTGCACTCCCCCTGCATCCTCTGCCAAGCTCCACAGGAGGTGGGGTGAAATGTGGAGATGCAAGAAATTGGTTAAGCGGTTGGGAGAAAGTTCCAAGGATCCTCACAGGAATGACTCTGCTAGCACTTGCTGCTACAGCTCTGTGCCCTAGAGAAACTGCGTCTATCTGTCCTGAAGGATTTATTTTTGTACAGGCATCCAACCCTGAAAGGAGAACTTGTGGTGTCAAAGTGAAGACAGGGATGCACAGGGGAGAAGCGTTCAGGACAGTCTGTCTGGTGTATTGGGAAAGATGTTAAACAAGTACATAGCTGGCTTTCTGTGCCTTTGCAGAGCTGCATTTCTTGATTTAAACCATTCAGCTGTGTCTAAAATTTAAATTGAAGTGCTGAGGGGTGTATCAGAGGTGGGAGTAACTGGGAAAAGTTGTGGCTACAGTAGCAGCATAATGCAACAGGCTCAAGCTGTTAGCACAACTCTGCGATTCAGTGCAAACCAGGAAAAAAACAGCCTTATTATGTTTTTTAAGAAACTCAAATTGCCTGTGATGAAACTGAAGATGGCAAACATCTCTGCCTCCTCTCAGGCCCAGCTGTGGGTACAGGTGGGACAGATTTACTGATCAAGCCATATATTTCAGAGTAGATTTTATTTACCTTTAAAATATTCTTTAAAAAGATGTTAGATTTTTACTCATTTAAAGAATAGAGTACAAAGAGTAAGTGCACACCTTTCTGTGTTATATCTGGACAAAGCTGCTCATAACTAAGTGAATCATGTATCTGAGAACTGTTTGTGTAAGTCTTGGAGGCACCTTAAGCATCTTAAATTCTATGTGCATATTTTACTTGAATATTTTTACTTGTGAAGGATGATCTAATATCTGCCTGTTGAGTGTAGCCACTGTGCAAAGCCTTGAAATGTTACAGAAGTGAACTTGAGTTGTGCGTGGGGGTTGTGATGTCTGAGCGGGAGAAATGGGTCAGTTAATAAAATTTCCAACCCGTGAATGAAAAAAGAGCACTGGGCTGATGAGCTGGAAGAGAAGCAGGCTTGTAAAACATGGGGGAGATATTGATGTGTCAAGGGAAAGTAGCTTGAGGCAAGACTCTGATCAGATAGGTAGTACATAAATATATAACATCTGAGGAATAACAGGAGTGTATTAGGTGTGGGGCAATATCTGTGGTCCTGTGCTTCATCCAGCTATTGCAGTAATAAATGTTTATTGGTTTGTGACCAGGCCTCCCTCTTCTCCTTCTCCCGAAGAGAAACTATCCTCAGATTGTGGAACATGGCGTGATGTTTTTCCCCTCACAGAATAAGAGTGTGCTTGCGAGTCGCCTCTGAGCATCACAGTGAATGTGTTTTCCTCAAGGAAGAATTTTTTGACAGGTCACACTGTGCAAGAGCGTCATCTCCTTCCAGTACAACTTCCCTGATCAAACAGAATTAAGGCAGGTTTGGGGCCTGGCTGGTTTCCCTCCAGGGCAGACCTTGTCCTCAGGGAAGCAGAAGAATACGAGGTGCAGGGTGCTTAAACTCTTATATCAATGCTGCTCCTGTGTGCATGGTGAAACAACCAAGCCCTGTGCACTTTTACTCTGCGGACTTGTTCTTGATCCTTCGCAAAGGGCGAGTGTTGAGTGTCCTGGCACTGGTCCTGCGAGCAGGTGCTCCCCATTGCTTCCCTCGCAGAAAGTGGCTTCTGCTTATGCCGGAGGGAAGGGAGCTGCGAAGCACAAGTTTAGCACAAGAGGGAACATCATTTTCCCCCGTATAGCAGAGCAGTGTGCTCTTGATAAAACTCCCACCAGTAATATAGCTGCTTTGCTGTGTCAGCCTTCTATTCTGACCTCTTGCTGAGGAAAGCAGAGGACTTTCCTGGGCTGGTTTGCCCTCCTGTCATCAAGACACCAATCTCTGCCACCTGGTTTGATGGCTGTGGGCCCAGGACAGATTACCATCTTCACTTTCTCTCCCTGTCTCTCTCTCTTCTCTCGGAAGTCTTCTTTGGATCATCTTCCCCCCCTTGCCCTGCTTAATTATAAAACTATACACACACAACAAAAAAAAAAATCTCTATTCTGACACATCGTATATTCCAGACTACACATACATCCTCCATGTTAATGCTTTAGGGGTTAATAGGTTCACTTGCAAAATTTCACTCCCTCTCCTCACACTTGTCTTTCCTGCTCTGCCATATGTGTCCTAAAATCTGCCTTTCAGTTTAGAGCTTGTAAATTTTCCAAACAAAAATGTAGCTCTGAAAACTACATCAAGACAACATCCTGCACTTAAGTCATCTGAATACTGGAGAGCATAAAGGAGACTTTGCCTGGTGTCTCTGCCCGCAGTGATGCAATAGGAATGCAGTATGCTTCTCACAGACAATTAGGGCACACATCACTTAGCTCCAATGGAAATCAGATTACATGCTCAGGTACTGGACTGCTTGCCTTGTAGTAGTTGTGCTCTTCATGGAGTCCAGTAAATGACATGTAAGTTAATTACAGATTTAGAAGGCCTTCATTGTTGTGTGATGCTTCGGGTAGGTTGGTGTATGTCAAATTCTATTATATTGTAGACTTTTTGTGAATGGTGAAATAAGACCGTAAAAGTTTTGACTCTGAAACTGCTGAAGTCAACTCTGTTTTTTCTGCAGAGTTTAAATGAAATATGTGTAGGTGCAAGTGGATTATATTGTTAGGAAATGTTCTGCTTCTTATCCTGTGACTTCTGGGGCTAAAACAAACCCTGTACGATTTTGGCACTCTTTGCTTAATGCTCTAGATGTCTAATTTCTTCTTTGTATAATTTTTTCCCTTTACAATGTAAAAAGCATTCAGCCATTATAGCTATACCTAGTACACAATACCTAAAAACCCATCTGCTAGAATCTCTTTATTTTGTGATTTGTCCATGATACAGAATACATCCAGATACAAGATAACATTTCTACAAGAAGCAGAAGATATACTAATGTGCAAGAAAACCACTAGTGATAATAAGGAATCACATAAAGATACTTCTACAACTTCATATTTGAAAAAAGTGTACTTGTAATTTTTTTAAAGCAATCCAAGTAATTTTATCAATATGGTAAATCAGCAGTGATTGTTCTTCAACTGGTATAGGCATGTGCACAAGCAGTTTCTTGTAAGTCATGCCAAAAATCTGCCAGTCTGCATTGTCAGTGTGTGGATGTAAATAATGCAATATCCCCCACTTCAATTCAGTTTTCTGGCTTTCTTTTTTCTTAAAATGTAGAATTGTATGGACCTGGGTTTTTTTGTGTGGTTTTTCAATAAAACAATATTCTTTTATTGCAGCATATCACTGAATGAGATGGTCTGGCTATTTTTTTGTTAGCTCACAGCCTTGAAAGAGAGCTAGGAGCCACTGAAGTCAGTGAGAATATGCAGCATCAGTGAGGACTAAGTCATTATTGCTTTCCTTCAGATAGAATAGAGGACAGAATCAATTTTCCTGATCAAGTCAGACCACTGTCTGAAGTATTTCTGTTTAGTTACTTAGAAAGTGTCATAGGCCTCCAGGTTGTGCTCTGAAATACTCATGTGCAAGCCAGCTCCATGTACTACATCAGTGCAACCCTGCACACAGGATCTCCTGAGGGCTGAAATAGAGGACATTGTGTTCAGCCCTGCGCCGATTTGGTTAGAGAGCTTCCTGGCTACAGCTGGTGCTAAGCCAGCTGGTTGGGAGCATGGCCAGAATGAGCAAGAGGCTATCTGCATTTTATAAAGTAGATGTGCCCCTTGTTAATGAGAAAGGCAAACAGGAATCTGCACTGGTGGGGATGTGAGGTTTTGGGTATTTTTTGTAAGCTTTCTGGCACTGAAAATTGGAAAGAGCTTTTTGTGTATATTCAAGGAGCAAGAATAAGGAAAACTGTGGGTTATGTCCTTTACATATCTCTTTTAACATGACACCTATTGTGTTATGCCAATTTATACAGGCTGAAATCTTGGACTGTAAGTGATTGATTCAAATTACAAAGTAAACAGGGGAGGAAGTTGGTGGAAACTGGTGTTATTTAGGGAAGGGCATCCTTAAAATTGTGTTACAGTGGGAGGTTGGAGACACAAGCATCTGCTCTGTGGACAAATTTAGTTATAAAACCCAGTTCCCTTACAGTCAGTGGAGCATACCTATCAAATCTGGGACCTAGCTCACTTGCTTTTCATGGAGGATTTTCATCTTGTTTGAGCAGAACTGGAATTTTCACAGAGATGCTTGATTAGAATAAATGGAGCATTCCTATCAAATGCAGCCAACTAATGAATCCATGGGTAAGCTCCATTAATTTCAATACAGTGCTAAATGTGTTAAATGTTATGAGAGAGAAGTTGCTGCATATGTGCACTTACCAATTTTCTTAATGCTAAATTCTAGCTGATTTTAAGTTCTTTTTTTAGATTCCATAAAACATGAGTAAACCAATGTTTTCATATTTAATAAGGTAAATAAGCATCTGTTCTGTGGTATGAAAAACAGGAAAAATAATCTGAAAATATTTTTTTTGTAGGATCTCCCATTCAAAAGTAGCTTCATTTAGTACCTTCATTTTGAGATAAATTTGTTTCAGGCCCAGAGAAAATCTTTGCCAATTTTCATCACAGAACAAATTTTGCTTTTATACTAATGCTGTTCTTCCTCCCAAAATAAGATTTCAGTTATACAGGAAAACAACAGTAAACAGCCTAAAAAACAATACCATAAACAGGATGATGTAATTTGCATTGTTATATTACAATGAGTCATTTCCTGTGTACTTCCATCAACAAACACTAGCTTAAACTCCACCTATTTACTAAAAAACTGTCACTGATAAACTTGGTCCATGGAACTTTAGGAAACATAAGTTTTCACACAGGACAGGTTGGTGACAAGCCAAGAGTGTAAGAGAGTTATAACAGGCCATTCCTTCTCTAAGCATCCTTTTCAGTAGCACAGGTGATTTATGCCATATTTAATCCCATTTACATCTTGTCATAGAATCATAGAATGGTTCGGGTTGGAAGGGACCTTAAAGATCACCTAGTTCCAACTCCCCACTAGACCAGGTTGCTCTAAGTCCCATCCAGTTTGGCCTTGAACACTCCACAGCTTCTCTGGGCAGCCTGTGTCAATGTCTCACCACCCTCACAGTAAAGAATTTCCTCTTAATATCCAACCTAAATCTGGCGTCTTTCAGTTGGAAACTGTTACCCCTCATCCTATCGCTACATGCCCTTGTAAAAAGGCATTGTCTTTTCTGTATCCACACTTTCATACACCCCACCTCCATCTTTCTGAACTTCCTACAGCGACTTGCATCAATGCTTGATAGGAAATCAAATCCTGCTGTAGGTTTTACATTAAGGGAATATAAGCAGATATCAGTTGACTCTTCTTTTAGTCTCTCTTGGGACCTTGTCTTTCTTTGTGAATTATCTCCATTGCAAGACAATTACTGTGGGAAAAGAAGGGCTAGAGATTCCTTACAACACTTGAACTGTTTGGTGTATATACATAAACTTATATAATGAATCACAGAAAAGCCATGGCATCCAAGTTTGAAGATTCTTCCACCCATCTGGGAAACAAGCTCTAGTGCACTGGCCTCCTAGAGAAGGTTTTCTTGATGTCCAGTTTGAATGTCCTAATCCATGGTGGGTGGCTGTTGTGGCTGGTTATACCCTCTGAAGAGTTTCCACAGTTTTTGTAACCCCCCGTCAGACAGTCGTGGGCTGCGATTAGATCTCTCCTTGCCTTGTAACCTACTCTTTCTCACATGAAGCAAATCCAGCTTCCTTAACTGCTCCTTCAAGTCACCTGCCTTAGGCTCCAGTTGCTGTGGTGGTCTGCCACAGAGCCCTCTCCTGCTTCTAAGCACTATTCTTGAGCTGTGGAGGAGAAAACCATGCATATTATCCCAGGTGTTATCTTACCAGTACTGAGTAGAGAGAGATAATAACTTTTCTTGATCTGCTGGCTGTACACTTGATGTAGCCAGTAAGAGATTTGCTTTATCTGTGATCAGAGAGTATGCTGTTGGCTCATTTTTAGCTTGACAGCAACCATCACCTCCAGGTACTCTTCAGGAAGGCAAAAATGTCTGTAAAGATAGATGAATCCTTGGGGAGGGAAGGGGGAATGTGATCTTTCGAAGCAGCAATACCTGCTTCTTTCTCTCCCCTTTCAAAAAAGAAATAGAATCCCTCTGATGCTTCCTTGTGGGTATGTGGTTGGGAATAAAGATAACATTGAAAGGAGGAAACAACCAAAATCTATTGTTTCAAGGTATCTCCAGGTAAAGCAGAGTCTATAAAATCAAACAATTTCTAAATTCTGTTATATTAGTAAAGATAACTTGTTTGCCCTGCAGAATTAAATCACAAGCTTTCCAAGAATATTTTTGCAAAACATTAGAACACAAAATAGCAAGGAGGATGTCATCACTGCTAATGCACTGAGTCCTATATCTGTCTACGTATTGTTACAATAAAAGTAAGTAGAGCACATAAGTCAAGCACTTTCTCTTCTTTTGGTATTGGTTATAAGAGAAAGGTCACTTTTCAACTTTTTCTAAAAACATCCCTCAGTGTGTTGCCTGTTACGTATGAATCTTTTTGCTGAAAGGAAATCGAAAAGAACTGTAAACAGAAAATGAAACCACTTTTGATAGAAGTGAAATTTTGTTCCGTATTGACTGTTATTAGCCATTAAATGACAAGGAGGCAGACTCATAGATGTTTCTTGAAATCCTGCATAGTATGGAGAACATGCTTTCATTGTGCTTCCTGGCGCTATAAGATAGTATGCCTTATTTGGAAATATAATAATCAGTTCTGTTAAATCATGTTCAATCAGCTTATATAATAACACCTATATTTTGTTATTCATTTCAGATTTCAGAGACCTATGCCTTCCTACCGAGAGAAGCGGTGACACGATTTCTAATGAGCTGCTCAGAGTGCCAGAAAAGAATGCATTTAAACCCAGATGGAGCGGATCATAAAGGTAGTTTTAGTGTCAAATAGTGAGATGTAAAGTCATTTTATTCCTAATACCCATTTATATTTTCCTAGCTTAAGTGAGGGTTCATAAAAATTTGGTAGACTGGAACAGTTCACTAAGATCATCTCATTTCCTTAAGCTGGAAGGTCGTGAATCTTCTGCTTTTGCTTAAAGATGGAGTGTAATACTGTATGCACACTCAATAGAAAGATGATTTTATCTCGAGGAAATTATTTTGCTACAGAAATGTTTATATGGGGGCTTAAATGTAATGAATAGATAGGGTACATGTGCTGTTGTCATTTAGGACAGAAGAACTCAGCACTTTTCAGGGTTTTAACTTGATTTTCATTTTTCTTCAGGAGACGTCCATCTGTGTAGCCTACAAGAAATTGAAAATGCCCAAGTTAGAACTAAATGACATGACTTTGACTGCAGAGTAGGCTGAAGTAGCCTCCACAATTAACACAAATGCGTAATAAATATTTTTATTGCAGATAATGGGAAGCCTCCAACTTTGGTGACCAGTATGATTGATTACAACATGCCAATTACTATGGCCTATATGAAACACATGAAACTGCAGCTACTAAATTCACAGCAAGATGAGGTAAAACCTGAAATCTTTTAAGTTTGTTTTTCTGTACTCCTGTGTTCTTAGGTGCTTTTCTTTGCGGTAGCCAGGAAACTGAACTGAAGATGAATCTTGATCCCATCTTTATCATTTCATTGCTAAAATAGTGTGTCTGAAACCAACCCTTCCATGGCTGGGGGTAATATGCTGTACTGCCTCAAATTACCTGAAGTTGCCCTTTTACTGTCTGGACCAGTGGAAAGGTTAAAGAGGCAGCATGTTCACCTGAGACTTAGTGCTGTGCTCAGCAGTGACTTTTATTGTCTACTTCTAGAAAGCAATACCATCAACAGCTGAAATTATTGTCATGGTGCTCTCAAGGTTAGCAGCCAGGATGCAACACATTATAGTGAGATAGATGGAAGCCCTGGCAACATTAGTTGAAATCTTTCAGGTAAAAAACTTGATAAATAAGAGTAGGAGTTGCTTTTGATACTGAATAAAAAGACAGAAAAAAAAAAGGAAGAGAGGTATGCTAGGGATTGAACTTCTTCATAGGGAATTAGAGTTGAATTGCATTTGTTTCTTCTCAAAAATTATTTTCTTTCTGTGATTTATTCAGGGTTTTTCCAGATTTTAAGAGGTTCTTCATCAATTGGATGGCATCTACCAAATTATTTGTAATAAATTCATTCTGCTAGAAATGTGTTCATTTACCATTTGAGCTGCCAAATATTTAGAAGCCCAGCTATGTGCCAACCAAAAAGCAGTCCTGCATGCTGCATCCTTTTGCCTGACTACAAGATTTTTTTTTAGTAAAAAAAGCCCTCAAAAACAACCTTAGCAGCTGAATTATGTCAAAGACCCTGACTGACTCATGGCTTCTGTGGAGTCAGCCAGATTTGTTTCCATAATAAGTAGGTACGGGCTATTGGTGGAGATATATGAATTATTCAACATCCCATAGAATGGGGATTTCATCACTCTTCTAGAAATATCAGAATCCTTGTTTGGCTTTTGCCTTTTTTTTTTAATTGTTGAGTGTGTGGGGAGTCATCCCTGACTCAGTTTTTCATGCACAAATACAGCCTGGTTGTTTTTACCTCCTACTGAGTCTCCCCTCTGTGTGCTGCACCTTTTCAGGAATCTGGCATCAGGGTTTTAAGCAGCAGGAGAGAAGAGGCTTTATCCCTGCCTTAGGAGTAAAAGGACTCTGGTTTTCCCACTTCTTCCCTTTGAGAATTACTCCTCCCACAAGAGGGTCAAGAACTCATGCTGGATCAGGGCCACCTGCCACAGTGCTTCTACAGCCTGAATGTTTCGGTGTAGTCTTACTGATCTGATGACTGAAATTTTTGTTAAACCAGTTTTTCATCTAGATGAACCCGTGGCAATGATATGGTGGCTATAGGAAGCATCATTGCTTGGTATCTCCCTGCCCAGCTCAGTTTTGCAGCTTTAACATTGTTGTGTATGAAATGGTTGCCGCATTGGATTTGTGAAGAGTAATTTTGGATATGTTTTTTTAATAATGTGTTTGCCAGGGCAGAGTGGGCACAAGGAAAGTTCCCAAGATAATCTTTACATCTTCTCTTAAAGCAAAGTTTTGCTAAGAATTCCTTTTTCCTCTGGGCTGTACGTTTGTTGCACTGTGAACAAAATGGCAGTGAAAATGTTGTAGCTTCTTGGTCCTGGTTCCTGAAGATTCCTGGTCCATACATTCAAACTATTTGATGCACCTAAAAACATGCTTGGGTTTGTAGCAAGGCTCTGTTTCCAAGGTTTCCTCAATCATATCTGTATTCTTGTAGTGGGGGAGGAATTGAGACAGGACTAAACCTGGATCCCACAGCTAGCTAGCACAGGGACTGAAAGCCTCCTAATTCTTTCATCCTCAATTCATCATTTTTAAGCTGAGATCAGTGGTGAAAAGGAAGAACAGGAGAATTCATCATTGTGTTGGAATTTACAGCTGTGCTGCAACTGGTACAAAGATGGCAGTGGCTCCCAGCTCCTTTCCCTATGACTGTGTGTCCACACAGATTCAGATAAATGGCCACACAGTCTGGGGAGCGAGGTTCTGCAGAGTGCCATAGGCAAACACAGGCATCCCATGCATGTTGTTTTATACCTATACAAGTGCTGGATAGCCAGAGCTCCCTTTCTGGGAGCCCATGCGGATTGCCTAACCTCAGAATTGGAAAATGTAAGCTGCTGCTTGCTGGTTTCTGCAATGAGAAATACCACTGTGCCTTAACAGAGGCACAGTCTTCCAGAAAGTCTGGGGGAGCCTATGTTCTGAACTTTCTCTTAGAGAAAGCAGAGTGTGTTTTCCCAAAACCTCAGAACCAGCCCAGTGTGTGTGTGCACCTCGGCCCCATCTATCCTAGGCAGCAGGCTAGTGGGTACCACGTCCCATTGTTCTTATGCAAGGGCAGTGTTTGAGTGTTTGCTGCTGCTGTAACTGGGGTGCTCCCCCCTTATCTGGGCAGGGCAGACAGGTGCTTGCTGGAGAAGCCCTCACTGCTCCATTTTGTTTTTTACAAAACTCTGATAAGAAGGTATGTTTCTTTCCTCGTCTGTCATTGTCCTGGTGTGACAGTGCAGAACAGCATTGCTTTGTGTGTTGTTTCACTCTCACTCCTGAGTGGCATTTGGCAATGCTTCCTCCCTGTTCAACGAGAGTTGTGACTGCAGGGAGCTTCCCTCCTGAAAACTAGAGAAACACCCATGCAAGCTGGGAACATCACCGAGACCCAAGAGAGGAACTGATTTAAGGAACAAGTGCTCAGAAAGAAGAAAGCAGCTATATTAGCATCTGTAGTAACCAGTTCACAACAAATGCACAGTAAATAATAGTCTAAAGATTGCTATTCTTCTAAGACACTTCTGGTGAGCAACCCAGAAAAATAGTCAGAATCCTGTTAAAGTTCTGTTTATATTTTCTAAAAATAATATATTAATTGGAAAAGGTATGCAACGGTATTCCCAGAAGGGAGTGGGACAGTGTTTTAAAATAATCTTTAGGGATACAAAGTTATCTGCCTTATTTTTCTGCATGTTCTTTAAATGTCTTCTCTTCATAATAGGAGTAATTATCTCAGAAAATTTTTCTGAAAACGTATCACCATAGTTTGTGCGTTGCTTCAGCAGCTTACACAGCAAGACTTGTGGATGCTTTATTTTTTATCCATGAGTGCACGCATGAACTTCAGTGAGACTGAAAAAAGTAAACATGTATGTGAACATTTGCTATACTAGATCCAAAACTGTTTTGCTTTTAGAATTGGGGACAAAATATTTGATCAGGACTTTTTCTTTTTGCCCTCTGCTATCATCTCTAGTAAAGACTCTATAATTAGACTTGATTGATAAATCATACTAAAGATGTATGAGGTAGAATAAATTTGAAGCGATTCTCATATGATTTTATCACTTTGGCTTGCAATTGACTGTCATTTGAGCATGCTCAGAACTTTTATAAGCTTTATCATTTTAATAGACACTTCTTTAAACATAGTAACAGTTTAAGGGTGACATGATGTCAAGGGAATTTGGTTGTGGAGTCTTACTAGCTCAAGTTGCCATTTGGAAATCTCACTGTGAGTGGTCACCACAGGGTTCCCAACCTCACCTTGGTAAGGTAGAGAATGCAGGCAGGGAATGTGGAGAGCTGTCCTCAGCCAAATTTGAGTAACAAGGACTGGTATGGGTTCTCTAATTACTGGCCCTCTTTTGCAAAATACTATGGAAACAGTTACAAGTGTGGTAATGGAGTATCCTCATAGTTGAACAAATTGCATTTTTCAGGTTATCGTATCACACAAATGCTGTGTTTTCCTTGCTTTTCTTCATATGCTCTGCTTGTTTGCTTGTATACACAAAGATTTAGTGTGATTATACTCCATGCCGGGTGTGAGTGAGAGGAATGGGAATGAGTGAACTGCACATATAATGTGAACGACGCATGATGTTTTCTGACGTGCCTCTGGAACCTTCAATTCGCAGGATGAAAGCTCTATAGAAAGTGATGAGTTTGATATGAGTGACTCAACTAGGATGTCAGCTGTGAACTCTGACCTCAGCTCAAATCTGGAAGAAAGAATGCAAAGTCCTCAGAACCTCCAGGGCCAGCAGGATGGTAAGGCTCTCGTTTCATACAGAAAATGTGGTATCGCCTTGTATTTTTCCCATTCTGTGCCTTCATTTAGTACCTGCTGTGTCCTTTTCTTCATAGTGTGTTTCATTAGGTAATTTGAAATATATGTTCCCTGTGTCTCAGCGTGAAGAGGATGAAGTTGGGTTTTTTTGTGGGTTAATTTACTTGTTGCTTAGGCAACAGGTGAATGCTTAGACCACTATATGTTAAGTACTATTATTTTACTATTTTTATATATGTAGTGTGACCGTACACAGGCATAAAAGGAAATGAAACTCAAACTTTTCTGAGGCAATCCAAAAATCTGAGAAAGTTGTTTTTACTGGTAGAAATGAGGGGTATGACAGAAGCATGGTTGTTTGAGAGGTAGGAATTGGGATTCAGAAGAAAGGATGAAAAAGACAAACTCCAATAGAGAAGTAGAGGTAAAAGAAGAGAAAACAGAATGAGCAGCATTACAAATCTGAATGTTAATTATTTCTAGATCAGTTACAACACAAAGCTAACTTGTTGGTGAAAGGGATGGAAGTTTTACTTTACATAGAAGATGCATAGGTCTGTACTCTTTGATACCAGCCCTTGTTACAGAATGAATTAGCTGGGCCTGGTTTGTAGTGACCTTTCTCCTTGGCTATGGAGTGCACACAGACCCTGTCTGCTATAGGCTGCGGCAGTGGCTCATGGGTGGCACATGAATGTGAAACACCCAAAGTGCAGGTCTATTCTATTGCTATTAAGAAGAACATAATGGTGTTTTGTGTTTGTTACTCTGTAATTTCCTGATCATGTGTGCCAATTCAGAAGTATTTCTTACATTTCTCCTGAAATATATGGAATTTGATAGTTAAGATGGATTCTTTCCACTTTATGCATCATGGTCAATTGCTAGCCGGTAAGCTATTTGGGTGAGAATGGATGTGCTGCATGGTGGCTGACAGGATCTGGTGATGGGTAGGACCTTCTGCCGTGTTGCTAGGCCAGATTCTAACCACAGCTGCCTTTTTTCTGAGTGTCCTCAGCTATGACAGAATTTGTGCAACTTTTGACTTAATTTCTAGCTACATATGGTCACTAAAGGAGCGGTTCTGATGCACAAGATGTAGGGAAAGCCAGTTCACTTTCTGGATGAAGTTTGACTTTTCAGGGCTAATATGTTATAATAATACTGCTAAGTTAGAGTTTTCAGGGATACTTTGGAAGGTGCCTTTTTTGTGTATCTGGCTTTCAGTGCAAAATTGTGCTTTAGAAATTTTTGCTTAACTATATACTCAATCTGTTTCACATACACAGAATGTTTCTTAATAGTAATTGTATGTGTGTATATGTCTGAAATAGAAATTATAGCTCAGTACAGTAACCTGTGAAGAAACATCTGTCATACATGTCTTAATACCTGCCACAGCCAGATTCATGTGCCACATCTAAACATATTAGAACATAAGTATGAATGATAAAATGCTGGAAATGTGTTACTTGCTATTTAAAATGTATGGGAAATACATGCACTGTGGTCTTTGAACTGCAGGTAGTGTGATCTTACAGAATTGCTTTAAATCTCTCAGCTTTCCTTCCCTTCCTCACAGATGGTACTTGCTCACCTTCCTTAGGCAATCCTATTTTTTGCTGCATCTTCTGCATAAAGCATCTGCTGATAGATTTGAAATAGCAGCTCTTCCTGCTTCATGGTTTTCCTGCGCTAGCTGTTGTCAGGTAGTGAACCTGAGTGTGGCTAGTTATAGCAGCACTGCTTTTTCAGATGTGGGAGAAGAGGCTGAAAGAGGAACTGAAAGACATGACAGAAGGGGGGGAAACAGGAATGACAGGAGAGGGCAGGAAAAAGGAAGGTTGGAAGAAGGTAATGAACACAAGGGTAGAGGAGTGGAAGCAGGAATGGGAAGGAGGGAAGATAAAATGGAACTTAAGTGAATAAGCAGAACAATCCCTTTTGCCATCACAGCCTCCACTGTAAAATCGTATTAGTTTAATACTTAATTATAACACGCACATACAAAAAATATCACCTAAGCATGAATATGTGTGTCTAAAGTGATTCCTGCTCCCTTTCTTCAAACTGTTTTACGTGTCCACAAGTTTATGTCAGCTACCCCATTCAGTCTACAGATGCAGACACGGCGTTTGACTCATCTGAAATGTCTTTGCTGCATTCTGGCAGGTGGAAACTTACTGCTGTGTAAGGCTGCCTGTGCACACATGGTTGGGAATGGTGCTTGTGGTATAATGGGACAGGCCATGTCCTCTGCTGCTGCAGGCATGCCCTCACTGGGAGAATGGTTGGCTACTGGGAATCTTTAGGAAAACTGCTACATAGGGTGGATTAATGACAGCTCCAGTGTACCTAGAAGTGATATGTTGTATCACCGTGCTTACCTGGCTTTCCATATAAGGAGGCATGAGAATATTTTGGGACATCTATTGATTTTTTTCATGGATTTGAACTGATTTGGTACTAGGATATAAACAGGGTCCATGTACCCTAGAGGAATGCAATAGTGAGCTCGGCCACCCCACTGAGGGGTAGACGGAGCCGTCCCTTCCAGTTCAGTTTATTGGAGTATAGTGGAATGATGACACTCTCTATATAAAAGGAATAAGATGCTTTCATAACCTCTTCCCTTGGGGCTGTACCTGCATCATATTCAGACAGGCGTTTGGCTTTGGGACACCATCGCAGAGCTCACACTAGAAAATTTGACCTGACCTGAGGTTTCTCAATGTCTTCCAGTCTAGTGCTCTGTGTTCTGTTTCTCATGATTAGGACTTTTGAACCTAAATAGAATAAAAGTAAATGTAAGAGCAGTATTACAGTATCAGCTGAAAGCAATAGACTTCTTCACCAAGAAAAGTCATGGTAGATAGAAAAAATGCTGGGAAGGCAGGCATAGAGAAGGAGGGCGTGTGTCTGCTCATAGTCCTGGGCTCTGCAGATGTTCTGAGGCTTCGTAAGATTCCTTGTATAAAGCATATTAGGTTGAAAGTGAATAGGGAATTGAGAAAGAAATGAAAAGTGGGGAGAGTTGGTAAATTGTATCCATAGTACTGAATTTGCCACAAAACTAGGAAGGACAGTTCCCACTTTAGATTAGCCTTTGTACACTTTTAAGTAACAGGGCCTTGAGTCACACCTGCTGGTGAATGGCTGAAAATAGCATCCCAAGCACCTGCAGGGCTGCTGCAACCATGGGGGAGGAGTTGGAAAAGAGCTGCCGCTCTTCCCTGGGGAGTTAGAAAAGGAAAGCAGCTCTAATTTGCAATCGGTTCATTCCTCAGCTGGGAATGGAGTAGGGCTGTCTGGTTACCAGTCCCTTGGAGCTGCTTTCCCTATCAGCCAGCTGGATAATAGGGCTGCAAATTGCTGCTGTGTTCCTTTCTCATTCACACCCTCTCCCCTTGCTTGCCCCTATTTTCTTACTTCCTTATACATGCTACAGCTCCCTTGTCCTAAGCTGTTTCTTTGGGTCGAGCACTGCGTACCTCTCACCTCCCACTCAAGAGCTGTCTTTAATTCTCCTTTCTCCTAATAATGCTCTAGGGACTCTGATATTGCTGGATCAAAGCCTTTTGCCCTTGTCTCAGACCACAGGCAGCAGGCAAGCTTTGCAACCTGGGCTGGAAATAAAGGAGCTTCTGTTTTTTTAATTAGTGCTTCAACCTGTACAGAAATTATTTCTGTAGTGAAAACTGACCTCTGGATAGGTCTGTCAGAGGGGCAACAAGACCTCCTACCCTGAGGGAAAATGGGACTCCTGCTCAGAACAGCTGAGTGTGTTTCCTCCCTTGCTGTGGTGGTTCACTAGTTACCAAGACATAAGAGAGGAGTAGGGGGATGCTCTGATTAGAGGAAATTAAGAACATACACCACTCTAGAAGTAACAAGGGATAAAGTATAAATTTTATGTTGAAACTTTTTTGCTTTTTCACTATGTGAGCTACCAAAAAAAAAGAGTCTGGGATGAGACTATTTGACTGTAATTCAGTGCAAGATGCAGAACTCATTTATTTTCAGTATTTCTCACTATACTGAGGTACACCAAAACATATCAATGCTTTGTCTGGATTTGGGTGGAGGAACTATGTTCTCTTCAACCTAGTTTTTAGAAAATGGTAGTTATATGTTTATACATATTTATATAGAATTCTTCCTCACTGTATGAAGACTGTGCTTATAGCAGCTAGCTGTGACAAAATATGGCGTGATTCAACCTTTGACAGGGGTTGTACTATCATCTTGGACATAGAGATTACTAATAAGCTTTTCCTGGTTGTATTTTTTCAGTTTATAGAAAATTGAGCGATAGTACTATAATGCAATAGAGGACTATGCCTTCAAGTATTTTGTGATCATTTGGATGGTGTCAGTTCTCTTTTCTTGTCATGTTCAAGTTGCCAGGATTTCCACAATATAGATGTAGGAGATGTGGTTGTTCACGTAAAGTATTCCCTTCACTCATTTGGTGTTTGTGGTAGATATGAGTATTGGAGTCAGTCATCTAAATATGTGGTATCTGCATCGAAGCTATAATCTTTACTCAGAAGCTTCACCTGAAACAAGTAACATCAGCTGATTAAGTTATCAAAACTGTGTGTCTGTGCAAGAGCACAGAGTTTGCTGTACCTGTGCTTGCCGTTGGTTTGTTTTCTCTGAACTGAGTCCAAGCCAAGAGTTGAATCCATCTTCCCATCTTCAACTGGTTGTACTATCATATTTCTTTCTGCTTTTCTCTTTATTCCACTAAAATCTGAAAGCCCTGTCATAAAATATTAACTTTTTATTTTCCACAAAGTAATGGAGTTGCATGGGCTTGAACACCAGCTGCAGGCCAAAGTGAAGACAGATTGGTGATGGAGCTGCTGTTGCCTGTTTTGGCCTTGCCCTTGATGTTGAATAAAGCGAGTAGTAACAAGGCCGACATGAAAGCAGATAACTCCCAGCACTAAACTCATGGCAACCTTTTTGCTGCTAATTAAGAATTTTCAGTGGAAATGTTATTTTACATTAATTTAAAAAAATCATTTACACTAATGGGTATTGTGCCATTAATTTCTGTTAAAGCACTGAAAGATTTTACAAATATCCTTGTTTTGTATGAGGTCTGAGTCCACTTGACTTCAGTAAAGGCCCACTAAATATTAGCTGAAATGTTTGCAGAGTTTGGGTGCCTTTTGGTTAAAAGCTTTACTTATTTAGGCTTCGAAACAAAGCACCTGACATTTTTGTGGTATATGGGATGGAGTGAAATTACCACATGAAGTCATAAAGCTTTAATAACAATATTAAAAATAAAATAAAAGCAGCCTGCCAGAGTTCCCATATGCAACCTCATATACTTTTAGAAAGCCTTTTCATTTCAGGGATTTTCTGTGCTTGATTAGTTTTATTTGCAATGTGTAGATCCATACTAACACAGCTATAATGCTATAAAGGTTGCTTATTATGCTTATACATTATACAAGACATTGGATGTGCAAAGCTAATAAGATTTTACTCTAAAGCAAGAGGTAATTTTTGCTTAATAGTGAGGGTTTGTGCTGATTAAGAATGAAGGAGGTAGCACTGTTAGCTTATAAAGAGTATAGAAAAACAATTGCTACTTTACTACTTTACTTGTTTTGTTTTTCTTTTGGTGAGGTGGCAGACCATTTAAAATTACATTCAAGCTGGGGACAGGAGAGCTGACTGAATTTTGTGATATTCAGACCTTCCAGTGTTTCTCAAGCCAGTGAAACTTGCACCATTTTTGGCAAGAATCTCATTTCTTATCACTGAGAGTGAAACAATACTAGTCTTCCAAAAGAGATCTAAGATACCTGCCTGTCTCATGGCAGGGGAAGAGAGCAGCACAGTAACAGCCAGGCAATGCTAGCAATACAGCACCTTAGGCATAGTTTTTTGTGATCTTGCTCTAATTTCCCTGAAAAAGAAAGCCCACCTGTATGGGCAGGTTTTACCTTTCCCCTATTCTGGGAGACAGAGCAGAGGCAGCAGCTGAATGAGGGTAACAACCACATGCCGAAGACGAGGGCTGAGACAAGCTGGCAAGGGAGAATGAGCAAGGTCTCTGCTTCGGCTGCCCAGCAATCTGCTCTGAGAATACGCAAAGGTCTCCTGTCTCTACAGTTGTCGATCTCCCACCTTTTGCAAGTGCCAGCTTCATTACTGAATAAAGCAAAAGACAGCACAGTCACATATGCGTGTTTCTGAGTAAGTCTAGGGGCTACGCTGAAGTGCTGTCTTGCACATGTCAAAATCACAAAGGTTTCTTTAGACAGGGGGTTAGTTATAATATATTGCTCTATCTGAGAAAATTGGTATCATCTTCACCTAAGCAGAGTTAAAGTGGTCCCAAAAACCTGGCATATAGTACTAGTATTATTTTGCTTCAGTGAAGCTACACCTGGGGTGATTTGGCCCATCAGATTTGCTTTGATGTAATATGATTTGCACAAACCAGTACATTTAAGAAAGAGGAAAAAAGTTCTTGTTAGAACTGAAAGCGCGACAATTGTGGATATCTGTTCTGCCAGCGTTTTAACGGCTTCTCTAGAGATGATACCATATCAGTGCAAAAGGCACTACAATGGATGCTGTAATGACTCTTGAGCAGTGTTACAATGCCAGTGATAAAGCATTGTACTGAGCCTGGGCAAGAGCTTGAAATATTGGTGCAGCTGCATTGGAAACTTTCAGTCCTTAACATCATTAAGGAGAGCTGGGTGGAATTTTCAGCAAATCAAGTATTTTACGTACTGGCTGCTGACAAGGTAGCTGGTATATGCATTGTCATTAGAACACTGAGCTGATATATGAGGCACTTCTGTTGTGTGATAGATGAAAATCTTCCTTTATCTATAAAACTCAAATTTGGTAAGAATTAGGCATCAATGCCTCTCCATGGAGAGGGCTCCTTCCTTCCTCCAGATTAATGTTTTTAAATGAAGGCATGGCTGAGACCAGAACTTCACTAACTCTGTGGACCTGCCTAATCGGACGAGTGTCTCACAGCAGGATTTGGACGTGAACACCCGTCTCACTGAAGTGTAGCAAGTGAATTACTTTTACAGTTGACTCTCTTCACGTGTAGAGCCACTGTATTTTCAATTGCTAGTTGCAAGGGTCTTGTGAGTTGGCTGTGCTGAATGACTCCCCTCTGCTCCATTTTACTTCTGTGTGTCTTCTCTCATCTTTTTATAACTTGTGTTCTTTTTTTGACATCTTTTTGTTGGTTTTTTTTTTTTTTTATCTTATACTGTCATTCACTTTAGAGACTAAAATGTTATTAAACATGAATTATGCATTGAGCAAACTCTCTGCTACAGTCTGCCTGGTCTGTTGCAACCAGGGAACAATCCTGTTTCTCGCACTACCCTCCCAGCTGCACAACTGTCACTTTCTATTATGCTTGCCTTGAACAATTGAGTGTGACTTGTAATGACAATAATTGCCTCAAAATTGTTTGTCATGTTTGCCTTGTTAGCAACAAACTACTAACTGTTGGTTACAATCAAGTTCTCAGCTATTACTCCATAATTACATCAGGGAATACTTGCAGCCGATAATAGCTGAGAAATTAGAATTATCTTTTCACGAGTAATGCTGAAATGCTTACAGGCCATTCACTCTATTCACAGCCTTTCTTTTTTACATCAGCAATCTAGTGGTAAGTGAAGCTTACCCCTGTGTAAAAGGCTAACTGCAGACCTGTGTACTTTTGCACCTTCAAAGCAGGTCTGCAGGTTGTATTAGTGTTGTACAGGTCCTCTATCAATAGGTATTTCACTTTGGCAGTAATACTAACTAACCAAGCTATCTCTTCCTTATGCAGGTACTGAAGGGAGTCAATTTGCTTTTGATTTCGGTATGCAAGCTCTTGTAGCTAAGGTCAGCAGGATTTCTGAAACTGTTGGTTTGGCTTTGGTTGATTTTCTGTGTTATTTTCCCTTATTTTAGCATCTCTTAGGCTTTTCCCTCCCATTTCTCTGTAACATCAAAATTAACAGGCATTCTGATATAGGGATATAGTTTTACTTTCTGGTACAGACACTTTACTGAGTTTATCCTTTCATATGTATCAGTTGACTTTAGCAGGGGCTATGGGCGCAGATTGCCTGATTTAATTTGATCTACTTACAGTATAGGTAGAGGTTTTTTCATAACTACTGTTAAAATGCATGCTAGGCATTGACTCCCCTTTTTTTTCCAATGTGCTTTAAAGAAAGTTAAATTTAGCCATTAATTCTTCAGTGTGTTATATTTTAATTAAGGAAGCCATTAATTTTCTTTTTTTTCTGAACAGGAAATTCCCTGGAGACAGTGGGCTGCCCCGTGAAAGATACTTTTTAAATGGAAATTTCTTTAAAGTGTTTCTTATTTGATAAAACATTTGTAATGCTGAATGGTTAAAATTAGTAGTAATTTTTTAACCAAATGCAAATACTTTGATTACAAAAAGAGAACAGTACTTTTTCAACACTTCAGAGTTTTGTAATATTTAACACATAGGAAGTGGTCATATACATTTTCCTGAGATCTGTGAAGCAGCGTTTTCAAGTAACTGATTTAATATTGCTAGATAGTAATCTGTTATTCTGAGGCAGAGGGATGTGCTATCTCTGGCACTTCTTAATAACAGGATGGAAGAAATTATTTGATTGTTCTGAAGTGTTCAGGATAGACTGAATTCCAGTGGCATCCTCCAAGTGTTTGTGAATGCTGATAGCCTGGTTATTGTGAGAAAGATGCAAGTGGTGGTCTGCAGGTTGACTGGAGACAGATAGATACCAGAACGATTACATTTGGCATCAACACAGATTAAAACACAGCCTGGCTCTTTTACAAGTTCGTTTAGCACTTGGCGACTGGTTAACAGCTTGCTGGGAGATGTGTGAGGCTCAACCAGTCTCTCCCCGGCTGCATGCCGGGTGTACACTGACCAGTGCTGGTTGCTGAAGGAGGACCCTTCCAGACAGACAGACAGACTTTATTAGCTACTCAGACCCACTCTGAGAGGTGATGTGGAGGAGTACACCCTATTTAGTTGCCTCTGTGGGCTGTACTGTGTGTGATGCTGAGAAACCAATCCACAACCTCAGTTATAAGGGTTGGCATTACCATTAGAAAAAATTCAGATAAAAGCTAACATAAGGGAAGAAACCAAATTTAGATAACATACAATTCCCAGACTTAAGTGCACAGAAATGGAGATAAATTGGTGCCTTAGGCCAGCTCCAAGAAGCTTTTCTCCATTTCCATCAGGTGGAATGTGGTTTTCCAGCAGAAATACCCTGAGATCAGTCTCTACTGCAGAAGTTCCTGGTTATGGGGATATTTCCATCTTTGCAGCTTAAGTCCTTTCTCAGAGCTTCAGTTTCATTTCAGAGTTTTTACAAGCCTGCTTTCTTGTGAAATCAATCAAAGAGCCAGTTTAATGCATCTCCAAGAGAACTAGTGGCTGCTTCTGCTCAGCTTCTAGCAGTCCTGAGGTCCCATGTGCTTTACTGAGTAGAGCTTCCTAAGCAGAAGGTAGAGTGATCCTTGTTAAAAACCATCCCAGGTCCCTGCTATGAACAAACTGTAAAACTCATGTAAAATTAATAATTACTTCTGACTGGAAAGTGGAGTTCAAGCTTCTGTGTTTAGCTTTTCATGAGATCATAAACCAGAATAAAGCATGTGGTTCACTAACAGCTTTTAAAGAGGCAACAATAGTAGATACTTTGGGGCAATAATTGATTAGAAAATTTGATTCTGTGCTTTGAGAAATACTGTGATAAAACTGTGATATCAACAGACTAATCTAAATTCTTAGGAGTGATAATTGCTATTACTGGTTTGATGGGAAAAGAAATCAGGAGATACAGATAGGGAATAGATTTTTTTTCACTCTGCAAAGAAAACAAAATAGAGAGATGACATATCAGTTGCACAAAGTTACTGTTCCAAGAAGAACCAAAATATGAAGCGTCCTAAAATTTTAATGACTTAATTGGCAAAGACATTCAGTGGGTTTGTTACGTCACATTGTTTAAGTGTCTCTTGGATGGTTATTCTGAAGGGAGCTGATGCTGTAGCCTGTCAAAGAAAGGATGAAGAGACAGAACTACAAGACATGGGAACTCTTAATGCGAATTACCTGCAGTGGGAGAAACAGGCCGTCTTTGAGAGTAGGTGGTACAAATGGTGAGAGCAGCCAGGTGGTCTGCAGAGGCAGCAAGTAAATGGCAGAAACCAGTGCTGTCAAATCTATTTTAAGAGGAGTCCTTGTATGTCCTATATATCCAAATAATCTTTGGATAGTTTAGAGGTTTGTATACATCTTCTCTATTGAAGAAAGCTAGGATTTCTGTCTGTCTAAAAGCAATTAATAAGTTTTTTAAAATATCCCCCCTCAGTTAACTGTCCAGGGACTATGTTTTTATTGAAGGTTTCAATGAACTTTGACTTTCAGTGACTTGGCTTTTGGAAATTGTATCCAGCATGATCATGTCTTCAGGGTCTTTTCCAGCCTAAACAATTCTATGTCCAAAATACATGGATGCAATTAAAACCTTACTAAAATCAATAAGAATTTATACAAACTCCAGCGGGGACAAGGTTTCACCCTGCATGTTTTCATATTAGGTTCTGGGCAGTGAGCTGATCCTGAATAGTTAGTGTGGAAGCTGAAGTTACTACTGGTTCTTTAATTAAGCCATCAGTGCAGTTTATGCAGAGTTGACAAGCTTTAATTCAGTGAGTTAGCCAAACTCTGTCTGTGTTCCTGTATCTTCCTTTCTTTCTGCTACATTTGTGCAATTCTGTACTAGTTACGTGGGTTCTCTAGGAACTGTGCAGCTTAGATTCTTGGATCAGACTATAATCCCTGTTTTTTCCTGTACATCTGTAGTTACGTACTTGCAGTTGCACATATTGTGATATTTCATGCAAATATGCCCAATTTTAATGAAAAGCATAGATGTTGTAAAGCCTGTTAGGGAGGACAAATATTTTTCTGTTCTCTGAATCAGCTACTCGGCAGCATGCTTCCATTCACTCCCTGGAACAAAAGGGCCTGAAATGTTTGCTTACTCAAGGAGATGGGGAAGTGGTGGTGACAGCATTAAAAGGCATGTATTATGGGTGGATTTTGAAGAATAAGATGATAGCCTGGCCAAGTTCTCCACTGTCGTTTAAGAAAGAGGGTTCTGTGGCCGTTCTTGAACTTAATTCTCTCTGTTGGCATTGTAGTGTTGGTTTCAATAGAAGCTTACTTAAATGCAGCTTTGTAAAGGAGAGGGTGGACATGGTAAAAGGATTATTTTTTCTCAGAAATAATTCTTCACCACTTAGGAAACCACACACGTTCCTAGCCTTCTAGCCTTTTACAGGCAGCTCCAACACGACCATGGCCATGCAGAAGAACAGGTTCTTTACAGAAGGGCTTCTTCTGCATGGATAATTTACTTCAGTGGGTAGTGGTAGCATAGTAGTCTTTTCTATTTCTTGGATCTCTTTCCACTGCCTGTTTTTGAGTAGTGCAGTTGGTAGTCTGTGGTGCAGTTCTGTTCAGTCTATGGCTTTGATGCCTTCTAGGGCATCTGCTGGTTTTATAGATGCTTGGTATAAACATCTGTGTGTAGAAGAGGATGCTGTGATATGGCTTCAGGGAGAACGACAACAGGGGTGTCCCATATCTGGCATGTGGCCCATTAAAATAGCATACTGTAACAAAACAAAAGCCTATTGCTTCCTAGCTGAAGTAGGTTGTAGGACCTTGTGTCACCTGAGTGTGAACAGACTGGCTAGAAAGACCCCAAACCTAACTGATCATCAAGTACACATCTATGATGGAGAGAGTAGGTGTTAGCAGTACCAATATCAGGGATTTTTTTTTTTTTGGTGTACAGATAGAAGGAAAGTAGCTATTTGTTTTTTAAACTGTTCCTGCCCTGCAGAATTAATTTATCTGAATAATAATTTCTTTAAAGATACTCCTGTCTTGTGGGTCAGGAAGAAATGTAGTCTCCCATGCTGTCTGACTACCTCTTGGGAATACTGCAATTAGCTACCCTTTGAACCTGAATGAAAAAATGAGGAGAAAACCAGTCTCCTGACTCCTCCATTATTCCTGCTCAGAGTGAAAACTGTCCTCCTTCAGCACTATTCAATGCAGGATAATTTTACTTATTCTGCTTTCCTGCATATGTGGTGGATGCCTTACCATTTGTTTCTCTCTGGCTGTACATACAGATGTGAACAGAAATCAGCTCTGAGGAAAAATCCAGAGAGTAGAGGGTTAGGAAGGCTGCTTAGGGAGTAGCAGAGATTGAGCTTGCCAGCTTGACAAGGTTATTTTCCCAACAACTTTTATTAAAAATAAATTAGCATTGACTTGCATGTTGGCACTGTTGTATATTTCATTAAACCATATGGAACCAGCACAAAGCTAATTCAAGTGTACCCAGAAGTATCTACTACTATGAATAAATTTTCTATTTTTAGATTTTATAACCATATTTATAAATCTATATTTCTCTTATCACATATATATCTCTTGCTATAGTCATCTATTTCTAAGTAAAGTGTAATGATCACTGAGGAGAGGTAGGGCATTATGGCATGGGAATCTGTTATTAAGCATATGATACATTTTCCTGTGCACTAGAGACTATCTCAGAGAGTTCAGAAATACTATGGGCCTGAATTTCGAAAGAAGCAATTCTGTGAAGTTTAAATCCAACAAGAACAGTGTATATTCCAATACCTCTTGAAGCTCTAAGGCAAAAAAAGGAGTTTGCATCTCTTGCTCTCTTGTTTTAGTGTGGATGGAAAAGCTTTTGTTTCAATGTGTTTCAAACAAATCACAAGGTCTGTGCCATCCCAGCCAGCTTGTGTTTTCCTGTTCAATATGTGCAACAGCAAGAAACAGCGGATGTCGGTGTTGGTAGCTCTTCTCAGAATATTGCAAGTTATATCTGAGGGGCAGCAGTAGCTACAACAGCTTAGTAGCACGTTCTTCTTCCAGGGAAGCAACATACAATAAATTTGGATGGCTGTCTCTTGTAAAAGCAGGTTCCAGATATATGTATATGAAACGTAAAGTGAAGTCCTTTCCATCCTTCAGAGTGTTTTACTGATACAGGACAGTGCTCATCTTAGGGGCTTCCTCTCAGAGCCATTGCCAGCAGTGCTTTGCAGGGCAGATCAGAGGTTGAGTGGAGAACATCGGACTGATGTGGACTTGACAATTGGTATTGTTGAGTAAATGGTCTTCTGAGGGCTCAGTGTCCAAATGGAAACGGGTAACGAGTAGTGTGCCTCAAGGATTCTAATGTCCCTGCACTGGGACTAATACTATTTAATATCTTCAGCAACAACATAGTGGGGTTGTGTGCGCTTCAGAAAGTATGCAGATGACATTAAGCTGAGTGGTGCAGTTGATTCAGTAGAGACAAAGGATGGCATCCAGAGGGACCTTGACAGGCTTGAGAAGGAAGCCTGTGCAAGCCTCATGAAGTTCAACGTGATCAAGTGCAAGGTTCTGCACCTGTGTCAAGATAATTCCCAACATCAGTACAGACTGAGGAATGTATAAATTGAGAGTGAACAAGGACTTGGGGTTACTGATGGATGAAAAATTGGGCATGAGTTGGCAATATGTGATGCCAGGCCAGAAAGCCAACTATATCCTGGGCTGCCTCAAAAGAAGCATGACAAGCAGGTCGAGGGAGGTGATTCTTCTCTTCTACTCTGCTCTTGTGACAGCCCACCTGGAGTACTGTAACTAGCTGTGGAGTTCCCACTACAAGAAAGACATGGACCTGTTGGAGCAGGTCCAGAGGAGGGTCATGAAAATGTCCAGAGGGCTGGAACACTTCTCCTGTGAGAAAAGGCTAAGAGAGTTGGGGTTGTTCAATGTGTAGAGGAGAAGGCTCTGGGGAGATCTTAGTGCAGCCTTTGAATATATAAAGGTGGCTTACAGGAAAGACAGAGAGTGACTTTTTACCAGGGCGTGTAGTGACAGGATAAGGGACAGCTGTTTTAAACTAAAAGAGAGTCGGTTTTCAATTGGACACAAGGAAGACACTTTTCACAATGCAGTTGGGGAGACACTAGCACAGGTTGCCCAGAGAAGTTGTGGCTGCCCCCTCCCTGGAAATGTTCAAGGCCAGGTTGAATGGGGCTTGGAGCAACCTGATCTAGTGGAAGATGTGCCTGCCCTTGGCAGAGGGATGGACTAGATGATCTTTAAAGGTCCTTTCCAACCCAAACCACCCTATGATTCTGCAATTGCAATAATCAAAGTGAGATAGGGTCTGTGGCAAAAAAAGAAAGGAGATTTCTGGCTCATTACAAGTGGAAGATTGTTTATTTTTGCTGCTATGGCTGTTTGGACAGCCAATAACATAGCATCTTGAAGGGTCCCAAAATTGAAGAGTGGGTTGAATGATGTTAAGCTAGATGTTCTTGTTACTGTAAGATGATCAGGAAGCACTTCCTTCCTCCTACCACCTTTCATTTATTTGCCTTCACTGGCTTTTTTTCTGAAGATGGACTGGAGTAGAGCAAATAAAAAGGTAAGCTATCTTCATGATGCTTTCTGGCTTGGATTCTGAGTATGAGAAGATAAAGGCAGTTTTAGAAGCAAGCAAAAACAGTTTTCCAAAGAGTTGTCTGGTAGACAGGAAGAGAGGCAGTAGTGAGGGGCTTGGCAGAGGCATAAATGGTAGTTAGACCTGTAACTCCTGCAGAGAGGTAGCAGGAGAAAAAACAACCCTTCTGCCATTTGTGCCTTTGAAAGTGCTGCTCTTGCTGAAGGTTTGGAAGTTCTCTTGTAGTCACCCCACAAAGAAGCTGTTGAAAAGAGTATTACTTGCCAGTGTGTGAAAGGAAAATGTCATTGCAGGCAAATTTAGATGTCTTTTATCATATTTTCAGTGGGCCTACACTGGTTTACAGCAAATGAGGTTCTGACCCTGTTTAAAAACAGCTATTATTTTCTGTCTGCAACATTGATTTCTGTGATAGTTGATAGTTGTCAGTGCATCCCTACAAGTATGAAAAATATAATCTTAATTAATTATTAGGCACAATTTATAACTCTGGAGTGTAGTGGTAATAAAGAAAACCTGCTGATGTCCTCTCGCTATCCATTCTCATCTTCAAATGGTCAAGTAACTACATAGATCTTTGTGGTAAACACCTGCATGATTTCAGTTCTGGAATACCAGCGAGTCAGTAATGCGGCATAAGTGGCGTGCCATATTATGTTGTCTGAGTTCCAGAAGAGACACTGTCACCTCTTCCACCCACTCTCTGCATGTGGAGTATCTTTTCAAAGCAATCTGAGGGTGTTTGCCTGTGCATTTTAATTGAAGGCCTGATTCAGTAGTTTTATTGTTCTAAGTAGTAATACTAAAGGAAGCATTTTCAATTGGAAGTATTTGGGGGAATATTAAATGTACCCATCCATACAAGAGTGACAACCATTTTCAATGACTCAGAGCATCATTAATGCAGAATATTTAGAGCTATTAGCAGGAGCAGCAAAACTCAGAAAGGTTGCTCTCCTATCTCCCTGGTTAAATCAGAAGGCCAATGGAGATGGGGAGGTGGGTCTTTGACAGAAGAAGAATGTCTATTGCCTTCAGTCACAGCAATAGATTTTATTTAGAAGCTGGAGGTATCAGAAATTGTCAGCAATATGACTGAAGGCCAGGACATAGCTTGCAGACTGTGAAATAAAGAAAATGAAATAGTTTAAAGATATGGGTTAGTAAATTGAGTTACCAATTGGAATTTATTGATGGCTGTATGTAATGGGACCAGGAACTCTGGTGAATGGGTAAAGAAGAGGGAGAACATTACTGTCCTATTCCTCCCATGATACAGAGCAGAGATGATAGAGATTTTTTCACAATTACAAGCTCTAATGGAAGGGAGCTGTAGAGTTGGTGGAAAAAATTCCACCTTAAGTTCAGTTTCTTTAATGAAATGTGACCAGCTTTTGAAAAGAAAGGATGTTTTTGGCCCTGAACACCAAAAATTATTTGTATTTGTTTTTCTCCTGGATGTTGAAACTGATTCAGCATTGACTATATATAGAATTTTTTTCTTTCAACAAATCCACTCCTTTGATATTATAGAGGAGCTGCTTTTACACTAAGCCAGAAATCTGGAGGATATTTTAAGATCCACCTACATCTTGTAAGATAGTGTTTACTACTCTAAATTAGATTCCCTTAACATGCCAGATATAAGAATGGCTAGAACATATGTATTGGCCAAAGGTATCTGAAGTAGGACCCTTTCCTTTCTGCGTGCTACAGCTCAGCTTAGTCTGAAGTGTGACAGGCACTCTTGATGGCACGTTTGCTCTCTGGTAAGAGCCCTGCTGGCTGCATGACATGATTACATAAAAAGTGGCATGGAAACCGTGAGATGCTAATGTTTTCAAGGTAGGGCTGAGGCCTTGCTTTTGGATTTTGGGTCATGATATATTTCCCCTTGTAACTATACAGATCCTGTGAAGGCAAGCTTTGGCAAAACCACTAAACGCCAGTGAGTTCCTTTGTTCTTTGCTTTAAACATGGTCATCAATGAACCCTTTAAAGTCATAATTTAAAAAAATAAATGTCTGTAATGTTTAAGTTTGAACCCAGGTTCAAGGTCTTTATTAGCTAGTGTTGGAGTCTCATGGATTGCACATCCACATCTTTTGCTCAAATGAGCTTTATATAGTTGAAAAGTACTGATGAACTCGGCAACACACAGAGGATTTTGGAAGCAGGATCCATAGATAGTTTCATCTGTTAGTCTGATTCCAGATCTTCAGTCTGCTGCAGGCTCTGCCTTTGGCTGGAGTCCCCTCAGGATCGGCTGAGTCCTGATAATGCCGTGAACTCACAATTCTCTGTTATTAGCTGCTGACACTCTGACCCTTCTTGTTCCATTTCAGGACAAATTCAAACATGTACAGAAGGAGATTCAAAGTCACTCCATTTCCATCGAGTTTGCCACTCCATATTGACTTCACCCTCAGGTAGAGGCACTCGTGTGCTTAGTTGCGATGAGATTAAGTTAAACAAAGCTGTTCCCTGTTGTGTGGCTTCCCACTGCTCTGTTTCCAAAGAGACCGTAACCAGGAGTGTACAGGAAGAGCCGAATGTTCTCCAGAAGAGCTGGCTCTCTGCAGGTTCTGTTCCTGAGGAAGCTTTGGAGGAACAGTGTAAGGGAGAGGAATTTTAGCTGTTTGGATGAACATTTGTCTTGGCCAGATGTGTCAAGAATTGTCTGAGCTGTAAGCTCATCTCATTTATACACGGTATACTTCCTGGGTTTGGAGGAGAAAGGAAAATACTGGTTTAAGAGAGATTAAAGAATAATAACCAGTGCACTTCCACGGTATGTTTGGATCCCAGGAAGTGTTAAATACTGGGAACTATCATACTTTATTGTTTCTAATTTGTAGCTGTTTGCTCAGCAATGCAAAGAATCCTCGTAAATAAATTTAGCAAATCACCTGAGGCTCTTTTTGTTTGGTTGGTTGTTTTTTTTTAAATACATATCACTTTTTTTTGTATTCTTCAACCAACTTTGCAATGGCAGGTTATCTCTGCTGGCACATAGCACAAAGTTTCTACAGAGTAATATTGCTTCCAGCGTTATCCAGGTTGCTCAGCCAAACTTATCATGAACAAGTTTGGCAACACCCTTAGGCAAAGAAATGATTTGATAATGAACAGATGTCATCCTATCTGAATAGACAGCTATTGGACACAGACTGCCAAGAGATCATCTGCTGAACTCTTTGAAAGTATGAATGCTTAGCTGCAAATGTTTTAAACTCTTTCTTTTTGAACTGCTCATCCTATGATAATCAGTCAAGAATAGCTTCAGTGAGCATGTACTGGAAGCTCTTCCTCGACAGAGAGGCACACACATTTTACATCACTGCACTTGCCTGTGTGTTCTCAGATCTCTTTGGACTCATTTCCGCAGTGTTTCTTTCATTCAAATGATCCCTCTTTGATTATGTAGGCCTTAAATTCTTTTTTTAAAAATCCTTTGGCACAGTAGAGGTTCAGCCTTTTGAGAGTGTAGTGATTTCTGGTTTTGTGTACACAAATATGTGCAAGTTTATGTATAGAAGATATTTTCTAGGTAATGTTTAGGTTCTAAACCTACACAGGTGGTGCAAAATTACATTTTTGTGACCATTTTAAGTTGTGAAAGTCACCTTAGCACAAAGTTCCATCAGAAGGTGGTAGATTTCATGCATAGGTGCACATGATTGTCCTTTAAATAAGAATCGACTTTTCTGAATGTATATATGATTAACCATTTTTTCACCAGCATATGAAGGAAGTCACACCAAAAATTTGTTGAACAGTTTTGACTTAGCAGAGTTCTTTTGATTTAGTAGTTTTGTGAAGATGCAACACTATGTGAGGAAGACAAAATGATAGCTACTCTGAATTTAAAATATATCTAAAAAGATAGCATGTGCAAACCAACTAAAATGGAGCCTCTTAAATGGGCAAATGAGAGGCCTTTGGGCAATGGGAATTTAGTTTTCATATTGCTTTCTTGCTAATACTGTAAGATTCCAAGTGTATCTCCCTAGAAGATAAAACCCCTCGATTCCCTGGATTCCCTGAGAGAAAAAGATAGTCAATACCACCTGAAAAAGCCATCGAGTGTTTGTTAGGCCTAAAAATCACCAAAGCCTTTTAACTAGTCACATGACAAGAGTAAGATGGCCAGCATTCACATATGTTCATACAGATCCTCCTCTTACTCTCTTTACCGTTCTGCATTTTATTGAAAGTCTGAGCCTTTCATTTTGAGAAGTCTGGGGAAGATAAAAATTTTAAATGCATACCCAGGCCCCTGAACTGCATTTCAGATAATGTGGGGAGATGTCATGTCATGACAAAAACTCTAAATAAGGAAACTAAATGAGCATAGGCTTAAACTTTTTGGGTTGAGTGTCCCATATTCAGGCATCAAATCCATGTGTTTGATATTGCATTAAGTTAATGTGGCCTGACTGTTCAAAGGTCATCAAGGCCTGCCCTGTACTGGTTCGTTTGCTGAATCGTTGAAGGGAATCCTATCTGTTTTTCACCTGCTGATAGGCACTGAAATTTGACAGTTTAGCCAAAATAAAATGAAGATGCATTAAAATGGGTATTTTACCAAATACTGACAGTGGCTGAGTCTAGGTATTGCTAGCTTAGAGTCACGGCTAGTTACATCCTGTGACAGTGTTCTTCTGTTTCGCAGCTCCCAGTCCAGACTGGGATCTTTCCTGAGCCCCCTGCAGACCGCTTCCCACTTGCAGGGCTGAGGTCCTTCTGACGGCCAGCAGTGTGAGGAGGGACTGTGTGGGGTCAGGGTGGGGGACGTGCCCCAGCTGGGGACCGAGGCAGGGCTTTCCAGTCCCTTTCCAGACTCAACCTGTAAATAGCACCCTTAAACCGTTTGGCAAATATTTTTGAGTTAACCTCAGGAAATTTTAAAGTAACCACTGCTGACTCAGATTTGGGTTTTGATGACTAGATATTTGGTTGTATAATTTTATTAAAACCAATAAGGACCAGGCCTCTAAATATATGTTGGATAACAGTAGCAAAATAAGACATTTGTTATGGTTTTTGTACTCTAATAACATTTTGCTGTAGTTTTGCTCCTATGTTTTTTTTCTGTTTTGTTTTCTGAAGAGAATAGTTTTAAAAAATAATGTAATCATCAATTACTGTAATAGCCACTAGAGGTCTACTGATATCAAAATTCTGCCAACATCAATTATTTCTGCAAGTATTAAAAATGTTTCATCCAGAAGAAAGTGCTTCTTATTAAATATTAATTGTTTGCTTTGTGAGGTGTATAATTTTAATTTTCTAATTTTTTAACTTCAGTGTTGTTTTTAAATAGGTAGTATTTAACAGAAGTAGGGAAGAGTTGCAATGTAAAACTCACAACTGAAAAGTGACTTAATATATTCACCAAGTAAGTATATTATAATGTAATTCACTGGGTAGAAGATATTTCTTAGTGGTTAACCTTGCAGCAAATAATGTTTTCATTAAATTGTTCTACAATTAATGGCTTCTTATGGCATTATTGAATTCCATCTGCCTTTGAGGATTATTTTTATTCCTCAGAAAATAAAACAATCTTCAAACCCTCTTTTAAATGACCTTAGTATGGTGCTTTTTAAATTTCTAACAACAAGTAGGAATTAGATTACTGTATTTCCTGTAGGCCTAGTTGTACATCACAAGAACAGGAATGCATTCGTTGGGACAAAGGAGGGAACATGTTACATTAATGACTTTTTTTCAGAGACTTCTCTGTAGTCAGGTGACAAATAGTACTTCTTGATCAAAACAAACACAAACCAATCAAACAAAGTATGTAAGTCACAGTTGCCCTGTGATTCATGAGCTCCTTACCTAGAGTTTGTAGGGGCTCAGGCTAGAGCATGAAAAGATCCATTTGAGACCTGGCTGATGGATAGAGTTAAACATGGCTTTATCTGTTCCTGCTCAGCAAAATATTTTTACATCCTCTTTGTTGTGGCTTAACAAGTCACAAAACAGTAGCCTGTGGATCTCATAAAAAGTGTCATACTCCTCAGATTTCATCTGACGGTGCTTCCTATTTGGTGTCTGAGAAGTGGGGATACTTTTTTATTTTGCTTTTTTTGAAAGAAGGTGGTATCACAGGTAGTGTCGCTGAAACCAGCTTCTGTGCTAAGGATACAAATGAGGCCAGGTTCAGCACACTTGCCAAACTTTCCTGGAGTGTGTCCAAAGAAGGGCAACAAAGCTGGTGAAAGGTCTAGAGCACAAGTCTTATGAGGAGCATCTGAGGGAACTGGGGTGGTTCAGTCTGGAGAAAAGGAGGCTGAGGGGAGACCTTATTGCTCTCTACAACTACTTGAAAGGAGGTTGTAGTGAGGTGGGGGTTGGTCTCTTCTCACAAGTTGCAAGTAATAGAACAGGAGGAAATGGCCTCAAGTTGTGCCAGGGGAGGTTTAGATTGGATATTTGGGAGAAATTTCTTCACTGAAAGGGTTGTCAGGCATTGGAACAGGCTGCCCAGGGAAGTGGTTGAGTCACCATCCCTGGAGGTATTTAAAAGATGTGTAGATGTGATGTTTAGGGACATGATTTAGTGGTAGACTTGGCTGTGCTAGGTAACGGTTGGACCTGATGATCTTAAAGGTCTTTTTCAACCAAAATGATTCTATGAGTCTATGCTGTGTACTTTAGCTGAATTGGGTGCTTTGCTGAATTGGGACCCAGCGGAAATATTGGCTGTGTATAATGTACTGATACGACTGATGTACTCCCCCTGTTCTTAGGCTCGCACTAACTCTTACCTTGTGTGTAGTTTTCTTCACTCACTGAAGGATGAAGGCTGTGACAATGTGGTGACATCAATTAGTGGTGTGTGTGAAGTCAGTAGCTGATGGCTGGCAGCTAAAGAAAAGGAAAATCTGTAAAGTCGGTCTTTTTTCAGACTGTTTATTATACTGGAAAAAATTCTGATGACCACATCTGTCAACCTTAATATTTATGAAGGTATCCAGACGCGCCTCTTACTGGTTGGAGTGCTTGGTATGAGTATACCTCTTAATAAGAGGCGAAATAATTAGTGTGATAGCAGAACAACTCAGGGTAAATCATTACGTTAAGGGATTTGATAAACCATTGTATAAATGGCCACTGTGTCCATAAGTCATGCCCAAGATTGTTCTCACTTATTGCCCGTGATCAAAATATTTCATTTTTATCCTTCTTCACTGTAAAGAGAAAATGCCACATGAAGAAGGCAACACTTTCCTTAAGACAGACCCATGAAATTAGTTCTTTTAAGGATATCCTTGCTTTCTTTGAACAGTCAGAGAAACACTCAGGTCCTTTGTGCACAAGGCAAAAGAACACATTCATTCAAGGTGGTGCTGAGAGTGTAATCGCATCTCTCTACTCTGGTCTGGATTCAGCATCCCAACAGGGATTCTGCCCCAGGGAGAGCAGGTGGTGGAGCTGCTCTACCCTCCCTGGGGTTTTATGGGAAATGTAATTTTAAGTTGCTGTCAGGGTTCCCAAGAAGTCTTACCAGTGAAGCTGGATAGAGAAAAATAGATTTAGCCAGAGTAGCTGGAAAATGCAAGGAGCAAGGGTGCATTCTCTATCCATTTGTCTATCCTATTCATAATAGTCCTTTCATTACCTCGTATCTCAGCTCATGAATGAAGAATGATTTGATCTATCTTCATCTATTGTTGAGATAAATGGTTGAAAAAAAGCTATGTATTATTATTAATTATAATTATTGGTTTTGTTGTTGTTATTGTCACCGTCATCATCATCATCTCTCTCTTTGTAGTCCTCAGAAATTGTTCTGTTGCTATGTCCCCCATACAGACTTTATGATGACTGTAGCTTCTGTACAACCCTGAGCTGTTCTTAGAGCACTGGGCAACAGGTAAAGCACTGGAACTGCCTGGCTTTCCTGCTGAACATCCTATACTAGAGAGGAGTGAATGCTGAAAATTATTAGTATGAAGGACAGAAAACATACAAGATATATCATGATCATGAGCTATTATGTTTTTCATATTAAAGTAAAAGCAGATGTAAGCTACGTAAGGCCCATGGGGCATTACGTACAGAGTCTCAATGTAGCAAAACTAATGGAAACATTTTTCATTTTAGCTTTAAAATATAGTGTTTAAATGGAATTACATGGCAGAAGAAGTGGAGCCAGAACAACATTTTTTGCAGATATTTGAATTTCTAGTTATCCTTGCCCCAAAACTGGTGATTCATCTTTTCAAAGCTTTATTCCCTGTATCTACATCAGCAGTACGTGAACACCTTCACAGCTTCCTTTTTGTTTCTGCAAGTAGTGGATTTGAAGGAAAAAAGAATATCTGAACTAGGAAAAGGCACCTTGTTTCCTTTTTCCCTTGGGCAGAATGTGGCAAATTTCCATCCTCTGCCTTCCCCACGAGCAGAGGATGACAAGTCAAATGACAGTTTATTAGCACTAGCTATGCTCACTGCTGTCTCAGGCTGGGACCTCAGCCAGAAACACGATTCAGACAGTAGGAGTAAATGAGAGGAACATTGTTCACTGCAAGATTCCCAACCCTTTCTCAAGCTCGCAGATATAGCCAACTGATTTGACTGAATTGACAATGAAAGAATCCTTAGGACCATAAAGGCTTTTTTGTTTCATTTTTTGTTTCAATTCTCCAGAAAATGTGGTTGATTTTTCAGGAAAGCTGTAAGCTGAAATGCTTATTCAAGCATGACTCAAAGAAACACCTAAATGAAATGCAAAAATCCATTTTGCTAAACAAAACATGGATTTCAGGATATATCTATACCTATGTATATATGTATGATTTCTCTAATAATTTTGATAATTTTGGATTTCTGATTTGAGGCACTTTGTATCATGAAAGTGAAACTTGTGGATAAATAACTCGAGTTTCTGGAGTACTTTTCACTTTATGGGTGAGATCAGAAGCCTCAGTAACTTAAAATATTTAGATGCTGCTTTTATACTAAATGCATTATTTAAATACCAGAGACTCAGTGAACTGGATGTGGACAACATGCTGGAGAAAGCCATCTATGCTGTTGGTTTTATTAACTGAGTCGACATACTGTGTATTTTACTTAAGACTAGTGTGCCTATAAATAGAATGGCCTCAGGCCTGTGGCTTAGAGACAGGACCTGGGTTTGTGTGCTGCAAGTCGGGTGAAAGCAAGCCTTGGCAAGAGTTGCCGTCTGGGATTGAGTACTATACAGATAAATATGTGCAGGGAAAATGTGGCTTTTATATGTACCGTAGATTCAGTGGCTGGAATACTAATATCTCAGTATCTGAAACCTTTACTTCCCGTGGCAGCCTAATGAGACACTGACAGTGGCTGTCTGCTTGTCCTGAGTGATTGTCCTGCATTATGTTGTTTGTGTTGTACTGAACAATGCTGAAGTGAGGTTGTCTGACTGCTGTCCCCTTGGGAAGCTCAGGAAGAGATGCACTGAATCTCCTGTGAGGCTATCCTCAGAAACAGTTTTCTACCTAAATAAATACTGTCTCCTGGGGATCGTCTAGTGTAGTAACCACTGTATGACTGCCAGTATCTTTTCATACTGTAAAAATCTAAAAACCTGAACTATAACATCTGTGATACAGAGACACAGTTAAGGTGCATCCCCTTTTTGATGCTTTATCATTTATTGACTGAACAGCATTGGCTTCCTACCGTTTTCTATGTGTAATTTCAGTTGTATATGCTTCGTACTGTTTGGGACTAAGGTTCCTTAGGAACTTCTGTTCTCCTTATTTACCATACAAAAGCTGAGGTCATCTGTGATGTGTTCTCTGATATTTCTTAGGAGTATGTGCTAAACAGGGGAGGGAAGAGTTTTAGGCATACTACTGTGTGAAATTTCTTAGCTGAAAATATATATGTGCATCCTAAAAGCCTGTGTTGTGAGTCCAGCCTATCAGATCCATTGATGTGGGCTTCACAAACAGCTTATATGTTCTTCTGCAGAAGAATCTTCATAGAAATCCCTTGTGTTTGATAGCTTTATATGGAAGAGTGGCAGATTTGAACTTCCCAATCTGCAGCTCATAAGTCTCTTTTATACATAAATTAGTCTAATCTTTGTGCATTTATGAAGAAATGTTAGCTGAAAATCTTTGCTGCTTCTTTGAACTCTGTTTAAACACTACAAAAAATTTATGTACACAATATGAATTAGTTACCATATTATGTTCTGTGTGCTTCCTTGAGCTTTATTGCATTATCGCACCTTGAAAACTGATGTTATAAAACAAATACTAGCTCAAGATGTTGTAGGCTTAGAGAAGGCACAATGAAGAAAAGCTGGAATAGGAGGTAGTGTAGAATGAAGAAACATTAAATAAATTCGGGCTCTTCAGACTGAAAAAAAAGACAGGTATGACAGGGATCTGTATAATGCTAAGTGATGTATGGGAGTAAACATGCTATTCTGCACTGTTTCTCATACTGTAGAAAATTGGGACACAATAAAATGATAGAGCAGTGAGATCATAAGAATCAAAAAGACATTTTTGCATATAGGATATAATTAATTTGTGGTGTTATTGTCACACAATGTTGCAAAAGCCAAAAAAAAAAATAAATGAACTGTTCAGAAGTGGAGTGAGCATAGTCCTGAAACATAGATCAACTGATGGCTATTCAATATGGTTTTTGAAAGGCTTTGCTCAGAGAAGATCATAAAGTATTGATTGCTGGATGCTGCAAGGATATACTAGGAGAAGGTTCATCATATTTTACTGTTTATATGATCTTTTGCTCAACAACTACTTAGAATTGGGATACTTGGCAAGATGAATCTTTTCTTGACCCACTGTGATTATTTGTGCTTGCTTTTAGATTTCCAGGCATCACCTCTATTGTCAAATACTTGATGGTATACACGTCATAGTATCATGCAAACAAGCAACGTCCCACAGACAAAGGCAGTGAGGGGATTCCCGTTCCCTAACAGAGCATCAGAGGGACAATCTGTAGCAAAACAGGAAGAAAAAGCAGTGTTCACTTGTATGCTGTATTGCAACCCTGCTGTTTGATTTTGGGTCTACTTGGTGCTAATTATCATCATGAACCAATATGGAGGCTGAGTGTTTCCTGAATCTCTGTCTTACCTTCCCCACCTGCCTAATATGGTTTTTGCCACCAGGTGAAGTAGACTTCTTCACTGAACAGTATCTGGTCGTTTTGTAGAAACACACTCAATTCAACCATCCTGAGGCCTTTTAGAGTGTGTTACTGCTGACAATCTGCTACTCTTTTTTTAAAAGGAGAATATGTTATTAGATGCACCAGTGGTTACACAAAGAAACAAATAGGTCAGGCAGAAATTAAGTACCTCTGAAAAAATTAACCTTTTGGGGGTGATAGAAGAAAATGACTAGGCAGCAAAAATAGCACTGTGGAAGCAACCAGTGTGCGAGCCCTGTTCTGATCGTGAGAGGAAGGGATGCATAACTGGAATTCAGTGGGTTTGTATTTCTTTCCTAGTTACCTCTGCCCTTGTCAACTCTCTTGATTTCTCTTAGTCTAGTCTCCTGGTTGGAGAGCAGAGGTGATAACTTGCTTTAATTCTATCTAGTTTCTGTCTTGCTTGACTAAGCTTTTTGGCTAGCGAGTTTATTACTATGTATAGGTACAATGCCTGGCATAATGGAGACCTGATACAGGTCAGGACATGTAAGTGCTAATACACTTACATGTGTACATACAGTAAGCAGAAATACTTAAAAAAACAATTTAACCAACAAAAAGAAAAACTACTTGAGGACAAAGAATAGGCAAGTCCTTGGCTCTTCCCTTCTGCCCTTTTTTTCTCTCTGCTTCTCCTCTTGTACTCTGCTGGCACTCTCTCACTTTCTTTTGCTTAACCTTTCTCAGATGGCAAGAAGAATCTCTCTAAAAAAACAAGCCTGTTTGATGGTGTTCTTTAAAAGAAAAAGTAAACTGTGAGAGTACCACTGCCTGAGCTGCATGTGCCTGCCTCCTCCAAACACTCACTTGGGTGCTTAGGCAAGCTTCTTATTGGTAGCTCTGTGCTGCCGCTGGACCTGCCAGCTTGGCTGCTTGTGCCACTCTCGTCTCCCTCTTCTGTGCAAAGAGGAGGCAGATCTCAGTGGAGACGCAGGTGTTGCAGGCAGCTCTGCAAGGCATTCCTACTGGCAACGTCAAACCAGTGTACCAGTTTTGCAGAAGCAAATGAGAAGCGAAAATCCATCCTGCTCACTGGGGAACCAGTACCCCAGGATGCTGGCTCTAGAAAGTGGTTCTCTGTGAATCACAGAATCACAGAATTCTAGGGGTTGGAAGGGACCTCAAAAGATCATCTAGTCCAACCCCCCTGCCAGAGCAGGTTCACCTAGAGTACATCACACAGGAACGCATCCAGGCGGGTTTTGAATGTCTCCAGGGAAGGAGACTCCACAACCTCTCTGGGCAGCCTGTTCCAGCGCCTGTTCCTGTGCATCCATGACCTTTAATGATTGGGTGTCAGGAAATGTGATCAATAATTTAAAAAAGGAAACATAAACAAAACTTTATTCTTTCAGTGGAAATCTTGAAGCCTGACATGTAGGGGGGGAAATGTTGCCATTCTCATTTTGATGTAATCAAAGCCTTTATGTAATTTGAGCGTTGGTGGGGAACAGTCTTCCTGAATCGTGTTTATCAGTGGGTGTTTCAGAACTGATGTGTTGGTGGGAACTAACAATAATACACCACACATCTTACTGCTGCACTGCATCGCTAGGGCTAGGCTGGTACCAAGACTAGGCATCAATGTTAGCCACATCAATTTTGACTTGCATAGGGGACATTAGGCTTGTTAACATTTCTGTTTTAGAGGCATCAGCCATGTGACGGAAGATTGGGAAGGAAGTGACATTTCAATTCCTTAAGATTTGGCTACCTCTGCCATCATGCATTTAGTATAACTTTGCATATTTTTCATTTCTTAAATTGGAAGGTCACAGTACCTTAAAGTCACCCATTGGAAACAGATAAATTATGCAGGACCCACAAGAGCTGCTGTGCATGACTGGAATTCCAGCCCCTTGCCCTGTCCATGCACTTTTCACTGAAATCAGTTTTGCACCATGTGACACCCTGAACGGTTTTGTCACTGCTTTTGTTGTTTGTCCAAGCATCCTAGCACAGTTTGTCAATCTCAGTCCAACTATCCTTTATAGTGAATGTCAAGTCATCTTCCCCCTCTATATCTGAAGCACTTGGACCTTGACACAAACCTTCGTGATATCAGTGAGAAGTGGACTAGACTTTTTGTAAGCACAGTTAATCAAGGCGTTCGGTGGTCACACACACAGAATTTACTGGTGTTGTGACTAGGGAATACAACTAGAAGCATGTCTTTGCCTATTTCACAGTTAAAGCATTGATGTTTTAAAAGCAAGATGTATCATATCCAAAGATGGCTGAAACTGCTGCAGAAATTCCCACAGAGTTAAATAGACTTTGCCATAGGACTTTTCCTTTTTATAAAAGTAGTGCTTAAACTGTACTGCAGACCAGTTGTGCACCATCATTGGGAAGAAACAATAGGAGTTCATCTGAGACTTAAAGACTATATAATTTTTTATTTCATATCTTAGGGTAGACAGTCCATAGAAATTCATCCAGGTAGTGCTATTCCTCCCTTGTGTGCAACCTATTTGGTTTTTACAAATTCACTGGTTAAATGTTTGTTTATCTCAAAGCAGGAGAGGGAAGAAGATATCAATCATTGTCTTGGCCTGATAGGTTTTTTCTGCCACGTAACTATTCACATGGAGAATGTTTTGAGCATTAGAATATCCCATGGATGTGATATCCTTTTCCCCACACTTTCTTCCTGTACATTGAATACTGTTAGATCAGTTTTATGGTGCCTTCTCCGTTCTGTTCCTCTTAGATGTTTCTCAATGCCAACTGAGATATTGAATCAGTCAACTGTTGTCTCTTCTGGTGAGAATGTAAAATATCAATTTAAACAACAGTTTCATAACTCAGCTGTTCATCTGTTGCTCCTACTGGGGGCAAAGAATTTTTCTTTATATACCTGCTGATGAAACCTAACAGAGCTTTGAAACTAGATGGAAAAAGCAAGAGGAAGTAAAGTTTTCTTCATTCCCTTCCTCATGTCCTCTTAAAAGTGTTATTGCCTCAGCATCTCATACAAGTCTTCTGGCACCTCCTAGCAACGTAAAGAACTGACGTAGGTATTCTGGTGCAGTTCAGCTACTTAAAAGGTCTTAGATCTACCTGTCCAGATGGGTGTTTGAAAAGCCTCTGTTTTACAGCTTGTGCTTTCTTTAGCTCCACCTTATTCTCTTCCTCAGTTTTCATTCTAACAGTCATGGGATAATATGAGTAAATTTCTTACAAATATGCTGACATATACTGAACCAGAATGAAAATTTGAGTATTCAACTCTCTTTCCATATTGTATGTTCCTTGATTATGATGCTTTGTCAAGCCAGAGCTGACTAGCATACCTTTCTTGCCTCTTCTTATAGTTATGCAAAAAAAAAAAAAAAAGAACTGTTTCTTTCTGGATTTTGGTACTCTTGATCTTATACCAAATATTCATCCATAGATTTTAAGACATAAATAGCTGGGATGCTTTTTTTTGTCAGTTTGCTGGGCCATTAACATGGAATCACTTTTCTTATTCCTTTGTCTTGATTTCTCTGCGTGTCTATCATAAATGGCAGATCCTGGAGAAACATCATCGGCCAACGTGGTTTATGTAAACTTCATTATTTTCTGTGATCTCTAAGACAGAAATTACTTAAAGTATTTTCTCCTGCTCTGAAGTCATAAAGCTATTCAGGGAGCATTAAATAGAACTTCCTGGTTGGCAGGATTGGGAAACAGGCATTTTTGGTCATTTAGAGCTGTTTGTTTACAGAACTTTCAGTCATCTCACTATGTGTTGTTGCATCCTATTTCCATCATAATCTTTCTCTTTAATAGTGACTTATACTGATAGATGGAAAAAGAAGCTTTAAAATTCTAAAAAGACCAAATATTATGTCAAGGAAATTCAGACTTCATGCTACATTGAAAACAGACCTAACCACATTCAAACATAGAAATGCACAGTAGGTCATCCAAAGTATTGTGGTGACATGATTTGGGGTAATAGGAAGGAAATTTGATGCAGGTCCTGAAATTAATTTAATTTGAAACCATGAGCACTATAAAAAGCATTTATCATACTGATAATATCTATTGCAATTGCATTATGCTGTGGGACTTATTTTTTTTTTGAGGTAACAGAAAAGAATTTATGCATTTAGAAGACATGTTCCAGTAGAGCTATTTCTGCTCCTGGATAGGAAATAAACAGGTTGGAAATATGCACAGAAGAGTGAGGCAGGAGAAATAAACCCTAGCATATTTACTGGTAATCCTTAAGATTAATCAATGTCCCATAATATCATAAACATCAGCAATGAAGCTAATTTGGATTATCTTTTATTTTCTTAAGTAAGGATAGTATTGAATTTCTTCAATGCTTGAACAATAAACTCTTGGATTTCCTAGATTTTTAAAATTAGCTGAAAAATCAGACTGAATAATGTGTACACTTTCACACAGAGATGCTGCTTTCTGACTGAAATTAGGAACACTAAAAGAAGAAAGCAATAAAAACACTGGTAATCTTAATTTTATTTTTTTTGTCTGGCAAACCCAATCTGATGCTAGCCTGCCACATTTGGGTAGATTATGCACGAAGACATAAGGTTGTAGAGCAAAATTCACATGAATAAAGCTGAACAGAAGTCAATGAGCTTCTTTAATGGAGTTAAATGTAAATATTAGATAGATACAGAAAGGAAAGGTATACTTTAACATTATATCACAGGAATAGCACTGAAGTTGAAAAACAGATTTAGAAATGGGCTTTGTTATCTCAGTGTGAATCGGTTTTGCATTACTGAACATTTTAATTTGTCCAAATTTACATGGTGCTAAATGCAACCTTTTTGTGATAGTATCCAGATCATGTTTAATTTAAATATTTTAAGTACCTGTGCTTTGAATTTCCTATTTGGCAATGTAGAATATAATACTCACACTTATATTTAGGTAGATACAAATGATCTGACCTTCAAAGCATCTTGCATTGAAATGGGAGATAGCAAATGTGAACCTTTCAGTGTTGCAGCTGGTATCCAGGGAACTGTAAATGAAAAAAAACAGAGGTCTTCACTGGTCACGTTGGTAGACACTGCCCTGACGAGAAGAGTTACTATGCAGGAGCATAATAACACAATGTAGAAATACCATGTACTGAGGAAGAATCAGGAGCTCAAACCTGTTAAGAGTCAAAACTATTAGTGTGTGAAAGAATCACAGAGCTTGTGGCTGCTGTAGGGTACATTTATGTGCTGTTCAGAAAAGGGTCAAGGTCTGCAAGCTTGGCCACTGGAACACTGAAACATTCACTCGGGCTGTTAGATCTCTCCAAGGTTTGTGCTGGGCCATTTCAGCTTGCTTGATCCAGTGCAAATCTGTTGTGAAGGAGGGTAGCCCTCAGCAGTGGGGATGAAAGCGTAATCCATCTGGATTTCCTAAAGGATTTTAACAAGGCCCCTCCTAAAGGCTCTGTGGTATCTAAGTGCATGAAAAATCAGAATTGGAGAATATGAATATATATTTAGTTTTCTCAGTGGAGAGAGGTCACCAGTGGAGCCTAAGTGGATTTTTAGTAGGGCTCTTACTGTTCAAAATATTCCTAAATAGTTGGAAAAAGGCTGGAGAGCAAGTGACACATCTTGTTGACAAGATTAAGTTACTCAGGATCATAAAACAAATACTGTTTGTAAAGAGATACAGAAGAATCTCATGGTACTGGGTGATAAAATGACAGAAGAAATTCAGCTGTGGTGAATGTGAAGTAGAAGTAATCAAGAAATAAAGTCCTTATTTTATATACAGTCTACAGCGTTGTGAGTGGCTGATACCACCTTGGAATAAAATCTTAGGGGGACAGTTAATAGATCTATGAAACCATCAGCTCAGTGCTCAGTAATGTCTGGCAAACAGATTGAATGTTAAGAATTGTTTGAAGTAGCACTGAAGACGTGGGTTAAACAGGATTTGTAGACAGATGTTAGACCAGAAAGTGCAGGTGGAAAAAATAATGTTATGAATTGGTAGAAGTTGTGCTAAAGATAGGGTTTAAATGACATTTGTAGATAGATGTTAAATCAGCTAGTGCAGTTTGAAAAAGTAGATGAGCTTTTTGGCACACAAACCTTGATGAGGTTGCAGGTAGAAGGAAGACCCTTCAGAGCTTAATATAGATGAAGAACAATTGGATCCAACAGGAAAGGAATAGACAGCAAAACAGTGACCAGCAGCATCTCCTTTTTCATCACTGTCAAAGACAGGATATTAGGCTAAATGGACTTTCTCTGGCCCTGCATAGCAATTCTTATATTCCTGACACATCCCTGTGTAAATTTATGTACCTACAGTGCCATTCTGCCCTCCCTTTTCCAAAAAGTATATAGAAGAAAAGTTACAGGGAAACGTTATAAGGAAGATCAAACATATGAAACTGTCTCCATGACAGAAAGCACTTCATTGACTAATTCTTTAACCTGGAAAAGGATAATTTAAGAGGAAGTGACTGATGTTTGTAGAGTAATGAATGGCATGAAGGAGCTTAAGGACAAATTATTTGTTGTCTCTCATAATATCAAATGTCTGGGCCATCAGATGAATTAACAGAGGTCAAAACCAGGATAGGTAAAAGAAGATACTTTTTTGTGCATCACAGAAGACTGTTGTAAACGCCAAATCAGAATCATAGGATGGTTTGGGTTGGAAGGGACCTTAAAGATCATCTAGTTCCAGCCCCCCTGCCATAACAGAGACACCTCCCACCAGACCAGGTTGCTCAAAGCCCCATCCAACCTGGCCTTGAACACTTCCAGGGAGGGGGCAGCCACAACCTCCCTGGGTAACCTGGTAATTTCTTCCAGTGTCTTACCACCCTTACAGTAAACAACATCTTCCTAAAATCCAGTCTAAATCTACCTTCCATTAGTTTGAACCCGTTCCCCATTGTTCTATCACTACATGCCCTCGGGAAAAAAAATAATGGAGGGAAAATCCTTGAGGAGCTTTAAAAGGCAAGAATGAGCCTTTAAGCTTTTCATTGGCTTTTTGTATTTTTCAGACCCAGGTTTGATGTCCAGATCCTGCACACCATGTTCATGCAGTTCACATTCAGGCTTCTCTTGGGAATGTGACAGCCAAGTCCCTCAAGGGCTTGGACATCACAATGCAATGTTGCTGTTGTGCTTTTACAACCACTGCTATGGAGAACTGTGATATGTCTGTCTCACAATTTGATTACTTTGGGGTTACTATGAAGATGAGATTGGTTAAGCATTGTGTTAGGCGTTGTGAACAAAGCCAGTCCTGTGCTGAGCAGCATGGACACAAGTCAGTCTGCTCTAGTTGGTCCAAAGGCCAGAACCTACTTCCTAGTATGGTCCACAAAGCTAGCAATGTAACAAAGATATATAACAATAGGTTTAGGAAATGTCTGACCTAAAGGTAGCTGGGTGGTGGGAAGGTAAGCCAGGGAAACATGCTCATTCTGGTTCTCGGTCAATGCCTCTAGCTGTTGCCTGGTGTCAGGGTCAGGAGAGTGTGTCTGTTCTTACCCTCTTTCAGGAGAGTGGTAAGGGCTCATCACTGGAAATAACAATGTGTATTTCAGAGTCACTGTTATTTTCTATATATCATCTTTTTGTATAAGAATGTCTATCAGACACAAATATGGTAAAAAGTTTATTGTTGGTCTCACTCGCTAGAAGCTGTACTGCCACGAAGTAGCCTGTGTAGCTCACAGCATCACAGAACAGTTGAATTTGGAAGGGACCTCTGGAGATAGCTCAGTCCAACTCCGTTGTCTGTTTAAGAAAGTTATGAAGTTCCTTCCTTAGAAGATGTATAAGCAACAGGCATTTGAAAGAGCGTTTTTATCTTTTCCCTGCCTCTCTACCACCCCAATTGGATAAACTAATCTTATAGATCTAGAATAAAGAACATTTTATTGTATCTTCTGGCCTCAGTGTAGAAATAATGTTGTTTAATGGTGCCTGGTCTCACAATGAGACAGGTTATCCCTTCAGTGAGTACTTCTACATTTGGCGCTACATTCCCAAAATGCAAAAGATTTGTTTAAGAAGGCAAAATTATATTAGAGTTTTAGAAGTACAGGCAGTTTTAGTTTTTATTTATAAATTACTTTGGCTATTAGAATGAAATCACAGTAGTTCTTATCATTTTGCATATTAAAAAATCTTAACTTCAGAAATGTGTCATCACTTACAAAACCATTTGATTAAAAATTCCTGAACACTGATTCTGCTAATACCTACTCCTCTTCGTAAACCTTGAGTAAAGTCAGTGAATTGAGAGGAACCACACGTGGAGAAAAACAGTCAAAAAGGTACCAGAAATCAGTCCTTATTGCCTATGTGATCCAGTGGATAAAATTACAGGAGGAAAATGCTGACTTATATATGAAATTTTCAAAATTAAAAAAAGATTGTGCTTAAGAACAGTTTTGTTACACTCTTGAAGTGCAAAAGCAAAATTTTTCTTTTTCATTTTCATATTTAGGTGTATTATAACCTCTGCACTATTAGTTCTGTTCTTAGAATATGAAAACTGAGTGCTGTCAGAAGGTGGTGGTACAGCTTGTTCTGGTGTAGGCTTCTCATTCTTGATTTATCACTACACTAAGTCTGAAGGTCACTTGGTGTTTCATATCAGAAATTCATCTGACAAAAGCAGGATCTGAGTTACCAAGATGTATTTAAAGAGAGAAAGGAAAGTATAGGGAATTAAGGGGTTTAAAACCCCAAATCACAGTTTTGATCTTGTAAAGTACTGGGCACTGTTCCTGTTTCAGCAAGACTTACATGTACTTAAACCTTTTGTTCAGAGATCAGCATTTAGCACTGTTTAATCTCAAATGAATAGTTCTTAAAAAGAAGATTGATATTTCCTTTCATCCACAGATGTCAAAGGACTCTGTGAACAGCTATGTACAGAAGCTACATAATAAAAATGAGAATTCAATAGTGATTTCACAGTTAAGCATAGTAAAGAAAAAGATAGGAAATCAAACCAGAAACCTTCACTTTCTCATGTCAACTTTTCAAGTTGGTCCTATATATAGTTTCATTTTCCTGTCTTCTTTCCTGTTTATTTTCAACACGAAATCCTCAGACTCCTCATTTGTGGCTGAAGCTGTGAATTCATGCAGAAACGTAGGACGGGATATGTCTTCTGAGCTCCCACATCTTGTCGTTAAACTGTGGGTATCCTGTCGAGAGGGAAAGTGGCTGTTCTGTAATCACCTCTCATCCCCCTCCTAAACAATAGGGCAGAGAGAGGGCAAAATTCAGACTTCATTCTTGAAAGGTAGACTCTACCTTCAAAAAAGGTAGAGCAAGCATATGAGAGCAGTGGGGGGCAGCTTGTTTCTGCTAAGGATCTAGAGCTGGTTACTCTGCTCGAGTCTTAGAAGGATTCTTTTCTGCTTCCACTATGTTACAGGTATGTGTTTGTTCCTTAGTTAGATTGTTTAAATACATGTCATCACCTTTTATCTTATTCCTTGTTCTGGCAAGCTCCACCTGGGTTTGCTAAAACAATTGCTTTTCCCTGGGTATACCCATGGATATACGTATGTAATACCTGTGAGCTCTTGGGTGTTCCAGATGATCTCTGAACTTTGCACATTTAAAGTGTTTCTGTTTCTCCACGTGTGTAGGAGAGGGTGTGTTCCTGCTGAGGGAATGAGTCAAGTATTCATCTGAAATAAAACCCAAATAGTTTCAGCCAGAAATATAAAGAAGATGGTCATGGTTAATTTGTAACTGGGTGCTACTGGTTTAGCGTGCTGTTTGGGGAATCCTTTTCCTGTCCAAGGACTAAAGTAATACAGTATTTATGTTTTGTATTTGGCTGAAAGACTGAATTTCCAGAAACACAAGGTTCGGTATTACTAGATGGAAGTTCTGCGCCTGAGCATTAAGAAATAAATGTTTGTGTTCTAAGGGCAATATTTACTCATTTCTATAGTCATAGTTTGTGAATCAAACAAGAAACAGAACTTCTCTTTCATTAGCCATAATAGTAGTTTAGCTATTTTCACAGCATTAATCTTGCTTTTAACTGTTCTTTTCACATTGTGAGGAGACAGCGTATGACAGGAAAAATCTGTAACATCATTCAACATCTGATTATATGCCCTTTTTCCTCCAAACCAATTTGCATGCCTACAAATATCAGTGTTTCCCAGGGGAATTGAAGGTGTAAAATACTATCTCTTGAACTGAAAATTATTTAGCCAAAGATTTTTCACTATTTGGGAATTCTAGCTGGATGATTTCAAAAGCAAAATTATATGTTACTTACATGATTTGGCATTTGTCCAGTTGCATACAATGTGAGTGGAAAAGTGGGGAAAAAAAAAAGAGAAACCTAACACTAATTAGATGATTAAAAATACAGGTGCTATACTGTGTGGTATAATTCATCTTCATAGCAAGCTGTGGGAAGAGTCAGAGCCAGCAGATTCTGAGGGATACTGTTTTGTGCATGTATATTCCTGACACATGCTAAGATCCAAATTAAGGTGCGGTAACCTTTTCAAGGTTACAGAAGTGCAGTATTGCCTAGCCATGGAAAATAAATTGTATGCTTTTTGATTTGGTTGGGTTTTGTCTGGGGGCTTCTCACTGTAAATGCAGTTAGTGTAGTACCAGGAAAAAAACACAGTGATTTGATGATAATTTGGAGGTCCTGACCTGGGTTTCCCCATCCTCCCAGATTTCTCAGCTTCCTACCCACTCCAGGCAGCGGAGTGCCTCTCCAAGAAGGCACCTTCCCTCTGCAACCAGAGCCTTATTCCTAGCCTTATGCAGTTTGCTGAGACTAAGTTAGTTGGGACTAATCTGCCAACTATCATGTATAACTTGCTGTACAGAGAAAGCCGCTATGCATCTATCTGCCCACTATTTTGCTCCCCCTCTCCCCCTCTCACCTCCCCTACCCGTTAGAGTTCTGGCTGAACACAGGCTCTGGGCTCTTTCTCTTTCACATGTCAGAGACCGTCATGGAGGTCTTTTAAAATTTCGTGGTTTTTTTTTTAAATTACTTTTAAAATTTCCAGAGAGAGAAGTGGATTCAGATGGTGTAGATTTGACTCATCTACAGCTCTTTTAGTACTCTGTTAGGGCAAGCTGTTACAGGTACTGAGGGGTCTGGTGTATCTTACTGGCTGATGGAGTGCCTGTTGTGTGTGTAGCCACACGCATTACATGCTCGAGAGCGAAAGCACAAAGGGGGGAGGAATCTCTTCTGTACACAGACGGTTAAAAACATGATTAGAGACTGGCCTTACATTGTCAGTTGCTGCTTCTTTAATGTGAAAGCTCACTGAGACATGCTTGTGTCTGAAATAACAGGAGAAGACATAGTCATGCTCCAGCCTCCAGGAATTTCCCACAACAATACGTTGTGTGGTTTTGTAAAAGAAATTAAAACACAAAGAAAAAACCTTTGCATTAAAATTTAATTGAAAAATTAAAAATTTGTTAATAATTGAAATGCAGAGTCTATAAAAGCTTTCTACTATTCTCATTCAGAAAAAATATTTGAAGTATAGGATCTGGACATTATTCTGGGGCAGTAAATAGCTGATATGGATTACTCTATTTTCTTTTGCCTGATGAACAGGGCTCCCAAAGCTTATTGTGGCTGTTTTGTCATTTATATAAGACACGTGCCTGCTATGATTTGCTTTTCTTGGTATCCCCTCCCCCATCAGCAGAAACCTTTGAGCTTCAAACACAGATGTTACACTGTGCTCTTTGTGTTCATGTATGTGCATGAGTGCAAAACCATTAAAGAAAGGCGGTGTGCCTAATATGCTGGAAAACCAAAGCTGAAGCACAGGACTCTGCTTGTGATTTTATTTCTTTTTCCTTATTACAGTGAGATGTTACCGTGGTCTAAGTGTAGGACTAATGTGTATGAACAAGTAGTGGTTTAAAAGCAGGCATGCTGCTTATAAAATCAGCAATTTAACCTAAGAAGGAATGGCAGTTTCATGAAATAATGCTATGATCTTTCAACCATATTCTTAAATAGTAATCTCCCCGTAGCAAAATACATAGCTAATCAACCTCCTCGCCTGTCAGTAAACTTGCAGGGGAATTAAATCCTGGAGGAAGAAGCCCGTAGCCCTGGAGGAAGGCTGAGTGCATGTTTCAGTGTCGTCTTTTCAGCTCATCTCAGTGGTCCCACTGCTAGAATGTGCTCTGTTGTCATGGCAACCCCATCTCCTGCTTCCTACAGGAAAGATTAGCTCGTACTGTGCTCTGGAGAGAATTTAGGGGAAGTCAAGCTAATCCCTGGGTGCACTGCGAGAGAAAGGTTGGACCTCGCCTGAGGGATGCTGTATCTGCAATGATAGAATTGGCCTGCCACAGACACTGGTATTTAAGTTGAAGAGCAGAATTCACAGTAAGTGTCAGATCCTCCAGAGAGGAATATTGAATGAGGTTTTCTAAGTCTTGGTGAAGACTGTCCCATGCCAATAGTGGAATGACAGCAGGAGGCTGTGTGTGGAATACCAATATGTTTCACCCATTCAGGTGGTATTTCAAATACAGATTCAAAGCCTCAGTTCCCTGGAAACTAGGTGATAAAATTTTAAAACATCATTGTGAGATGTGCACCTAGAAACCTGAAGCATGTCTCATTTGGTATATAAAGCTGAACAAGTGACAATGAGCATGCCTTACAAATTGTGTATGCACTGTGTGGCGTGCTTAAGAATTCCTGTGTGCTGAGAAATAAGCGGGAAAGCATGAGGAAACTGATCTGTGTGTGCTGAAACTCAACTGCAGAAGTGCTGAACTATCAAATTAAGCATGAATATTTGCAACTCTTGATTCAACCTTGTTTTTTCTTCATATTAAAACCCAAACAGAGAAAACATGAGCTTTTTCAAGGTATAGTCATAGTACAAGGTTTTCTTTGAGGAAAACTCATTTTAATGTAGCTAAATTAAGGTGGTGTGTGACATGATGCAGCTTGTGAAATGTGTGTTTGTTTTTTTGCTGGTAGAGTTAAAACAGAAGGTATTCTAGCTATTCCATTTCTGGTTATTTTAATGCTCTGGCTTTCTTTGATATGGTCCTGTATTTCACTTTAACAGATGCTCAAGACTCCCAGCTTTAAACTAGACTGTTTGCAGTGAGATTTTAACTGTCTGCTTTTTATTACTGTCAGCTTTTTGTAACTATTTTTTTTCAGCAGAGTTTATATGTTCAACCTATGTATTTTTATACTTTTAGTATGCATGCTTTTGCTCTTGAGTTTTAAATAAAAAAATAACTTTATCATTATTTAATGATTATTTAATACATATCTGTATTCTCTAGTTTAGACCTATTTATGCATATATGTGTTTTAGCTGTATAAAATATTTGCGTGTTTCTCTAATACATACATGCATATACATATGCAGACAAATGGGGTCTTTGTTTTAATGAGGCCCATTAGCAATTCATGATAATATAACACTGAGGAAGTAAAAGAGCTGTTTTCACCTTGAAGGATAGGTATTTTTCTCATATCTGTTTATTACTGCAAAAACCCAATAAACACACTCAGTCTGTTTAAAGAAACAGCATATGTTTTATTTCTGTGTACGTCCGTAGATCAAAAAGGGAAATCATCTTGACTGATATGATGAAAGAGTCTTGTGTTGCCTTTCCAGAGTCTTGGGTCCATGGAATAGGTAGTGAAAGGACAGTTGTTTTTTCCTTCTCCCTCCCAGGGCAGCTCAGACAGAGTCACACATGAGGTCCAAATTGGTTAGTATAGGAGCAATCTTCCCTGAAAACTTTTTTTTAGCAGGTATACCAAATAGTAAGAGCTTAACTGCACAAATTTTCTACCTTGTGTGTCCTTTTATTAAATTAATTAACCAAGAAGTTGGATTTTTTAATCTCAAGGCCATGATTTGTTTCCTTTTTTTTTTTTTTTTCTCCAGCATTTAACTTGTGTATGGAATAATGTTGGCTAGTCAAACATTGCCTCAGCTTTTTTTATCTTCTGCAAAGTAAGTGATTTTAGGAAGTTGGTTCAAGTCTTATTAGGACTGAGTTTCCACAAAGTGACTTGAATTCCTTACCTGCATTTGTAGACAATTTTAAGCACCAACTGTAAACAGGATGAACTGCATGTGAGGGATTGCAGTGAGGTTCAAAGCACGCACCCAAACCCATAACCTGTGTTTCATTCTCTTCCGAGAAAAGGGTGTGGACACTCCTTGTAGCAGTGGGAGTGTATTACACCAGGGCAGATACAATTGGTAGAGCGCTCATACTCAGCAGTCTGGGCCTCCAAACTTGAGGGAGTTCCTGTATAAAATCCATTTCAATTAAGTACAATTAATGCCCTTGAGTTACCAGAAACTAAAAAGCAGAGGCAACTCTTCTTGCTGTATACAAAAGAGTCAGAGTTCCTAAATTAAAAATAATAGATGTAGCATGTTCTGCCAGGGCTCCTATACGGCACTCTCCTGTTGTGAATATGGTTGGCTTCCCCACAACAGTGGGTGACTCCTTTGCCCAGGCTTTTCTCTTCATTCCTGAAATGCCTTCTCCCTGTGCCACTGTGTCCTAGTGTTCAGGCTGACTGCTGGCTAGACGTTGAACTGGCTAACATAATTCTCTCTGATGTATCTTTTCCATGCATAAAAGTAAATACGATGATTTAATGTATATACTGTATCACCAGATCAAGGTTTTAAATTCTAGCACCAATCAGAAAAATATTGTTAATAGTGTGTCACTGTCTTTCCTTGAAACATTTCTCACTATCGCAAACCATCCCTGGTCCCCCCAGACTTGTACAACACCACTCTGCCTACTACCTCCATTTGGAATTCATGACTAGCAATTTGTCCCCCTTTCACTGAGGTACTCATTCAGGGAAAGATGGGTAAGATGCTCAGCACTTCCCAGGTGGTATGCTGCACCTCACAGAACCTGGCTGGCTTTTAACATCCACAAATACGATAAAATCAAAAACTGTGTTCTGTCCCAGCAGGGATCTTGCTGCTGGTATTCTCATTAAATCAATAACAGAAATAACAAATTTATCCTATACACAAACTTCACACACAATGTATGTGTCTCCGCATATCAGAGATTTATCCTTAACATTTTAGTGAGAAAACAGTAATAGCGATGATATTTTTTCTTGGTTGCAAGTCTTTTTTTTTTCCTGAGGCATCTCTGCCTCTCTAACTCCTTTAAAATGTATGTATATATGTCATGTTTCCAAACAGACTATAAATGGCCAGTTTAAAGGTAGCAGAAGTGGCCCTCAATGAAAGAAGTGTATCTTCATTTGGAATAGGAAGTTTAAATCTATTGAGATTTTGTCTGTCTTTAAAGATAAGCTCAAATATTTTGATTAATATTTGTATTTTGCTTTTGTTTAAACAAATCTGCAAGGATCTAAAAAATATCTTTTGAGTTGACAGTTTGCCCTAATTTGAAGCAGTAATAGCCAGCCACTTGGGAATATTTTGATTATTTTAAACCTCCTTTATCTTCCTCTGCTCCTCAAAAGTAAACTCTGGAGCCACCAATTGTATGTAAATGACATGAATTTAAGGGACTACATTATTTCCCAGGCTGCATTCACTGGCTTCTGTTGGCTCTAGTGAGATTAAGATCATATGTATCCAAAGGTAGATTTCAGCCCTGTGTATGGTATTCTTCTGGCTGGCTTTGTAGCAGTTAATTAAAAAGGGCTTCCTCACATCTGGGCTGCTGGTTTTGTGGTTTTCTGCATGATAAGTTCTTTAGCTGAAGAGCTAAGTAAAACAGCAAAACAGGGCCAAATATAAAGGGAGAGAAACCAAGATTTCCTGGGCAAGTTCTCTGTTTCTAGTGGTAGTTGAGACTATGTGCTGTCTGTCTGACAGCCCTAATACTAAAAGGAGTGGAATTGTTGCAGCTCCATTATTCTAGTTTTGTATGCTTCTAGCCATGGCAAACTTAATCTTTTAGTCTTCTCCAGAGGCCGTTTGTGAAGCCATGACAGTAGGTGGCTACAAGGAGAGTGAGGTGCATACATACATACTATAGGACAATATTGGGGTTTATTTTAGATTTTAAGTATCAAAATATCAAATGTTAATATCAGTAATATCAAAATTGCAATTGTAGTAGAAACCTATACAATGGGAATCCAAGGTTTCTGTTGTTCTGTTGCCAGAAGAATCTACCTGGAGTTTTACAGGGGATAAGAGGATGAGTGTGAGTTCAAGATTTGAGTGATCAATCTTTTCACACATAGTGCATTTTAATTTCTCATTGCAAATTTATTCTCGACAATAAATTAATTATTGTATCCTGGTGTGTACTCTTTATGGTCTGTCTTTAGGTGGATAATCAGTCATTTTGAGTTTGTCATTTCTCTAGTCATTATGGTTGAAATTGTTTTCTGAAATATGCTGAGAAGACGACTACTGTATGTGTGGGTTGATGACAACAACAGCAGCAATCCTGATTGCATCTGTCATTTGTGAATGCTTTGAGCCAGCAGCAAACCAAATAGGATCTGATCAAAACTATGTTTTGGGTATTCAAGTCCAAGAGTGAGAATGCCATGATATTCACTAATGCCCTTCGATTCTGCTCTTTGCTACTACATAAACTACTGAAGATTGTTTTTGATGGCTCGTATTGTGGTTACAACATGATTTAGAAATTGCTTTAACAGTACCAATCCTTTTACTGTCTGCAAATTTGCTGTCAGCATAAATCCACTCCCAGTAGAAAAGCTCAGCCTTTACTCTCTGTATTTTATCTTAATTTCCTGCAGCAGCAGCTGTGGTGTTTGTCAGGGACTTGTAATGTAGGAAACTCCAGAAACTGCAGATTTCAGTGCTGAAGTTAAAAAGAAATGCATTTTGGGAAAACATCTTGAGAATCAGGTGATTCCATCTACATACAAGGGACTCCACACCAGTGATTTTCACCACACTTGTTGAGTGGTTTCTGCCATTTGTTGAAGATATTTCAAATTAGAGATGTCTCAGATATTTTTCAACAGAAGATAATGTTGAAATTAAAGCAGTTCTGACGAAATTTTAAGCTTCAAAGGCTTCTCAAGTTCAGAATGAAAGATTTTGGACCAGAAGTCTCATAGTATGTTTTCCCTATGGTTGAGAGATGCAGGTTCAAACCCCTGATCTTAATCAAGTAACGCAGTAACCTGAGTTTAGATATTTTCTGCATTGATAAGTGCTCCATCTCTATCTGTATGTGTTTTTCTCTTCTTTATTTCATTGATAATGTGTATCCAACAGGATATTCACTGTACGGGAAAGAGGCACTGACTCTGCATCCCACTCTTCTGGGACTTAAGCTAACATTGGGGTGACAGGATCAGGAACTTGAAGAGCTGTATTTATCTGTTTGCATATAGGGGGATGCCAAGAATATCTTTGAAAGATTAGAAACTTTTCTGAAGAGGAACACGATACCTTTAGACCACTTTCTAAATGCTGTTCAATTGAAGCTGCTATAGTTGACACAGGGTAATAAAAAGAGGATTTTTCTTTTAGAAAGGCTGCCATTTGAGTCCTCAAAAATGTTTTTGTTCATGTGTTGGAGAATCAAAAATGGTAACTGTTTCTTTGCTTATACAGCTTAAACTTTTTTAAGTACCTGAAATGACACATCCAGTATAATCAGTCATTTTGTGTCAATATTTTTCTGTATGTTGGATCCTGTCACACTCACTTAATCAGGGGTAATAAAATCATGTCTTCCACAGATTGTTTTGTCATTTTTGGACCAGTTAAATATCTAGCTCTGAAGTTTTCTGTTGATTCCCATATGCAATATAAGGAACAGTCTCAGAAGCTGTCTTAACTGGAGCACCTCTAGGTACCATTCGCAACAAGCTTTCCGACCCAAATTTGTGTTTGAAGTGCAATTAATAGATTTGCTCTGAGTGCATCTACCATTACCAGCTTTCACTTAGGTTATTTTTGGTTTTGTTGCATTGGTTTGTATTATTTCTTGTGATGACAGTTATTTGCAATTGCAGAAAAGGAAAAATCTGCTGTCTTTTTGTGAAAGGTCACATTAGGCATTTCATACTGTTGAGTATTGATATTATTGTTTGCTTTTGCGCTAGATATAGAAGACAACAGCCCACCATCATTGTAATAGTTATTGTAAATAACATTCTATTCATGATCAAGACTGATACTGTGTGTTACACTTTGCAGTATGCATAACTTTTCTGCTTGATCCAGTGATAGCAACTTTCCACCGAGAAGGAAAAATCTTATTCTGTTCTCAAACCCAGCCTCAGATCTGTGGTGTGCTTCTAAAAATTTTAAACTAAGCTTGTGGAAAACACAGTTCCTCTAGAGTTGGTATATAACTGCTATTTAGGAAGGAATGTGATCAGTTTATGTAGGTGATGATGAGAATTGCAAAGCAAACCTGGATTTTAAAGAACTTCCCAGGATTTTGCTGTTTTGATGGGCATTTACAGATTATTTAAGCAGGAGAAAGACTATCAGCAAGTGTTGCTTATTCTATGGATTGTTTTTTGCAAACATTCTATATTTTCTGACTTCTCTGGAAGTTCGGGAACAGATTTGCCATACAGCTGTTTGTCATACAGATACTTCTAGTGTGCATTTCAGTTAGACTAAAGTAGCTATACAGTGATGATCCCTACAAAATACATTGTATCATGGGCCAAATAATCTTGTTTACAGATTTAAAAAGGAAAACAAATTATAGAGAAGATTTTGCAATATCATTGTCCTTTATTTTGTTATTTAAAATAACACCAAATGTTGCTGTCAGTGCTCTTACTCTAGGCTCTTCCTTCCTCCCCTAGCTAGCTTTGCAACAGAGAGCATTATCTGTGGGCAGGATGCTTTGTTTATCAGGAGCAACTTGCTGGTTTCCACACATGGATCTATTGGGCCAGCTTAGCAAATGGTCATTTCTCACCATTTTATTCTGCCCTGCATTCTTAGCCAATCCCATGTTACGAGGAAACCAAGTAGGTATTACAGTTGGACTCTTTGGTATGGTTTTATTCTTTTCCTTTCTAGAGATCTGATCTTTAACAACAATCTGTACATAAACAGCTGTTGAAATTCTAGTGAGAATAGGACTGATTCCCTGTGGTTAAAACATTCTGAAATTTCATTGGTAATGGTACCTCATTGATACTGTAAAGCACAGGAAAAGTACGTGCTACAAATACTCTGTGTGTGGACTGCCCCGTTGCTAAATCCTGCTGGGCTACCAGAAGCCTTTAAGTGAATTAGAAACATGGACTAGTTATTTTATTTCATAAGAAATCTCTCCAGTTTGAGAAGAACTGGAGAATTGCAAAACAGTTCATGGATTCTTTCTGAAGGATCTGTTCACTCTACTTTCTGGCCTTGTTGAGTAATCTGGTTTTGAGACTAGCTCTCAGTGATGTTTTAGCAAGAGCAAACTAACTGCCTTCAATGAGAAGGAAATTGTTGAAAGTTACTAAAATAGTATTATGTCCAAGAACCTGTAGTGTTTCTGTTGGCATTAGCTTCTCAGAAAGAAAATGTAAAATGATGGTCTTCATGCAAAAATTTTCAAGTGCAAATAGTTTTCAATCTTTTCCATCATTCATTTACACTTCTGTTCAATGCACCCTCTCATACTTGCTCTATTCCCCACCCAAGCACAGTCCACTGAAGGGAAGTTTGAAATGAGGTACTTGAGAGTGAAAATTTCAAGTCAATACTCTGGTGAGGAATAGCAGAGGATATGCCAGAACTATCTATCCAATCCTTTGGGCTTTGTGAAGTTTCTGGGCATTGAATCATAGTTACTTGATTTGCCAGAGATATTGTGCTGACAGACCATCTAGTAAAATCATTCTTTTTTGTCTTCAGATACCTCTTATTCTAGTCCATTTTTAGATGATGTGTGACCAAATGTTCAGCTATATTTTGAATTGTAAAAAAAATTGACTTTGATGTCTGTGCTGAAAATAATTTCTGAAAAGGAAAGAGCATGTTTTATTTTTGCTGAAAATAATTTCTGAAAAGGAAAGAGCATGTTTTAATTTTGCCAGTCAGATTGGAAGTCAACATGTCTATCTGTAGTGTTATGAGGCAGTTGGGATCTAAAAGTGGTGACTTCAATGAAGACAGAAGAGGCCTTGCTGTAGTATTAATACCTCATGAGAAGTCTGATATCTTCTGCCTTGTATCACACAGTTGGTGGCAAAGACTTCAAATCATGGATGTTTGTGGATAGAGTTTGCAAAACTGCCATTTTTCAACCAAAGCTATATTACATGATTTAGGATTCTTTTGTCTTGGGCCATCCAACTTTTTAGTAGGAAAAAGTATTAGCTGTTGTACACTTCCAAGCTGATTCTAATGCCTTGCATATGATAATGCCTTTACATCTCTCATGGCAGTTTTGGTATTCACTATGTGAGAGATTTTTCAGACTGATCAAAGGGATGCCAATTGTCAGCATTGTTTATTTTTCTCCCTTTTGTTTGATGCTTATAATTGTAATCAACATGCTAGGGAGACTCCCGATATGCTTATGTTCTTTACCTCAGTAGCAATATTTTTGTGTTCAGGTAAAGCTTCCTTAGCATTGACAACTCTTGTCACCTTTTGCACTCTTTTGCTGATGTTTGGGCTGCTGCCTAGCCTTTGTAGATGGTGGGTATTTTTAACTTTCACTTGATACAGTGAAAAATAAAATTAGGAAGGCATAATGGATGTAACATTCAAAAATGATTGCTTGCCAGATGGAGAAAGGCCACCAAGTTTGTTATCAAGTGTTGCCCTGTGTGACCAGAATACTGTTTTCACTCAGTGAAAATCAGGAGTGAGGAGACTGCCCACTGTACTCAAATCAGGAAACAGTAATGGACATGTTGCCATGGACATCCATAAGTATTTTAAAGTGGCAGAATAAAAAGCAAGCTGAATTGAAAAGAGACCTGTAATTTGTAACCCTCAAACATGCTTATTTGCTAAAGTTTGTGATAGCAGCTTTCCAAGCTCTGGAATTCTTCACCGAGTTTCTAAATTTACAGTCTATCTGTAACAGAATCCTACACTTGATTCACTGAGACTTTGTCTCGGCAAAAACATTAATTACATCACAGTCGTTATAAATAAGGAAGCAGCAATGCTAATGGAGTCCTAAACTTGGATATTTAGTGTTCTGGCTTCTCAGATTCACTAATATCCACTTTGCTAATGTATCAAGTAAGTTTTAGTTAGCTGTTGATAATATTAGTACTGTGATGAAATACAAAGGCTGTAAGTTGCTACTTCATAATTCATGTACTTTGCTTCTAGTTTTTCTCAATTACATGTTTATTACCTATTTTTACACTGGATTTCTGTATGTGAGTATTAGAGGCACTTATTTTACTCCTTGCTGAGTTAGGAAATTTTTCTGAAAGCCTGTATGTTAGTGTGGGTGGAGAGAACTGATTGGAAAGGATGTGACAGAATTGTTTTAGAGTGAAATCCAAGTCTTTTGCAAAACGCAGTTGATTTTACCAACATTACCAAATGAAAACTAGAAAATAATTATAAAAATGGTAGGAAATGTTTTCACTTCTAATTTTCATATCCTAGCTTTTAGTATACAGTTGTGAATAATAAAGTAACATGGCTTTCATTTACTTGATACAAGTCTTTAAACTATATTTGTATTTGTAAAAAAAATTTAAAAATTAAATTGTCATTTTGAAATCCTGATGATGAGGGGTCTAATGAGCCCAAACTGTTTATAGAAATATTGTTACTGAGAGTTTTGCTGTCAACTCAGTTAAACTATTTTCGTTATTACAGAGGTGCTCAAAATATTGGTCTGACAAGGCACTTAGAACTCAGAGTTACTCTTTGTTTTATGCACCTAAATAGCTACTTTATAGCCACTCAGACTGTGTATACATTACAAATATAAAGCAAATAATGTTTGCAAGTCTTCTTCAGAATAATTCTAAAATAAGACTTATAATAACAGTATCTGTTGAACTTCAGCAGAACTCTTGGTTTTCCGATGTTTGGGCATGCATAGATTTTTCCATTTCTTTTTTTGTTGGGTATGTAAGATTTTTTCTTATTTCTACTTCACTGTAGTCTTCTAGTGATAGGCAAAATATTAACAGACATGATTTTTTTCATATTTCAAAAGGAAACTTCTGCTCAGTTTTCTGCTGGGAATATAGCAGACAGGCTATATTTGTACTGGGGGCCCCAAGCAGAAATTTGGGTTAAATGTTGCTAGGGATGTATGAAGCTCAAAGCAGTCACTTCTGTATGCTGTTAAGGCTTCTCCCCTCTTCCTTTTCCAGTTTTACTGATGGAGGTAGTATAATAAGCCTGAGGTCATCCTCTGTAGCCTTTCTGCCTTTATAGAAGAGCAGGCAGCAGTTTGCTGAGGGAGTGCAGAGCTGTTAAGTGATCATTTGTCTTGGTTGTGCTCAGGGCTTCATCCTTCTGAAAGGAAAGGACTGATATCAGTGTGTGAATCCACTCGACATACTAAAGCTGGTAGGCTTAGCTTTAGACTTTAAAGGGTGTTATTAAAAATGACAGTACTCGGGGTGTCCAGTCTTGCAGATATTTTCCTCTGCTGACTCCAACTTGAACTTTCCTCTTTGCTTTGTCTTCTGGCAGATCCCGATGATGTAAAATATGACATCATATATATGCACTAGGTCTGAGTGGCAGAGAAGTTTAGCGTAATTCCTTTCATCCCCATTTGAGTTGACGTTTAGGCACCAAACATGAACCTACATGTTACTCTTTTGTCTATTGCTGGCACAGCACCAGATTCTTCTTGCTGTCAGGAATGGCAGCAGATGCTGCTACCCACAACAGCCTTCAGCCAAAGCAGCATAAGCCTCTTTCAGGCTGGGCAAGAAAGAGGAGAGGGTAAGATCTCTTAGGTTGCCTCATTTTACTTCAAGGAAAATGCTTCACATATCTCCTTTTCTTAGCATGTTGCTGTCTCAAACATCTTTATTACTGATGTGTTCTATCTGTGGTTGGAATTTCAGTGATTCTCAAAAATCAGAGTTAGTCTGTCCCGAGCCCTGCTTGCCTGCCTGGCTCCCAGCCTTCCTCAGTCCCTAGCTTCAATATCAATAAACTCCTCTGGAGTCCTGTTTGGGATGAGTGTAAGGCAATACCTCTGGCATCACTTGTATGGTATCGGGCTGAAAACTTGTTCCTACAATACTTTTCCCAAGATGGATCTCTAAGCCACAATTCTCAATGTCAGATTACACTGAGACATTCAAATATGATCCCGTATGTAGCATAAAAAATTTTAGAAGAATTGCACGTTTTTTATATTAAGAACTGCTTGATCGAGCCTTTGCCACAAAAAGTGTCCTAGAGGTTTGTCCAGAGTAAAGAGAAAACCAGGGATTTTTCTCCCCAGAGGCAGTGAGAGCCATGCTTTTTGAAGTGGAAATGCCAAAACACAAGTACAAACTAGATGCATAGTGATAATAAGACTGCTGTACACCCAGTGAGCTATTCAATTGGTTATTTACATGTGCAGTACCCTCCTAACAGCCATTCTGCTTTGTCTTCTTGTTGTATATATGCAGGGGTAGTAGCTCTGCAGGCAAAGGAAGCATGCAGTCACTCATGAAGCTTTATAAACGAGCCCTTCTATAACACTGTGACTGACAGGGCAGTATTATTTTTCTGATAGTTGCTTATGTCACAGAGTGGCAGTTGTTCACTGTTCTGTTATTTAAGGTTATAACTGAATAAAATATCTGCCTGGTTTGTGCCTCCAACAAGAAGAGACATTTATCCGTGGAAAAACTGTGAATTCTTGGGGGGTTGTTTAATAATGGAATAAGATTTACAGCCTGGCTAATACTGATTCTACTGTGTATACGCATGTGTATATAAAATTTACTGTAATCTTGTTGACGATGCTAAGGATTATTTTGTAGTTTGCTTTATTCCTTTTTCTTTTCATAAATGCATGCAGTGAGTGGTCATATGAAACAACTCCTGACCTATTCCTCCACCACTGAAAACAACAGTGAAGGATTTATTGATTGGCATTGCCCTGAAACTGATGGACATTCCAGGTTCAAATTTCAATGCAGCGAGTTTCATAGCTGAATTCACAGAAGCCGTCCATATCAGGAAAGCTACATGTATGAAAAGGAGGAAAAAAAATGTTAGTGAAGTTAGCTGAAGAGGACAATTAATACATGTTACTGTAATGGAGCAAATACAGTTTCACTGTGAATGAAGGGACTGAGCTTGCTGTCACGGTTTAACACTTGTGCACATCACCCCACTCCTGTTCTCTGCAGAGGACCTCTTCATGCTCACCTCTTAGTTCCTGTTCCTTGTTTCCTTAACACAGTACTGACATTTTAGTGGAAACAGAAATAGTGGCAATAACTTTTTTGAGGAGCAGAGAAGGGTGCTTGAGGTTTACACAGATTTAAGGACAGACTGGATATTTGCATGGAAAAGAAATCTGTTGAGTGTCAGTATGTTTTTGGAAACCACATTCCAGCTTAGAAGGACCTTGAGCTGGAAATTATTAAAGGCTCAGCAAGCCATAGGAGGAAGAATTGTATATGCTTGCCTAACTCTCTTCCCTAGACGTCTAACAGCCACTGCTGGAGATAGCATATTGGACTAAATGGATTTTTGATCTGACCAGCTATGGCCATTCTTATGCTTTATGACATGGGAAATAATAGAGGATCTGAAATCACCTTTGTACCTCCGTTAATTCAAACCCTGTTCTTTATTATAGCATGAAAGGAAATGGAGAAGATTTATAGATACAGTTGATTTTGACTGGCTTTTAAGTTATGTATTGAACCTGTGCTTGAAACATGACTTGTGATGTAAATGAAGCATAACTGAATACATAACTGTGGGAAATTGTTATTAAACAGTCATTGTGAAAAGTGGTGGGAGTGAAATGTGACCTCGCCTTTCTACCAGTTCTTTAAGAAAGGAATCTGTAACTATTTCATACTACAGAAGTTTCTGTGAGTCAGCACTCTACACTGCCTTTTGTCTGATTCATGGTCTTCCTCTCCCAGAACTGTCTGCTGCCAGTTGCACCAGTAGATCATTTTTTTCAATAGCTCCTGTTAAGGAGGTTTGGTAGCATGTCTTGGGTTTGTGGAATTACAGAAGGAACATAACTGCTTATGTAGTGTATTATTTTTATTAAAGTGATATTTTAACATAGGAAAAGTAAAGCATGTGCAATATTGAAGCTAAAGGTTAAAGAGAACAGCATAGTAACTCAAAACTGGTCTGGAGTCTGTCCCTTTTTGGTCTGCAATACTGTCTATTGCAGGTGATCCTGTTCAAATTAATCAGATTGGTAAGGCTGTAAGGTGGTGTTTAGCAAGGTCTGGGCTTTGGTATATAGACCAAAGAGATTAAAGCAATCTTCATCATGCAGGACTTTGGTAGACAATCTTTAAGAGTGGGTTTTATGACAGCCTGTACTTGCAGAGACAGCAGCTTCGGTCTCATTCATCCCACTCAACTCACTCACATCCAACCTACTCCTTTTAGAAAAAACAGTTACCCATCTTACAGTAAATGTGGCTTTCAGAGATGCGCTGTCAGCAGGCAATCACTCAAAGTGTTCGTTTAACCTGTGTGCCTGCTACCTTGGAGTCTGCAAGTATCAGTGTCTGTTTGGGCTGCATGTGTGCCCCTCTCCCATCTCCACTTCTTAGAGCAGGATGAACAAAGTGGTGCCAACAATTGCCTTGTTCACTTGGTGTGATTATCATCAGGAATGGTTTGGGCTTGTGGGATGCTCTCATGTAGTCAGAATGTCTCAAAAGAGCCAAAGGTGCTGTAAGGTTAATTGCCTTTCCCTTGTTTTTTGTCTGCTTCCTAAATAAGCCCAGGTGCCTTGCTTCACAACAAAAGAGGGAGCTGTGTTAGAGCTGCTTTGGTATCACGGGGCTCTTGCTTCATTCTTGGTGTTAATTCCTTGGCTCCCTCACCCATCACTATCTGTCCTTTCAGCAGATCTGATCTTCCATGTGGCTGTATGGTTGTAAGATTGTGCCACACTACTGCTGTTAGAGCTGAAGGCTAACACTATGGATTACTGACTAGTAAAATATGCAGTAAGTTTCAGGTAGCTGAAATCTCAGCTGTATAAACTACTTAAGGATACCCTAAATATTAATTGAATTCTAGCCTGAGAATTAATTTGAGAGAGGGAGAGGATTTATTCAGACATCTGTCTTTAGGTAAAATGACTTGTTGAATCCTTCTCGACTTACCTGCAAGGAATATGAAAAGTCTGGGTGATTTATAGTATGAAATTGATCACTGAGAGTAATGCAAGAAATCCTTTAAAACACCTGGAGATTTTTCTCCCTACAACACAAGTGAGATTTGTATATATGTGCCTTGGTTTGAGAACCACAGTACTTCTGTGATGCTTAGAGCTCAGATCTTGAGTTTGTGCTCTCAGACTGGTGTTTGAGGGACAGGGTTCCAGCCAGATTTGGTGCACACTTCAACTTGCTTTCCTTTAAGAAAGCACTGTTGCTGAGAAGGGTGTTGAGCATTTGACATAGCTGGTCTGAAGACAGTTTTCTTTGGATGGAAGAACTGTATTTTAACCTGTAACTGAAGAATCTTTAATTCTAGCAATATAAGTTGTTTGCCCATTCCTAAATCTAGACATTGTTTGAAAGGGGAATGTAATCCTATGAATTAAGACCTGGTTTCCTGCTCTAAATCAGAGTGCCCTTAACTATCAACTGTCACAGAAATCACCTTGCAGAATCCAAGGTGTTAAATAGAGAAAATGGGTTTTGACAGAAGTTTAGGCCATGATAATACGAATGCCTGTGACAGATAATCAAAGTGAAGGATGCAACAGTTCTGAGAATCAAAACTCATATTCAGAGCATCTGTTTGCTTGGGCTTTCTTTGGCATTGTCTTTTCTTTTGCTATTTCCAATTTTCCTTCAAAAGCAGGGAAGATGCTCACACAGTGGTGACTGTAAAGAGCCTGGAAAGTTTTCCAGGCAGGAGCCTAGACTTCTTCAGGCTGCAAAAACAAAGTTGGTGTCAATTTGTGCCATCTCAGGGTGATATAGAAGGATGAGCTGGAAGCTCTAGTGCAATGTGACAAATAATGAGAAACTAACTTCAAGTAGGAAAATTACAGCAGTTCTTGTTTTGAGAATTACCCCTAACACAGAGAGTACTTGGACCACAGGGTCCCTGTTGAGGAGCTGAGGCTGGGCCCAGGCAGCCCCCAACTGCCACCATGATGCCAGCGGGTCCCAGGGGTGCTGCTGTGTTCCCCAAATGTGCTCCCACAGCCTCTCTGCTGCCCCAGGGAAGGGCCCCAGGCCTCTCCCTCGCAGTGTCTGCTGTTAGTGGGGTCTTTGCCCTGGAAGAGGAGCTGTTAACAAGCTGCTCTGGAGAAGCACTCGCCAGCAGCTGTAGCTGGACAAAGCCTCATCTCCCCTGGGTCTGTGCACAGCTCTCCCCAAGTCACCATGCCTCTGCCTCTGAAGGATGGAGAAAAAAGTATTTGGTAAGAGAACAGGCTTTCTGCGTTAGCAGTTTATTTTTGCTGAGGTGGTGTGAAAAATAACAGTGAGAGAACTGTGCAGGCAAACTGCCGGTTCCTACCAAGGCCCCGGCTGAGGTGCAGCCCCTGCTCGCCAGCTGCGCCAGGCACAGCAAGGAGGTGAGGTCTCACCTCCTCCCCCCCAGAGAGGCAGTCTCCACTGGCGAGCGTGCTCCAAGGGGCAGGTCTCCATGAAACCAGCCTTGTCTCTTGGCAGCTGTGTGGCAGTCATGAGTGCTTGCAGTCCCTGCGGGCCCAGGAGCAGGGTGGCTTGGCCCTTGGCTGGGTGGCCGCAGGCAGGGCTGGGAGGTGTTGGGGCCGTGGCTACCCATATCCAAAGGTGGACGTGATTTTCCTCTCCTGGGCCAGACCCTCCTGCCTTTTTCCCCAAAACCAGTTATTCCTGATCTGTGTTTCTGATAGTTCAGAAACTCTTGCTTTAGAGTAACCTTATTCCTGGCAAAAATAAGACTGGCTACCCAGGGATGAGAAAGGTACTAAACCTTGTCATTTAGTTACCTTGGTAACATCTGTAAGGAACTATTAGCACTAAACCACTATTTTTTTCTTGATCTGTTTTATGGCAATACATATTTATGTATAATTAGCAAAAATGTGATTTATAGCCATTGTAGCCATACTCCTGACAGACAATAATTCCCATTTCTAACAAGAAAAGTTAAATGACTGTAAAAGCAAGTATTTGACTTTAAAGTAGAAACTGAGATTTACCGTGAAGTAACTAAGCTTTTACTAAGCAAAGCCAAAATCATGTAAATACAGTATTATTGTTTCAAAGTATTAAAATGCTTCATCACATTTACTCAGCATAGGAATTTTTTCAATGGCTGTGTTTTAGAACAAATACAGACAACCTGTTAATTTTTCTTCTTTTGCATTGTAACATTCTCACACATGTGTAAGTTTCATTTGTCAACCATTTATCACTGGGGGAATAAAAAAAAAAAAAAAGAAATAGAAGCATTATTGCTTATGATTACAAGCCAAAACTAACAGCCTTGCATTGGACTTGTTTGTTCCTGGTTGTCTCTAGGCACAGCTCTCTTCCTGCTCCATCATTCTCATTTAGCCATCTATGTCCTAGTAGTGGCTCCTCTGCACTGCGAGACCCTGAGCACTGGAGTGCCAGCACACAGAAGTTCCCTAGGGATCAGATTTGTGTGCTGCAGAGTAGACAGTGCCACCAGCTTTTAGGTGGCTCTTTGCATCCTCTGGTTACTCATGTGTTTCTCTCTTTGCTCCCAACAGCAGTGGATTTTTTGAGCCCTTCAAAGGAAAGAGCATACCTCACTCAGTGTCCAATTCAGTAATTGATGGAATTAATTTGAAACTAGCTGTCACTTGTTAAACTGATAATCAAGAAGCCAATTATCTGTTAACAGTCCTAAGTACTAATCAGCAGTAATCAAAGTGTTACCTTCTTAAACAAAGAAACCTGGATTTCTTTCTGGTATCTCAGAGCTTTTTAAAATGAGTTGTAAACATGGCTGTTTTCTTTAAAAAAATAAAGACCCTATAGTAGAATGCCATTTTCTAGTTCAGAATAATAAAATTGCATATTTACTTCTGAAACTGCGTTTAGAATTTTAACTTTTTTAATGTGTTAAGCCTTGTAAGACTTTAATCTCAGGGCATGATAGGAAGTTTACTTAGGATAAATTCTTACTCATTTCTGTAGCTGAAATCCTCAAACAGTCCCAGGTTTCTAAATCAGAACATTTCCCTTGCTCTGCTACAAGTCGAGTTGGTGTACACATTTAAAAGTCTTGTTCTAGGAATGTTATGCCTTTTATTGTATATACATTTGTATTTGTAAGAGGTGATGTAGAAGTGGTCCATACCAAAACATAGCTTTATTTTGTATTGCAGCCATTAATTATAAAGTATTTTGTAAACCCAAAAATGTTTCTTAAAGCATTTCAATTATGATTTTTATTTGTATTTTCATGAAACTGGGGGTTATTTTTCAGATTTGCAAAGCAAAACAATTTAAAAAAAATATGTTCAGAATGTGTGCTCTATGCTTTATGCCAGTCCTGTATGCTTTATAACATAAAAGTTTTGGATGAATACAGCAAACAAGCCACTGATGTATGATGGCTTGTCTATGGCTCTCTAACTACGCAATTGGATTAGATCGTTATCCATTTATACAATATTTTCTTCACTTTTTAAATTCTGATCTGAGAGCGGTGAATAGCTGTTTTCTACTGTGTTAATGATGGAGATTCAACAATTTGATTAATCATGTAGTTTCAAGCACGAGTATTTCTGAGCCCATCCTTTAAAGAATGTGTCCTGGTGTTTTTTCAAAATTCCACGTGTATATAAATGTGTTTGTTTCTTTTCCCTGAAAGTTGTTTAGAAGGGTCTGAAAGCAGATGATATATTAAGGTACTAGTATATTAAGGTCCATCTCATTCCGTATCTCCAGTTTCAATCTGTACACATTCCTGGCTGCTAACCCCCCAGTTTTGTTTCCAGCTTCACTGCCTGCGATAAGCATAGGCTTGTAGAGCCCTGAACAGGTGTTTGCATCATTAGCAAAACCGTGTAAGTCTCCAAAAAGGTGCTTTAGAGAACAAGAAGTAAGCAAAGTGAAGACCAAATTCTGCTGCCATTTAATTCATTGATGAATTAATTATTTTATTAGATAGCCTGGTGGCCAAAAGATTGTTTAGAAGTAAAGAAAGGCTAAGTGGTAGCACAGGTGGCAAATTCCAGTGTTGACAAACAGGATACAGAAACCCATAAACATGTGAAGACACATATTAATCATACATTTCAGCTGTAAAATCTAGGGGTAACAACAACATATCCAGCATTTTCAGATGTAACTTTCAAGTTTATAATTTAATCCTTTATTGAACAGTATTTTTAGGTATCTTAGGACACACAATGAATCAGCAAAGTGAATGAGCACCTGAGCAAAATGAAGAAAGGATCTTTGTTTCTGGAGTCAGCTTTTCCAGTGTGATCTCTACTGTCAGCAGGGAATACATCAGATCTATTTACATTGTAGCTGTGCAAGAGGATGTTTATGGATATGACATATGCTGCTCTGATCCCTTAAAATATGAGAATTAGATTCTCCCTCTCACTACCACGTGCACTGATGTTAATTTCAGAAATATGCAATACTGCACTAACGAGCAAGGTATAAGAATCTAAATAGATCCATAGACATGGACAGACAGATGGATTAAGGCAGACTTTGTCACTTTGTCCCTAAAAATCCTTTGTGATACTTATCTTTTGTGTACACAGTGACACTAAGGTGTCAGCCCAGAGAATTTCCCTTAACTTAGTAATATTTTATGGATTTACATAAAGTTTTTGCTTGAAAATGTGGAAGAGTGTGCACATTTTGCAGAAATGTACTGGTGCTAGTAATATAAACCATTTTCATTCTATTTTGACAAAGAATGTGAAGATATAAATTATGTTTGAACTGGACAGAGATGATGATGTGGCATGTGACTGAAAATATATATTTTTTAATAGATGATTCAGCCGCAGAGAGTTTTAATGGCAATGAGACCGTGGGACACAGTTCCAATGCTTCAGGGGGAACACACTGCAGGGAGATGGCAGAAACCAACAGTAATGGCAAAACAAATCTGGAGCAGGATGAGCAGCCACTGAACCTGAGTGACAGTCCCCTCTCTGCTCAGCTGACTTCAGAATACAGACTAGATGATCACAGCAGTAATGGAAAGAACAAATACAAGACTCTCCTAATTTCTGATCTCAAGATGGAACGGGAGGCAAGAGAAAATGGAAGCAAGGTAAGATGCTTCCACATGCTCCAGATATGAAGTGTGTATCTTAGAAAAGGAAGAGATTTGTAAGGCCAAACCAAAGGTTATTCCCAGCTAAGCACTTAATGCAATGTGCCTAATGTTTGTCACATCATTACTGCAATGCTATACATAGATTTGTATGCTCTGTTACACATATATGATGCATACATACATTAAGTGTATGTGGATGTACATGGGTGAATACATATATATAGGTGCATATAGTGCTGACACACTAATAAGTGGAGATCTCCATCAGGCATGATTTTTATCAGTCCAATTATGGAGAACTGTCTCCACTACTCATTTGAAATATATATATTAAAAATATGTATATAATGTGATACATATATATATATGTACATATACTGAGATACATAATCTATGTATATTTATAGATGACCATCTCATTACATGTATTACGTATCCGTAGAATGAATCCATGTGAATGTTAAGTGTGTATGCTCAAGCAAATTACTGCATGTGAATTACCAACATCTGAAAGGAACTGATTTGGTTCCTTCCTGATTGTTTGTGTTATGCAGACACCTAACCTGAATTCAAACTGACAAGTTTGCTTTAAGAAGCTGTAATCCCCTGAGGACATTTCTCTGTAGTTTCCATTATGTGGGTAAGAAGAAGTGAGGGTGGTTATATTGTAGATAAGGACAGATCCTATAGATGCCTACCGGTAGATAGCTTCTGAGGAAGGTGTTTGCCATGAGGGCATACTGTAGAGAGGGTGAAGAAATGGCCTGTATTATAGAATTTATTAATTGATTTTATAGGTGGCAAATTCCTGTTTTTTGTCTGGTAACTCCCAGCTGGATTACCACTTTTAAAACAGCAATAACAGGATGTTAGCGCTGGATCCAAACACTATTAATGCTAGTCACTAGCATAGATATACTTTGAATGGCCACATTTTTTGCAGGGCTTTGAAATAGGAGTGATATGGAAAATCGCTTTTTCTATGTATATCCAGAAAATAATTGTACATGACTGATGTCTAGAGAATAACATTTATTTATACTAAAGTTTTAATTCCCGTCTTCATTGCCTGTGGAGTTAAAAAAAACCCAAACTTGACATGTTTTTTTTAACTCAAGTGTCTGTTTTTGGTGGGTAGAAGAAAGGAAGACCAAATGGGAGATTGTTAGTCTTTCTCTTTCTTTCTTGACCATTTTAGTTTCACAGATCATGTATCCCAAAACCTTCTCCATAAAATCTTTATAAAAACCTGGTTATCTGCATAGCATGTTTTTGTTTCCACAAATTTTCTCTTGAAAATTTTCTGAATAGCTGTAGTTTCAGAGTGTGTGTGCACTTCAGTGCTGGATTTACTGAGTACTTTGACTGTTGCACAGTGAGTCCCAAATTGGCTAATATGAATTGCTCCAGGGCACATTGTTCCAATGAACCTTTTATAAGCCAGTCACCCAAATATTGATAGACACACAGGCTCTTTTCTCTGTTGTACTTTGCTGCTTCTGCTATTACTCTTGCAAATATACAAATAAGCATGATGAAGAAAAGGAGGAGTCTGAATGTGGAACTCATTTATACCTAAGCCAAGAACACATCCTAATGTTACATTTCCAGTTTTAAACAGTTCCAACTCAGATGCAAAAAAAAATGTATCAAAAAGTGTTAATCTGTTTGTAATGAATTGAGATGACAATCAAGGCCATCTAATTCTTTGCTATTCTACGAATTTTAAGAGGCAGGAATCATCCCCCACACTCGTATATTCTTTCATCATTCACTCTCATCCTACTCACTCTACACTGCCAACAATATGCAGATTTGTCTCCCCTTTTTGTCCGAGTGAAACTTATGTTGATGTTTGGAGTTCATTTCAGTATATGATTTATTAGGTGTGCAAAAAGATTGTTAAATATGGAGTGATGACTTCAGGAAGAACGGAGTCCTGGGGTAAGCAGAAATTTGTCAGAGATTTGTAAGCTGAATGTAGAGTAAAAGAATGGGGTTTTTTGTGGCAAATTTCATATTTTACAGATGAATTCTAGTCTTTTTAAATTTTAAAAAAGTTATAGAATATTTTGAGAATAGAAGGGGACTGTACAGCATCTCAGGGTTTCATATATATACATACACACTCATGTTAATCATTACTACTGTTTTACCTTAGGTTATATCTTACAGGCTAAAGAGTCAGAGAATGTTTCAGAAGCCTTAGACCTGTTCAAGGAAGTCCACTTGCCTTCCCCTGGTGATTCAGGTTACTGGACTTCTCCAAAAGAGTGTTCTGGCCATTACTGAGCTGATTAATTTTGAACAATGCAGAAGATCAAGCTCCTAGTTGTGTGCAGTAACCATTGGATGCACTTGGGCAAGGGTATCACAAGGCACTAGCTAGAACTTTAATTCACTGCCAAAAAGAAAACAAAATAAAGAACAAGTAAGGTTAACAGAGTACTACAGTTTACTAGGAGCCACCACTCATATATCCTTTTTACCCAAAATACACCAAGTATGTGGGTTGTTTTTTGAAGTTGTGTAGGAATTCTCTCAGCACTCTTGCAGCATCTAACCTCCAGCCATTCACAGTTACACAGTTATCAGACATGATTAGACCCGAATAATGGCATTGTTGGTAGTCATGGGTAAGCAAATGTGTTTAGTGTAACCTCTAATCATGTTTTCATGAGAAAAATCATCTGCAGTGTTCACTAAATATCGAATTGATATGTCATTTCTTATAATGAACTGTTCTTACAGTATCTTTGTGTGGCAATGAACTGAGAAAAGTTATGGGAGAAGTTAGTGAAGAAAAGATCTGGTTTCTAAATGAAGGGAAAGATATTTTAATTATTGGGCTAGCATTGCAGGAAGTAATGTATTATGCTTCCTCCAGCTCCTACAACGGCCTATTCAGCCTGGAGATGTTAGTTGCTTAAAATGACCATGACTCTGCCCAGAGGCAACAGGCTGGTAGTTTTTTCATTGTATTTTCTTTGTAAATCTTAGAGCTAATAGGTAAAAGTTTTTCTGACAATAGTTACTTTCAGTGGACAGTGTAACTTTCCTGTTTGAATCCTCAGTTTCAGGCAGTGAGTTTGTGTGGTGACCTCTTTGTGTAAAAAGACCACAATGCTGAGTGCAGTGGAGGGAGTTGACAGATTGTAACATAACCTTAAAATCTGGTCCAAAATGTTTTACCATTCACTGCAAAAACATTAGGTAAGGAAGAAATGGGATTTCATAGTCTTAAATGTGTATATGTTAAATATGTATGTATACATGTATATATATACTTTATAGATATGCTTTTATTAAACTGATATTAGAGAACTGATCCTCCAGTAAGACTCAGATGTTTGTGGCAGTGGAACTTTCTACAACCATTTAGGGCTAAACTGAAGTCAGTGAAATTTTGTATAGCTGCAAAAATATATACATAAATTTACCTTAACAAGGCTGGGTCTTTGTACTATAAGAGACTTATAAAGTACTTATGTATAAAAGCTCTGCAAACGCAGTTCTATGAATTCAAATAGTTAAGTGCACATATAAATTATTTTAGATCATTATATACTTACATGTGAGGCTGATGCGTCTCTGTATGACTGCGGTGAAGTCCCTGTAGCACTGAGATTTTTCATTTCTGATTCTTGTGTTACTGCTTTTTCCTAAACCATATATTTTATTTTGAAAACTCATTATATAGTTTTATCTCTTCCACGTCATTTATTTAATGAAATACAACAAGCCCACTCCTTTTAAATGATTTTGTCTCTTCTGCATTTGGATAACAAGGTTATTGTGATACAGTATCGAAAAACAGGTTTTTGAGCTAACCAGCCATACTTACATTGTGCCATGTATTTTACCTGGGTTAAGAAATACTTCGTTATTTCTGTATTGCAAAGGACATTCCTAATATGCAAAACTTCTCTTTGGGATTTCCCAGATAGAAATGTGTGTTACTGATCATGCCTGCCTAGGGGATGCATTAAAGTAAGGTAACAAGGAAGGCACACACCGGGTGTCCGTTTTGTCCAGATACCTGCTATTTGTGGACAGTTGGTTATTGTCTTCTTTCCTTCCACCAGACAAAATTTCTGATAGGAAACTGGACAACTCCAGGCCCTCTGGATGTATGGTAGGCTAAGTTAATATGCATCATGTTTAGCTTGAGTGTGTAACTGGCAGCATGGAGAAGTGCACAAGATAAGTAATTTTTCTCTAAGTCTCAAAAGAAAAAGCAATTTTAAAGGAGAGAACAGTAAATAATGATTTCTGCATACAGTGATCTTTAATTATAATACTGCATTCTAATGTGTTGTTATAGTTACAGCAGCTCACAACAAGGTAGAGCTTTCATGTAGTTTCTGAAAGGAAGATCTTACTTTCTATTGTTCCTTTAATGCTGAGCTTTTGAAGTGTTTCTACAGTCTTTTTCTTCAGCCTGATGTAAAGAACAGTGTTATTGTCATGGGCCACTGATAGGGGCTGTTTGCTCCCAACTGTTGCAACTTCAAACGGTTTATAATGGATGCATTTACACTACGGCAGGTTATCCTGGCAGGCTGTCCACTTTTAAGACAGGTCCCGCTCTAAGAAGGTATTTAAAGACTGTAACCTTGCATGGGATCTGAAAGCCAGAGCATATGTGAGATCCTGGGTGAAGAGTCATTTGAAGTTCCTGCATGCTGCTCTAGTTAAAACTTTAGTCATCTTTTGTGGTTAGTCCAGCTGTAGTCTTGTAAGAACTGCTTTGCTGGAGCTCCTCATTACTGAAGGAAACCAGGCACAACTATCCAAGCAGCCTGACCTGAATAAACAAATATACAGATAAAGCTGTTGTAACCTTATGGTGCGTCTTGAATCCAGCTGGTTTCCTAAAGTGCACATGAATACAGCCACAGATAGGCTCCATCTCTGAGGAGTAGGGTAGAGTTTCAATCAATGTGTTTCTTTCTCACTCTCCCTTTTGAAGATATGATTGTATCTTAGTAAAATATGAAAGGTCATTCCTAATATCGAGTGAACATCATCACATCTGACACTGTGGCTCTGAGGCATGTGAAGTCACTCTCTGTCTAGTTCCCCTCTGCCTGTATTTTTGTTTGCAGGTTTGCTTGGAGAAATGCTCGGAATATAGAGGAGCATATAGCTTTTTCCAAAGCAAATGGAGTCCTCAGGAGTTACAGCAGGCTTTTATATAGACCAGTCGTAGCTTATTGAGTCACTTAGGAATTGATTTATTAAAAAGTTTTCTTAATGAAATGTGAAACAGGTGTGCATCTACTGGAAGTGAGAGGTAAAATGCAGACAGTGAGAATTTGGCATGTTGAAGAACAGTGTTGGAGACATTTACTTTTTCTTTTTTTTATATGATTTAGTTACCTTAGGTCTAAGCAGGAAGGCAAGCTGGAAAGAGTAAGACAGAAGTGTCTCCTCCTCTTTTGGGGATACCCTTAAACTCTACAGGTTGGCTGTTTTGGTACACAGAAGGACCCTTTGGTCCTTCTAGTTTATGCTGCCAATGAATCCATATTAGGAGTTAGTTAAGCCTTTTAGAAAGGAGTTTTTGACTCCAACTCCTCCTCTTCACAGAACTTCTCACTCATCTCTCTTGCTTGAAGTTGGATCTTACTACTTAGTTATGGCATAAGAGGAAACTAGATTTTTTTTGTTGTTTTAATTGTTATATTTTATTTTATTTAATATCCATAATCATATAGAAAGTGTTAAAGCAATGCCATATTTTACTGACTGCTGTTTTGTTAATGCAAATATCTGGAGAGTCTGAAGTCCAAGTGTTTGACAGCCTTATTTTATGGCTTGATTGTTGAGACTAGGAAGAGGCTTAGCATGAAATTCTGCTTGCTACTATAATGAATAACCTATGAGGAGGGAAGCATGGACAGGTGAAAGGTATAGGCAAGGCATGTTACAGCAGTTAATGGCATACTAGGTTTTGAACAAACAACAACCTAAGAGTGGGCAGAATGCAAAGCCAGCATGGTACGCACCCCGTGGAGCAGCAATTAATCAGCACAGGCTGAGCCTGCACCTCTACAAGGGTCCAGCTTGCTTCCACCATTCCAACCACAGCACCAAGGAGAGAATGGTGACTTCTTCCAGCTGTGCCTTAATTTTTATCTGATGGATTCCATCATTGCTGCTTTTTGCTAAATCTTTGTAGTTCATACTGAGATTCAAAAATAAAAATGATAAAAAAAATGAACTGAAGGTGAAATCCACCCCTGCCACCATCATGTGTGGGTGATACAAGACCACAACACCTTTTGGCTTGCATCTCATGTTTTTTGGTGTGTGAAGGCAGGCTCAAATGTTCTGCTGAAGTATGGAACTTTTTCTTTCCTAAACTCAGATATCTATGTCCTTGAGAGACAGATACACTACAATGGAAGGAGATAGGCCCCTTCTCTTCTCCTGTGCACAGAGAGCATTAATGAAAGGAGAACAAAAAGTGTATGCAAGGAGTTTTGTGATCTTGTTTTTTCCTACCCACTCACCTACACAAGAGTGAGACAAAGTAGCCTGTTTTCTCTTTCCCTATTAATTCCTACTTCATACACAGGGTTTTTATAGGCTGGTCTCATTGTAAAGACTGACCCCTATTTTGCTTTAGCATTTTATCAGACACCTTGGCTTTACTTTCCCTTTTAGAAAATGAGAAAGCTGAGAAAATCAGAATTTTCTAGATCCAAAAGTCAGTTTATTGGTTATATTGAGAAAGCAATATAGTTCTATGAAGAAAAAAATCTTCTTTTTTGATGCTTTTTGATAAGGAAATTGTTATAGGCCACAGAGAAGCTTTTTGTACCAAAAAATTGATGTCAGTTTAATGGTTGAGTAAAGCTTTTCCTTGAAAAAGAAGTAGAATTTATAAAGCACTATTTTTTCCAGACGTGAATCTTCTGATTTTGGGGGTTACCCATAATAAATGGCTAAGGAGAATGTTGTTATGAAGAGAGACAACTACAGGTGCATGAAAAAATCAGTGCAGTGTGTGTCAGAAAATATGAATACTCTAGCGTTCTCTAACAGTCACATTCACCAAAGCCCTTTGTCTATGATAACATCAGTTCTATGTCTAATTCCTCTCATTGGAAGTACATTTAGCAGCAGATTTTCATGTTCAGTGAAAGCTCTTGAAAATGAAATTGGTTTCCTGCAGGGTGTTCGTTACAATGATGTAAATCCAGAACAATTAAACTGAAGTTGATGGTGCTATTCCAGATTTACATATCTGTAATGGAGAATACAATCTGGCTCCATACGCGTATGAAATCCCAGGAAATGTAAAACTTGCATGGAAGAGAAAAACTTTTAATGTGACCTTTTATAAATTTTCTCAGAAGTTTTTTTCTAAAGCAACAAGTCCACATTGGCCAGGTATCAGACAGTGGTGCTGTTGATTCCAGATTGCATGTGTATTACTCACAGATCCAGCTGCCTATCCTCATTCACACTTACCTTTGGAGTCATTGGTCTCTCATACTGAAACAGAAGTGATTGTACCTGGAGGGGATGCAGGACTCTGTCCAACTTGTTTTAGTGGCTGGACATCAGTTCAGACAAGAGAGAAAGCTATCAAGTCCATCTGCAATCAATGAGGTAAGGTGTATGGAATTACTACTTCTCTTCCTGTTTACAGCCAATAAGTTTTTATAACTTGATAGCCTGGGAACCCAAGTCTGTACCTTTTAGGGTGAATTGCTATTAACTTCAACCAGGGTTTGTTCCTGACAGATACCTTCAAGGCTGTATACAATGAATATCTTCAATCCCTCAGTCTTGCTTTTTTGTATTGTTTTGTTCTTTTTCTTAGGAAGGAAATTGAATTTGTGTTGAAGTCCTGCCAGGTCAAATGGTTCACTGCAGCTTTTTCTTCTTTTGTTATCACATATGCAGCTTCTCTACCAGCTAGAAAGAGACTGGGAGCAAATCTTACTCTTGGAAAATTAAATACTATTTGATGGTAAATTGAGCAAGATATAATGAGGCAGCAATAATTGCTACCTACTGCAATTGTGTTTAGTCTTAATATTATGTACAGCTAATGAACTGCCATTTTTTTTATTTTTCAGATGCAGAGGTTGAAGAGCTGATCCTCAAAAATAATCTGTGATGAATGGCTTGATAATTGGCTGCTTTCTACACACATTACACTCCTCCGAAACTATATTGTTATTCAAGAAGTTGATAATCCTGAAATGTTGCCCCTATTTTTTTCTTCCAGTGTTGAATTTTTCTCTATACACCAAGACAGCTGCTGAAGAAAGGGAGGAAAGAAGTAAAAGATTTATTTTTTTCTTTGATGGCTTTTATAACAACATATTGCTGAGGTTTTAAAATAAATACAATTTTTATTAGCTGTCTTGCAAACATCTCCCTCTCTAATCTTGGTTTTGTTGAGTGAATGCCAGTAGTCAAAAGTCTTGCTGAATACTTGATGCACCTTCAAATTGCGCTCTTGTGTGCTCTCCATTTTCCCTCTCTAGCAATTGCTGGGAATAATTAGGTACACTAGAACACTGAATGCTTTTTTTTGCATACTTCCTTATTCACATAACTGAATTTACAAGGTGATGTCAGAGAAATGAGAAGGTCAATTCTTTGATAGAAGAAGGAAGGAGAAGTAGAATTCAAGTTTATATAGCTCTTTTGGTTTCTTTCATCTTTATTATTGTTGCTAGTCTTTTAACCCTCCTTTGCTGTTTCAGATTTTCCTGTTAATTCTCCTCTGTTCTATTCCATTTGTTTCCGAAGATTCCTCGGAAGACCTAGCTGAAATTTTGTTTTTAGGAACAAAATAGTAGATGTAGATAATAATATCAATTACCAGAAAAGAGGACTGTAAGGAATCGCGTGAATTACTGACTCCAGTTCTCTTGAAATGGCGACCTAGGTAATAGACATTTATTCCAAGAGGATCTGCAAACTTCAGCTCACTAAATGTCACAACGCTCAAGAAGTTCTGATTAATAGCCTTCAGCCTTATAGGAAACAACAATGGTGCAGCTGTAGTATGCCACAGGAAAAAAGTGAGGTCCCTGCAACAACAAGGGACTGTCTAGGTGGATTTCCCAGATGGTCTCTAGCAGTATCTTATTCCCTGCAGAAGAGGGAGTAAAAAAGAACAACCTCCAATAATCCCTATCAATCTGCTTGAGGTTTTGTCTGACATATGTTTCATGAAAACATCCTGCCTTATATTTCGCCTCTAAAAGTGACTGATTTGGCTACTACAAAGAAACAATTAAAAAAGCAGCATCTACATTATTTACTGAGGCAGGGAGGGTATGGTGATGTAGGTAAGCATTGAAAGCTGTGAAATGTGTGCTATGTCTATTAAACACAGTCAAAAGACGGCAATGAAATATTTTTGCAAAATGAGTGGTAATGAATAAGCCACCGACTGTTACAAATATTACAGAACAGTATTCTTGTGCAATTAGCAAAAGATCCCGGAAACTGGTATTTGAGAACTGTGTAAACAGTCAAAATGACTTTTCTCTGGGCACTGATGAAGGAGTATGAAAACATAAGCAGGTATGAAAATATGCAGCCAAAGGCAGGGGTCTTTAACTGGGGTGAGTTTTCATTCCACTCATGTAAGTGTAGCATATCATGAAACATTTTAATACTGGATAAATTCCACATGCATCCGTAGAGTTTTTAACAAGCTGCTGCTTCTTGGAGCTCACAGTGTTCCTATGATATACTGTAGCTGTTGCTTGGATCTTGGCGTGGTACAACAGAATATTTCCCATATAGATGCTTCTTCCCATCAGCTGCTTTTGTCACTGTCATTTTCAGTGTTCCTTCACACCTATTCAGTCTGTGTTTTCTTAACTCTTCTCATCATGAATATGCCATGAGCTACTCCCTGGATCAGATGAGTGATGATACATGCTGTTCTCTTCATATACATACACACACACACATATGCACACTTTTTAAAATACATATATATATACATTTATTGCTGTATTATTTTTTCCTCTTGTCTGATGAGAATAGTCATATCCAGTGGCCATGACCCAAAGTTAATGGAATCACACAGATGAATCAAGAGCATACGGAGAGCTCATATCTCTTGTTGAGACATCTGCAATGACACACACCCAACCTTTGTATACAGGTGCTCCAGTAGAAAAGACTGTCTGATTGTCTTTCATGTGCATTTTAGTATCAGGGTGATATCTTGTATATTGATTCTGACTCCATTTTATATTAGGGTAGAGATCATGAAGTAATGTGTTTCCTCTTCTTGTGTTTCCCATGGCATTTGGGAATTGTCTGACTCCATCAGGAAGATCCCTTGCAGAACTATGCAGAATTTCTGCCTTGTACCTTCTGCCATTGAGCTCCTGGGCGGTGCGATCTCAGGATGGATAAAAGAATATGTATGAAAAACAGGGAAAGGTAAGTTTATTTCCTTAGGGTTTACCACAAATGGCTCCAATATGGCCTGTCCTCAATCCTCAACATTATACTATGAGCTCTATATCAGCTCTCAAAAAGACACATGGATACTCTTTGGGCCTTTTGTGCTGAATCAGTGATATATAAGGTTTTTTGGATGCCCTGTGAATGCATGTATCTTTGTCTCACTTTGTACAGTTAATCACATGCTCTTAAAAATCTTTTGCAGATAGAACCCCGTGGGACTGGACCTGTAACAAAAGCTGTATTAAATTACTAAAATAAAGATTTTAAAAATTCCTGTTTCCCCCAGTGTGTTGCTTAGAGGGCATAGCTGTGTTTAGTGGAAGAGAAGTCAGATGAGTCTGGGGTGTGTGTGCCACCTCGTACCCTCTTGGTTCAGCCAGGAGATGGAGGGTTGGAGGAATGATATACAGGCATCTTTTGGAATATACTTCTTGTGTCAATTGTGCCTTAAAGATGACTGTCTCTCAAGATTGATGCTTCTGTATGGTTCATTAGATGCTTTTTAAAATCCACCTCTATACATAAACATGCAATTAAATGTCCACCATGTAATACTGAGAAAATATATTGGAAGCCATAGTAGATTTGAATAAGTGACAAAACAATGAGGAGCTGAAAAACTTGCTATACAAAGAGGGAATTCCCTTGTTAGAGATATACCAGTGCCGATTTCATCACATATCTCACTGGTTCTTACCAGTTAATAGATTGTCTTTTACTTTAGATGACACAGTTATGAAAATACTCAGCAAATTAAAATCATATTTTTTTAAAGTTAATTTGGAATTGAGAGAAAACATCTTTACAATTATTGTAGCCAACCAGTTATATGAAATTAATTAATTATTACACAAAAAGTTCTACATAAGGTAGTTCTTTTCATAAGTATTTGTTCTAATTAATCTGCAAGTTATTTGGCGTAACTGTGTTACTTAGGAAAATGGTGACAACTATTCCCTGCTGTTCAACAGTTACCAGGTGATGTTCTACAATGTAGACATTCTTTTCTGAGCTTAACATCTATGAATCTGTAGAATTGTCTTGAATGCTTAAAGAGCCAAAAAGGCTTTTAGCCTCTCAGACTGCCAGTTCTCTGGCATAAGCTTTTGAAAGACCTGTCCTAGATGTCTATATTTCATAGTCCTAGTAGTCATAGTCATAATATTTAGCCCTGCATACATCTGGTTTGGGGTATAAAACCCAGGACAGGATATCTATTTTTACTGTACTCACTATGCCAATTCAAGATCATTATTGGTATAAGAGGTAAGTAGTTTTTAAGGCTATCTATAAACTCTGTTGAGATCACTTTTTATCTTCTTTAGTTTTCCTTTTTTTTATAGGAAATTGGCTGGAAGTATGCTGTTTTGATTTTACATTGTTTCTCTGTTTCTCTGTTTAGATTTTGATTTTTTTTCCCCATATTTAATGCTCACTTTATAATGATGTTTGCAGTAACAAGAACTTATATCTAGGGCTATATATGCAAAATAGCAAATTAAAAACATGAATTTAGGCTCTCTGAGTCTACTGTTGAACTGTGAGATACACAGTTACCTCTACTTGAACTATCCTGCCCATGCAAGGGAGGCAATATCAGTGGTGGCAGGATCTTCAAAACTTTTGCTCCACCTTTTATTATCTTTACCTAGCTAAGAGTTATGTCTTTTAACTGTTTATAATGCTGCAGTGTTAGTTTTTACATTTGTCATTTAACATCTATAATTCATATAATTAATTTAAGTTTTAGGATATACTGTTTCTAGTAAGATATTTCTGTGCATAATAACTTTATACAACATGAATGAGAGATTTATACCTTCACCAATATGTTAATTGCCAGCGGTTCCTTTATCTTAATTTTTTGGATTTACATAGCATGTTTGGGATTCTGAAAACATCAATAAAAATAAATCAGCTTAATATTGGATCACTCCCGTGAGGCAGGCATATTCCACCACTGTCTATTGATTAGTAAATACAGGCACGACATAATTAATTTACTTTGCCAAAGCCAAACAATCTGTAGGAAAGCTGGAGAAGTAATTTGTTTCCTGTATGCTATACCTGAACATTAATCACAGTACTAATCCTTCTCTCCAGACATTACTCTTCAGTTAAGGTAAAGAAGCAGAGTCAACTTCAAGTGAATAGGCATTGGAAAGCTTCCTCTGGTTTTATTAGTATAGCTGAAATTCAAAGTGGTTTTAAAAATGTTTGGTGTAGTTTTTGTTTTGCTGGAACCATGAGGATGACAATTTCACTGTTTCTCAATCCAGCTCTCATCATTAAAATGTATATGTGTATACACAAGAGATCCTATGAACTACATTGTTAATACTAATGGAATAAACCTTAGTTGCCTTAAAGTTAGATGCTTACCTTAAATTTAATCATATAGCTTCCCTGTATACTGTATTTACATAATACAGAAGTTAGCAGCTGTGGCAGATCATCCTGGTTTTAGGTAGCAGAATGAGATTCAGTTCCATAGAGATGGGCAGTTGGTACCCATGTAGGGACCCTATGGTAATCTGTGCCAGCACACACCTCTCTAGAAAGATGTGTCTCTCATACTGGCCTTGTGTCACACTTACCAGCAGTACAGCACTGTACAGTGCTCCTGTTCCATCCTAAAATAGCAATGGATCTCAGTTGCCTTTCACCTGGTCATCGGGTTCCACTTCAGACTGTCTTTCTCATCCATATAGGCTCCTTTCTTGACAGCTGAGTTGGTACAAACTGCAGTTAATTCCACTTACATTGATGCTACAGTCTTTTTTTTTATATATATTCCTGAAGACAGGAGACCAGTATTTGGGCTCTGAACTTCTTTAAATGTGTCTCAAAATGTGGCACTAGCCTTGCAGAGCTGGAATGAACACAGCCATTAATTTGCTGGTTGAACTAAGTCATGATGAGTATGTAGCCAAAACTGAGAGAACTGCAGGATGATGAGACTGTAGAAGTGTCAGAATAATTGTCTGAAGCTGTAAAGCAGTGTGATTACTTCTGATTAATTATGAAAAAATGTCAATAGTTCAAATCACTGAAGCATTGGACTTTAGATTTTAAATTTATGTACAAAATGAGTGTGCATGTGTATCTGTGTACCTGTATCAAGCAAGTTTGACTTCCTCCTTAAGTATTACTTCTTGCCACACAATCCTTCTTTCACAGTGCTGGTATATATAGCTTGCTTGGCTGAATGCTCTCCCAGTTGCTAAATTTATGTCCTGCTTAATAGGCCTATGTACTTTCCATGTGTTTCTGGAAAGTGCTTTTGACAGTGTGCCTTTATACGTACCTTTAAATTACAGATTCTTTTTCCAGCAGCCCATTTTCTGAAACTTACATGCTTCAGCCACCAAAGCCATATAACTAATGTTGACACCAATATATCCTGCAGTAGCTCACACATACCACTTACTGGTATTACAGCAGCTGGGCACTATGATTACAATTCACTGGGTTTTGAGCAAGTGTTAGCTGAAACATGTAACATAGGAAACATGAAAAGACATTAAAAATAACAGGTTTTCACTTTAAATAGCAAGGAGTAAACAGAGTTGAGGGAAAAAATGAACATCTGGTAGCGCTCCATCTCTTGCTGTGCTCTGCAGGTCAGAGACTGGGTGTGCAATAGCCTCCCTCTTCCTTCCTTCTTTGAAATGGCTTTGTCACCAAGACATGAAATTTTCAGGATCATGCAGCCATATTTTGCCCTCACTTAATCTGCCTGTTTATCCTATTTGGCATAAATGTCTTTTTATATTATTACCTCCTGTCTCCTGTGTTGTTGGGAACTCTTCCTCAATCAGCTTTATAAGTTAATTCAAGTCAACTGTGTTGTCATCTGCTATATAATTATGTATTGAGACAATTCAGCTCAGAAAGTGGATCCACTCTGTTTGGTGATCTTCTCTTCATACAGGACAATGAACAGATGATCTTGCCAATTTCAGTATCCCTTACACTTGTGCCACAGCAGAAGTTTCCCTTGTTGCCTCTGCTGCAATATATGAAGGCAAAAGCCAACAGAGGAGTGAGAAAAGCTGCCTATTCAAAACCCAGTTCACAGATTGAGTTTTACATTACCACTGCCTTAGTTCATTGACCTTTTCTTGGCATTGTTCATTTCAGCAAGACTGGCTGGGAAAGACTATTTAATGACTAGAACAAGTGGTGAGATTGGCAAGAATAGAAGATGTTCCTGATCTGATGTTGGGAGTACACATTTCAGGTCATTGCTTTAGCTGTAAGAAAGTATCAAATGGGGGAAAAATTCTGAAACTGTGGAGAAACCATTGTAATGTTATGGAGACTTTAATTTAGCAAATAGCATGCAAAATGAAATTAGTAGTATTTTCACAGAGCAGATTTGCTATAGATTTTGTTGAAAATGGGACTAGAGTGGATGCAATTGTACATGATGCTTTTGAATAAGCTATTCTAAAAGTTTTTCTAAATAGAGAACAAGGAAGGAAATGATCCTGTGTGAAGCAGTTCAAAAGCAAGACTGGCAGCAGATCACTGAAGGGAACCATTTCTGCAAATGGCATGTCAGTACTTAGAGCAGATTTGATCACCAGTATTGTCAGAGAGCAGCAAGAGCAAAGCTTCTCCTTAAGAGAAGGCAAACAGGGAGCTGAGGGTGGTGATGACCTGAAAGCAGTGCCCTCTTTGATGTGGGCATAGCCCCACAGCACCCCAGAGCCTACAGGGTAGGGCTGCTGAGAGTAGCAGGTCCCCCTGCCAGCCCAGTGACCAGCAGACAAGCAGGAGGCGGTGGGCAGGTCCCAGCTCAATGCAGGAAGGGCAGGCAGCAATCCAGAAGCAGCCTGGAACAGCACTGGCCCCCACTTGCCCACAGCATAGTTCAGCTTCAAGTGGGGCTCCTGGGAAGGGACACAGAAGTGGAGGTTCCAAGAGAGGTGGCCAGAAAAAATAAGGCCTGATGGTGCACTCAAGGTCCTGACGAGGGTACAAGAGGGTTTTAAGTGGCAGTGGTAAACAATGAGATGTTAGCTTCAGAGCCCATTCTTGTCTTATATGGGAGGACTTGTATTAAATCTGCAAGGGCAAATTTTCATGGGCTGTGCTAAGGCTACAGCCAACTATCTTACGCATTAGAGATGTTTAATTCTGTCTTTGGTGGAAATGCAGAATCCAAAATATGGGAAAGCAAAAGGACAGCATTTCATTTAAAAAATTAATGGACCTCACTAATCCTACCCTAAAGCCTTTCATCCTTCCAGAAAAAAACATGTTCTTACCTTGAATTAGTTAATTGAGGGCAGTGCAGTTTTAAGTGATCAGATAAGTGAAGCACTAACCAAGGTAAACCATCTTTGGTGCACAACTTTAGGGCATAAAGAGTGTTTCCATAGCTCCAGTTATTTAAAGCCTGTGAAACATGAGCTCTGCAAAACATAAGGCAGGAAAGCCTTAAGTTTGGTCGTCTGACCTTCCTGTCAGCTCTAGATCTTCAGAGATGGGCCAAACCATGGGTTTGCCTGTGGTCATTAGGACTGACCAGTGCTGCTTTTTTTTAGGATTAAAAAAAATCATTAAGAAATACAAAACCACATTGTAGAAACATTACTCAAGAAGTGTCAGTTTGGAGTCTGATTTATTTGCACACAAAGAATAGGAAAAAGCAAGATAAGATAATGAGACCTCAGGTTTATTTCGAGGCTTTTTATAAAACAGCTACTGAAATACTGACCTTGGAAATAGCGAGTGTAGTCCACAGAGCAAACCCAAGTGATGTAGTAGTGTTCCCTCTTGGGAAGAAAATTTTCCAACACTCCAATTTTCTTCATGGTGTGTGTGCGATTACTGTAATTGCTTTTGAATTTTAAGAAGATGATAAATAAGGATTATTTGCTTATTTAAGGTATTAGCATGAACATACTAGAAAATATTTTGGGAGTAGTGGCAGGCGAAATAATTCCTTGTGATTAGTTTTCAATGGTGAGAAGTAGTGAGGGTTCAGTACAGAAACTTCTCCGGGTGTTTGGAGTCTTGTAACTGAATGATTTTGCTCCATCTTCTTTGCGAGGTGAGAGTAGGCCTGCCAGACTCCAGTGCTATTTTTCGTAATTCCACTTTTGGCAAAGCATCATGAAGAGGAAGGTTGAAGAAAAAATAGCTTCCTTCATCCTCCCTCTAGAGTCTGTCTGAGGGATTGCTTGCAGGGGCTCCTGGGAAGGGACACAGAGGTGGAGGTCTTTTTGCAAGTCAAGAAGTCTGAGGTAGCCAAGAGGTAGTGGTCTGGCAAAGAAGGCTGTAAACTCGTCTCTGGTTTTCTCACACCGATAACACTATTAAGGAGAGTAGTTTGTGTATCTTTTTGCCTGAATTTTGAAAGGCTGAATTTTTGCTTTCAGCTTATAAACTTGTTTTTTTGTGGTGTTAAAGAAAGCTAGGGTTGTCCTAAAACTCATGTGGAACTTTGATTAAGCAGAATTTATTAGCAGTTAGAAACTACTTGATCATTCGTTTGTTACACATAATGTCTTACGAGCAGGGCCTTGAAAGGCAGTGCATTAAAAGGAATGTGGACGTACACAGACATACTGCTTCATACACTAGTTAACCTCTTATAGGTTTGTCAAATAAAAGTAGCTACTTGGGAAGCTGAATCTTTTTAAGAACACCACCTTATCAAATAATTTTCATGGAAATTATTTCATGCTTTCAACAGATTTTGTATAACCATCATTTTATATTTCTTGCCTTCAGTCTAGCTGTGATGTTAATTTATTTTAAATAAATAAATAAAAAAATCTCTCAGACTTCTTCAGTCTTGTGAACTACGTAATAATGCCACAGAACATATTCATACTTGTACGTATATCCAGAAAAATAAAAGTACATGCTCAAAGTGTTATGGAAGTGGCTAATAAATATGGGATTCTTCTCTGTATGGATACCTCCCACACACCACTTTGAAATTCATTCTACCTAGAGCAAGGCACTCATTTGGTCTTTTCAAAGTATTACTTTCCATAAAAATACATTTAGATGCAAAGTGTTTTTTAAAGATTTTATGCCAGACTGTTCCTGATTTACTTATGTCCCAGGTAAGAAATGTTTTTTTAAATCTTGGTTGCGAGGAAAGTTTTATCCAGAAAAAATACCATTTTCCTATCCATATGGTGCAGTTTATTCTATCAATATGAAAAGATGTTTGTTGTAGTACTGGTCACTGTCTTGATTTTGTTTCCTAGGAAGTGTTTTATGCTCTCTCTGTCCCTGCCTAACCTTTGAAACTATTGATCAATTTCAATCTAATTTGATAAGGTTGGAACCTTGACAATACTGAGTTGCTATGAGTTCTGTAAAAACTGCATTTGACTTGAGTTGAGACCTCAGTTACTGCCTTCATGAGGGTTTTCATTTTGAGAGGCAGAAGCTGCTTGGGTACTCTCCTAGCCCTCAACAAGCCATGAACTCTTGCCCTGTAAGAAGTGGGAGAGATGTGGAGTGAAATGGAGAAGGCGTGCTGGTGAGGACTTGGTGATCTAACACATAAGTCAATATGATGTCAGGTTTCTTCAGTTCTACTTTTTGAAGATAAACCTGTTTAAGTATAATATATTGAATATTTCTGTATAGGAATCACTGAGCTGATATTAAAACTACTCCTTTATGGGACTCACAGAGATGAGCTATGACTGCCAGAATGAGTCACATCCCTGTATTTAGTTTGGTGCTTATGGCATTATTGAAAGTGCTTATTGCATGGAAAAATTCAATAGATTGAACCCATTTCATCACATTCATTTAGAAACAGTAGTACCAGAGTTGCAAAATTTCTTGACAAGACTAAAAGGTCATATGTACCAGAGAAAACCATTTTCTATATAATTTCATTGCATGGAAAGGTATCAGTGTCCTATGCCACATGTGAACAGATACTCATGTTCAAATAGAGCCCTACTGTAGGAGTCGAAGGCTCAAGGTCTACAAAAGAAAATCCTATTGTATTTACTTTGTTGACTAGAAGATTAATGAGTAGTTTAGCATGTTGGAGAAGAAAGAAAAATATATGAAGTAATATTACAAACTTTGCCTTACAGACAAGTAAACATTGCTGGTTTACAAATTCTGGCATTACAAATCTGAGTATATATACCTTTAAAAATTGCACTGGTACATATGTGTTTCAGGAAGCCTTCTCTCAGAACTGTTTCCTGAGTCATGACGTTTTCATTTGGATTTTAGAAAATCTGCCTGTAATTCCTTAGCTGCAAAATAAATACACTGTATCCTTTTCAGACCCCCTACAAATTCCTTCTGGTGAGCTCAATCAGTTTCATTGCAAAATCTGAAGTTTAGAGGCTCATGGCTCCTAATGTCCAGTGCCTATCTAGATATCCAGCTGAGTTTCTTTCTAGATGCACATCAGGGGATCTCAAGCACTCTTGTGTGCGTAAGACAAGAAGAACAAATGCGGTTTTCCTCTGTTTTGTGCAGCTATCTTTAAATCCATAGAATGTAGACTGCAACCTAACCCTTAGCACATAGACTGTTAATTTAATCTATTGTAAGGAACCACTAAAGATCCTGGGATAAAACCTCTTGATGTTTTCTTGGTACATAGATCACACTACAATCCTGGCAGATAAACCAGCTTCAGGTATATGAGTGCTTTTTTAACCCCCCATGACCTTCTTTAGAGCTTTATGTAATCAGCTCTGAACTGCCCCTGGTACAACCCACTAGGCAGAAAGCAAGTCTCATGCAGGAAAGCGTTCAGAGAGCTGCAGGGATTCCAGTGCCAGCTGATGATGCTGGGTGTGTGCAGCAAGTCTGGCACACTGAGGGAAGGACTGCACAGATAGTATATGTGCAAAAGAGATCATTCTACTTGGGTTCATTAAATCTGGTTACTCAGTAAGAAAGGGAAGAACTTTACTAAAGTTATCCTTGCCTTTCAGTTTTTAAAATTAATTCCTACTTACTGGTTTCCTGGTCTGTGGCCAGGCCGCACAACAGAGCAGAGTCAATGCCACTTCCAGTGACAGTGTGTGTTCACAGAAAACTTCTGTCCCTCACATTTGGTGCATCTTGGATTTGGGTTTAGTAAAATGCAACAGATGAGAGTTACGTTACCCATTCATACTCCACAGTATAGGCCTTTGCACCGTGAAAGGGGGTCTCTTAAACTAGACATACAGATGACTTATTTTTATTTTAAAATATATATTCTATTTTGTTTTCCTCTTTGTTCTTGCAATTTCATCTAGGAAAGCTAAGGATAAGGTGGTAGTCATATAACATAAGAAAGCAAATAGAAACGGACCCAAACTTTAAAAGTTTTAAGCCAGTTCAAATCAGGATCCGAACTTTTAAGCTAATTCTCTTCATGCGATAAACGGACTTGGTATAGGATCAATTCCCTTTTCCATGAATTGGGAAGGGGTGGGGGGAAGATAAAATCATTTGGGTTGGAGCAAGATACAAAGCAGTTTTTACAAATGTTCCTTGCTGCATAGTCAGGCCTTGAGTTGTGGTATCAATATGAGAAAATGCACTGCCTACTCTGATTTATTCAGTTTTTCTGGTATACTTCTAGCTGTTTCTCCTCCCAGAACTCTTCCTCTACAACAATGTAGATTGAATGTGTTTTTTGGAGAAAGTGGAGTTCTGCCAAATAAGGTTTTCTAATCTGCTGGGGAATTCTCCATTGCAGAATGGTGGTAAGAGTTGAGCCTCGTGCACTGATTCAGCAAGTTAAAGTGACTGCATGTAACAAAGTGGTCCCGTGAATATGCAACTGAAAATATCTCTCCTAGTAGGAGCTAAAAATATTGTTTGTTGTAAATGAGTTTGAGCTTTCACAGACCAGGTCTATTAGATCATCTTGGAAACTTCCATGCTGCTTGATGGCTGTGTGCTTCCCTCTAACTGAACTATAAGTACCAATGTGACAGAAACATTTTACAGTAAACAGAGATTATGCAACTGCAAGGAATCACAGAGAATACTGCAGCATAGAGTCAAGTTTGGAAGTGCAATTTCCTTTCCAAACAGCAGCTGTTCTGGGAACTTACACTATGCTGTACTACCCTGGAGGAAGCAGGATGCTTCTATTCTAACAAATCTGAGAGTTTAACAGGCTGCATATAAAATCCCAGGGTTTATTTATAACCGGGCCACCCAAAAGTTCTAGCTCACTTTTGCATCAAATATATGCTAATGCTTGTACAAGTTAGCTGTGCCATCTCAAGAAGGAAAACTTACCCATTACAATGAGAGTCTCTTGTTTCTCCAGGATGGTACCATGAAAGCTACGATCCAATAGAAATACTTAATGATATTGGTAGGACTTGGGGAGGTACTATGGTCTTTCTGATTCTTCTAGGGAAGAGCATTTGCTATTCAACACAGATGTGTTGTTTGTTAGAATTGGTTCCCTGAATACTTTGATCAAGAATTGACATTTCTCTTAAATGCATTATGTAATACAGTCCTCCACTCACCACTCGCAAAGCATTAGAAAGTGTCTTTAGCAGGAGCACAGCCAGTGTGGCTTTAGGACCAAAATCTTCTTTTGTTTCTCTTTCTTGGTGCTCTTTTTGTACCAATACTAAGGATGCATTGGTCTGGAGGACTAATGGCTGGAGATTGCCTTTATGAGGAATTCTCCTTTGATATTCTTATGGTTGCTGTCATGTGTTGACCTCAAGAAATACATCTGGCTTACTCATACAATATATGCTTTGGTTTTCCTTTCCTAAACAAGGAGGGTCAAACTACAAGTATTTCTTAAAGATCAGTCTAAAGATTTATTTATGGTAGATAAGTAGGGAACTAATCAGTAATCTATTCCATCAGCTTCAGCTACAGACATCTCAGCTGCTCCCCTGTCACTCAGACTATTGCAAACTAGGAACAGCCTCCCCAGTTCAGGAGCCCTGTCTTCGTCTGTCCCCTCCTGATTGGTTTCAAGTTCCAAATCTCCCCACCTGGTCCCTGAATAGTAATTAAGGCAATTAGCCTCTGCCTCCCAGGGCTAGTTGCTGACACAATCCAGCTGATTTACCTCCGGAGACATTTTATAAAGCTCAGAAAGAAAAAAAAAAAAAGGCTACTGCTATAAACAGATAGAGGCAAAAGGCAGAAAGGAAAAGCAAAAGCAAGCTAGTGCTTCATTATCTGATTGTGCCCTATACTTCTCTGTAAGCAATGTGCTTCTCTCTTGCATATGTAACAAATTTGTGTGGTGCCCCTGTTGCATTCCTGGATTTCCCTCCAAAAAATCAATCTTTACTATGTCATCTTATTACTGGGACCAGTTGTGAATGGCTGTTCCATACTGAACGGATTATTTTGGGTTAGATGTATGTCATTAATCAATTGGCTTTGGTTTTTTGCACAAGTCTGTCTCTCAATATGTTACCATTACTGTCTTTTTTCCTCTAATCTGTACTTCTGAAGATGTAAGTGATTGGTCAGACTCTCATGATCAGAAGAGAAAGAGTGACAGGACTGTCTCCTCTCACCTATTCTGGCATATGACTGTAGTGACCGAGCAACACAAACTGAAGGAGGGAGAGCCTAAATTTGTCTCAAACGATGGAGACAGGTGAGTTGGAGTTCTCTCCTCCACTGCTTCCACCAATTGTTTTTTAATCTCCTTCCTTGCACTTCTGCCATGCTCAGACTGGAATGGAGAAAGGTGGGAAAACCTCTGAAATGCCATTGTGTAGGACTGAATTAGGAAGAGGAAATCAGCACAGGGAAGAGCTTAAGATAAATTCAGAAAGAACACATCATGAAAGGTCCATTGTTAAACCGTTTTCTTTTCTCTTCCCAGTCATCATTTTTAGTTCCTCATTATTTCCCACGTTTATTCTATTCACTGTGTTCTTACTCATATGAGTTAGGATAAAAAATGCAGCTCCTCCCTCCTTATTAGAAAATACAGGTCCACAGCTCAGCATATAACTATGAGTTTAATAAGTTCAGCTGCTGTTCAACTTTATAGGGAGTTGCTGAATTCCTGGACCTCAAACAGCACTCTTTTGCCAGAGTCCTGGCAAGAATGGGACAGAGACATCCTTCATCTTCATTGTTTTTTTTCTCTTTACCTAGTGAAAACAAATGCTCCTCTCTTTTGCTGCTGCTCTTATGACATACAAACCCTCCAGTGGTGTGTTGTTATTCCTACATTTGTCTCTGCTGTTACTCTCTGGAAGTTTCTTTTGAGACTTCATGCAATCTGGAAGCTTCTTGTGTAGCTTCCATCTTGAGCTTTCCTGGGATACACAGAGACAGGGGAACAGGGTGAAAGTAAGAATAGAAAAAAAATATTCTTATCTCCTGACTTTCTGATATAATTTGAACTCTTTCGCCTGTGAACATGTTTGCTCCTTGGAGCATTACTTTGCAGACAGAAAAAGCTTACAGATACCTGAGCTGCTATAGAGGAGTAGAAAACTGTCATAGTAAAGAGTGTGAGGAAGAAAAAGGCAGTAAAGAGGCAGGTGCTAAGTCTTTAGGTTCTCTCTGGTTGTAGTTATCTTAGCAAGGGCTTCATCTGTAGCTGACATTTGTAGACTCAAGGAATGTTGTTCATAAATAAGCACACAATTTCCCAGAGAAGATTTGTGCTTTGGGACTTGAGAAAATAGCCTTGTGTTTCATGTTTGTAATTGAAGAAAAAAAAAGGTTATTGAATCCTTTTGGTGTCACAACTTAAATTTACATCAAGAGGGAGCAGCGAGAAATTTAGGGAGGAAGATGTGAAGGAAATAGTATGAAAGTCAAGAGAACAGTACAAGAATAGAATGAAGCAGTAAGAACTAAGGCATAATGAGTTCAAAAAGAAATGAAAGGATGAAAGATTTCAGGAGAAAGCAGCTTGTAAAAAATGGTTTAAACTGAATCAAGGGGCATTAACAGAAGGAATAGCAAAGGAAGAAAAAAAAAGAACAAGGATTGTTGCAGTTGTAGATGTTTGACAAGGGGGCCATGACTAAACCAGTGAATTGCATGTGGTTTTTATTCCCTAGTTTGTATTCCTTATTGCTGAAGTGAGGAAGGGGTTTCTTCTACTTAGTTTTTCCAGCAGTGATATGCTCAAGATTAAAATAGAGCATGTGATGATGCTATGTTGATGAGAAACCCTGCTCTTTTGTATAACATTTATTTCCCTGTATAAAGATACCCCTCAGAAATTAAAATTCTAGAAATAAAACAGTAAGCTCAGGACAGTTAATATATTACTCAAGAAATTACTTCACTCCTGTATCTCACTTCATGTTTTTGCTGGCAGTAACTTCATGCCTAAGTCAGACTTCAGAGGCTATGACTACAATTGTAGTATTCAGCAGCTGCTTTTGTTTTGAAAGCTAGCAGCCGTTTGGGATATTTTCTAAAAATAGGGGTAATACTGTTGACCAGTAAGTAGGCTCTTTGCAGGATAGATTGAGTTTTGTCTGGTGCTCTGCTGTTTCCTTGCAGGAGAGTTCCTACATAACTCGACTGTTTGTTGTACCCCTGCTGACGTGCTCATCAATTACGTCTTACTCTTCTGTCACTTAGATGAGGACAGGCTGCAAAGATAGGAGTAAGAATCTTGAGGGTTGCATTGTGATTGTGATTGTCATTGCCATATTCAGGTGTATATGTCTTTTCCATCGTAGTTATTTCCTAAATGTGTTGCCTGCATTGGAGGTTTCATTCTCAATTTAAATAGAATAAGAAGAAATTAATAGGCCAAGTATTTTTTTGCAAAACAGGTAGCTCTTACCAGCCAGCTGTCTAACAATTGACCAAAGAGTTGGTGGTCAAAAATGCTCACTACCTGCCTGTAATGTGAACCTCAGTAGTCACTGAAGTGTATTTTGTAAGAAAAATGTTACCTAATCCCCATATAAACTGTTGCTATTTAATTTTAAAAAGAAAACGAAAAAGGAAAACCCCTGACAAATGGAAGGCTGTGGAATCTGGGTGGAAACTGTAAGTGTTCTCAGCAAAAAGTCAAAATTTCACCAAAACCTAGAAATTACAGTTTTCCAATAGACATTTTTGTTTGATGCATTTTGACAAAAGCACAAGACCTACAGGGGCTGCTCCCAAGCTTTTGGCTTCATAGAGCTATGGTAGTACCTGAAAAGTATGAAGTATGCTAATGTTGTCCTTAGGAGACCTGTTAATTGACTCCTGAAGTTTTCTTACCTTTGATACTAAGGTAGGTTTTCTCTTTTAAGTAAGGTAGGCTCTTACAAGAGTTTAACTTCTTCATTCAGATCTTCTGATTTGAATTTGGGTGTACTATAGAAAATGTTTAAATCCTCTGTTGGCTCACAGTTTGCAGAAATCCAGAAGTTTGTGATGAAGCTTCCCTATGTGGCAGCCTCTGTTTCTCAAATTCACAGAAACTCTGTCAGATCCTTTCAAAGCTTTAAAATAGTGGTGTATGATGCCAAAAATAATTTAGACTTTTATTTGAGTCTGTCACCATTTAGCCTTGACTTATCAGCTGGGGAAGGAGCAGGAGCTTTCCTGAGGGTGCTGAGTCAATTAAGAAGAGAAGATTGGTTGTGCACAAATTAGAAAGAAGCTTCTTAAACTATTGCCTCTAAATATACTTCATTCTTTTACTTAACTGAGAATTCTCAGTTGCCTCTTTGTTTTTACTCTCTGCTTAATTTCTCAGGTTATTTCTATTAGGGCAAAGTGATGTATTTCAATAATGTTGGTCAATACCAGTCAGGATAGAACTAAGGTAGACTATATTTTAGATAGAAGGAGAAAATATACCACAGGAAGATCTGTGTTTCAGGGGGTCTTTCAATTATTTATCATCTTTCAATTATCCAAACGTCTATCTATCCAGATATAGTCTGCTGGAATGAAAACATCTGGGTAATTTACAGTTAGCTCTACTTATTATTTACTCTAATAAATGTGCTTCTGATGGAAATAATATGATAAGCAAACAGTAATATGATATAGACTGGCTAATTAGAGAAAGAATGAGTAGGTATTTTTGAAAACAGTCACTGTTCTCAGTGACTACTGTGAAAACAGTGACTGGAGAAGGGACCACATCAAAGATAATTCAGGAGAAAAATATTTTTATTTATTAGGTCCTATTGTAAATAACTGATCGGTTGTTTTTCTGGAGCTCACATTGGTAACACAGAGCAAACAGAATCAGTATAATACAAGTTTTGTATAAAAATGTCTTATACAATCTACTCCACAACACTTTACGTATACTCATGCTCCAAATAGCAGACTTTTACACAATGACACCTTCCCATTATCAAGGGTGAAATTTTATAAAGAAACTGGAAAGGCCAATTATGGTGTAACGAGGGGAGCAAACTGGTCATAGTCAGCTGCAAAGATATGGGTAAGATGAGCAAATGTGTGACAAGTTTATAAAAATGAGGTTAATTGGATCTTGAAATAAATGGTGAGATGGTGGAATTGTATCTGAGACTTCACAGTCTTTTCTGTAATGAGAAAAAAGTTATGGGCAGTAAAGTTCCACACATGTGACAGTGTGAAAGTTTAATGGGGCTGTGTAAAAAGGATAATAACAGGAAAGTCTGCAAGAGAGAAAGGCATAGAATTTAAGAGGGATTGTGGAAAAAATGTCTTATTAATAAAAAATAATAGACGCCTGGACTTGTATCTATAAAAACTGAAAGAGGATTGCCTAGGATAATAGCTGAACCTTAGTTTTCCAGTTATGCCTCCTGCTTTAGTGTTTAAATTGAGGAGGGCATGTATGTGCCAATTGTATCTTATATCTTCTAATGTGTTATTTATATTACAGATGCTATAGAGTTAATGTAAAAAAAAACCAAAAAACCACTACCTTTTGTAGGCAAGTTCCGTGCAATATAGAAAACTCACAGTTTGCACGGGAAAAAAAGTGAAACTCTAAGAATCCAATATTTATTTCAAGTATAATTTTAAGGGGAAGATATAGGACATAATTTCTTCTTTAACCTTACAGGTTTAACTTTTTAATTGTGTACTTCTTACTCATTGTCAGTTCACTAAAAAACCAGTGTGTTACACTTCTTTCAAAAACCTTGTCATGTGTAGAATCACTTTAAAATGTAAATGTGAAATAAAAAAAAATAAAATCAAGTTCTAATTTAATTGACAATTCTGGGGAAAAAAAGTCTTCAGAGCAATCCAACTTGGTGTCATCAGAATATTCTAATCCCTTTCTGTATCTTCGGAATGGTTTCCTACACTGGAAATGTAATGTAAGTTTGAAATTAATGTAATGTAAGTTTGAAAAATGAAGCTTCACTTAAAAAAAAAATCTGCTAGGCTTCCTTTAGAGGTTTTTTCCCTGAAACGGTGGTGTCTTTTGTTCCCCTCTGGCATAATTAAAAAAATCACAAAGCCACGATTTTTCTAATTTTTAGTTATTACAAATAACCAGCCTCAATAATTCACTTCCTGGCACTGAATAACATTTGGTCCACTATTCAACAGCCTTCTTTGTACACTAACCAAGGTAGCCAAGAGTCTTTTGCTGTCAGTTGCTGGGATAAGCCTCCTGCAATGAGTTCTTGTGGCATCAACCTCCAAACAAGGTCTGATGGCCACACACCTGCATCTGAGCCTACCTGACACTGGTGCACTATACTAAACTTTATATTTAACAATGTCTGGATTACTTCTGCTGTATTTCTCACAAAATAACAGCATTACTTCTGTTGCCAACTGTGGGATTTCTGCATTACTGTCTTTTGCATATATGGGGTATTCTTTTATCTTGCAAATAAGGTGATAAGCTTTTTCTGTTGTAAGCATATTAAAAATCAGTCAAGCAATAAATTAATATATTTTCCATAGAAAGGCCTGAAGTGGAATACACTTTGGAATGTATTCAAACCAAATTAAGAACAGCCAGAGCAGACCAGTAAGAATGATTACATATCTGAAAAACATGAGTTTCATAGCATGAATTAATTTATCGGGAAGAGAAGATTGAGGGGAAGGGACATGATAACAGTCTTCAAATGTCTGAAAGATTCTTGTAAAGAGGGAATAGAATGCTCCAGGAACAGCTGTCCTCCATTGGGATATCTGGTAGATAGATGAAAAAGAAAAAGGCTTAGTACTGTTTACGAAAGTCAGAGGTGGTTGTTAAGAATACTTTAGTAATTCTGAAGACAGTGAAACACTGATTCAGGTTGTCTGGGGAATGAATGGCATCTCTGTCACTGGAATCTTATGATAACAACTGACAAACAATGATCAGGAATGATCTTCTGACCTTGTTCTGTGGTAGCAAGGTGAACTAGGTGACACTGTCATGTGCTCCCAGGTCTTGTATTGTACGATTTGACACTTACCTCAGGTAACTTTTGGTGCTGACTTGTAATGTATTGGAAATATGTTGATATTTCATGTTACAGCCTGAAAGCAGGCTGTTAAGCAAGAAACTTCAATTTTTATAAGGCAGAAGAGATAATATAAAGAGATTAAAATAATGAACTCAGAACTTTCACAAAAGGGCAAGGACAAAGTGGCCAGAATATATCTGTCAATGTCTCAGTATTTTTAAGACAACTTTATAATCATCTAAATGTTTGAAAGAGACAATGCCTTGGCCTCATTTGTTCTCCTTGAATAATTTCTTATTTTACATTGCTGTCACTTTCTTTTCCAACTCACATTTGTTAAGCACAAAGGCTTCACCTGTGGAACATCTGTGTCTACTAATGCTTCCACTGCATGATTGCTTTAATTTTGCATTGCTGTCAACAGAGACATGTATGCTCCTTGTCCCTTGTTCACACTCTCCTGTCAGCCCAAAGGTTTGTGCTTTCAAGTGGTGAGCTGGAGCCGAGAACCAATCCTGGTCTTAAACAGACTGGTGAAAGAAAAGAAAACAAAACATTTTAACCAGGATCACTTCTCTTGTCTAGTTCATTGCAGGACCAAAAAAATGTATGTGTCAGTTTGAATGAGCATGTTCCTGTCTGGCAAAGATAGGCGCAGTCTTTTGAAAGAACAGTGCAAGACCTAAAATCGGGGAAGGTGTACTAAGGAAAAGTTGTTCTCTGCTGTCCTACTTTGTGTTTGTTTAGCACTGCAGCTGCTTAATAGAGTACCTAAAGAAAATGCTTATCAGCTTTTGCACAACTGCAGAGTCAACACAAGTGAGAGAACCAGTCTGTTCCTTCTCTGACTTAATATTCATCTGTGTATAAATACAAAATGGTAGAAATTTTATTCTTAACTGGGCTTTTGTCACATCTTACCTCAGTGTGCTGACACAACAGCTAGGAAAAAACCCCATCTATTTTTCCTCCTACTGTACACAGTCTTCAGATCCTTGATGAATAAATATGGATTTCTGCCATGTAACTTTCTCAGGATATGTTATTCTCCATGGTTCATTTAAGATGCTAAAGTTGTTCTTGAAATAAATGTTTTGAAGAAGACATTGGACAAGGCTCTCTCTGCAATGTGTTCTTTAGAAACAAAATTACTATTGCATTTTTGAGAGACACAGCTAATCCATTTTGGCCTGAATTTCTTTCCTTCACAAAAGCAAATCTCAATCCTGGAGCATAATTTGTGATCTTGGCATGCAGCCCAAACATATGTACATACTGAGATCAGTTTTGCATCTGTTTAACTTCACGCACATGAGTAGTCTAATTGGATTTAGTCTGATGAAATGATTCATGTGAAATCAAGTGTTTTCAGAACAAGGGTTTCAGACAGTAGAGCACCAAACGGCAGTACTTCTGCTTACTACAGCGTTCTATGGCACATAGCACATGAAATGGCTTTTTTATTATCTAGAAGCTCTCTGCATAGTGTCTAGATGTAGTATGAGATGAAATGGAGTACAAAGGAACGAGTCTTGCAGTCTAGGTCAGATCTTGTACTGCATAGCACTTGGACACAATTACAATGATTGTAACAATCAATTAATTGTAACTTTCTTGTTTAGAAAGTTTCTTTTGGGAATCTCTTCAGGATCAAGGAAAATTACACTTCTTATTCCCCCATAACAGGCCACCAGGCTGCAGCTGTTGGGCTTCTGGTAGCTATTGGCCATGTTAAATACTGTTGCTTGTATATCTAGCCACTCTGATAAGTCACAGCCATCTTCTATCACGATGGAACCATATTCTTCTAGAGCCTCATAATTCAATTCAACACTTCCTGCAAGGAAGAGTTATCTGAATTGGCAGCAATATAGATACTTATCATCTTCTCAGAACAAAGTGTCACTGTGTCAAAAGGAACAGGTTTTTTGCTGGTCTCCCAAGTCTTATCTTCCTGTGCCATTTCACATCTGCCATCCCAAACCCTGGTAATTTCCTGCCTAATAGTTGTGCAGTCAGAGGCTGTAGGAAGAGAAGAGGTGATAGTGAGCTTGCTAATTGTTGAAGTGGTTTGTATCCAGAGGCTGGTTAGGCTGGTTCTTCTGTTTTTGATGTTTTGTCATTCTCCCTATGTCTGTTATAAGGGCATAGGGAATGGAGGGTGGTCTAGAGAGTGCAGAGACTCAAGGAAGGAGATGAGAGAGGCTGCAAGATCTGATGTTAGGAGCATTAGGGATTAAAAAGTGGAACTCTAGGGGATTTGTGCTGTGGGAATATAGCCTGGGGAGGATAGATAAAAAAGGAAGACTTGGAGTGTGACTGTTGTTAAGGCAAGGCAAGGAAATGAATGGGAGTCACTGCAAAACTGATGGTGTACACAGGACCAACGTAAGATGGAAGTGAAAATAGGGAAAGAAAAAAAAGAAGTTGGAGTAAGAATATAAAGCAAGAAGTATACCTTAAAGATGAATGGCGTTGTTGGCCTTTCTCTCCTGCCTCACTGCCCAGCTACATTCTGCGATTGGTGAAAACACCCTTGAAATAGACAGTTTTAGGAGGCTCAGAATGTAGATCAAGACATGTGATTTTAAGTATTTGGAATGTATTTTTGATTGAGGCATTATGCTCCTGACTTTTGGTGACATTTAGGCAGGAGGCACCTAACAGCAGCATGTGTGTGGAATTGATCATGTAGCACCTGATTCAGGACTCTGAAGTTAATACACTACAGTATGCTTTGATGCAACAGAGGAAAATGCTGAAATATTACAGGACTAAAGCTTTAAGGCTTTTTATCACGGATGTGTTTTTGTGGTCTGCAGTTTGAAGTGTATGCAGAGGAAACAGGTAACTGAAGTTTTGTTACTGGACATTTTGGTCCTACAAGCAGATACACTTTAATGAGATGGTCATCTGATTTATCCAGCAAGCTAAATGTTCTGCTCAGGGGAAAATTCTGAATGTTGATATGCAAACAGAAAATGGTTTCACTATATGATTCTCAGAAGAGCATTCAAAATGTTAACGAACCTGCACTTCTCTAATTCATTCCAAGGTTTTTCAAGTGAAACTAGGACATAATCATCTCCATGCTTTGAATAACTCATTTCAGCCCTTGATAATATTTCATATTGATCAGATACTAACAATATTTACTATTTAAATCCTTTTTGCCTTAAAATGTGTAATTTTTAATCCTTTAGAGTTTTGTGCATATCAACTGCCCCTTAGTTATGTTTTGGCTAATACAAAGTTGGTATTTTTAAGAAACTTCTGTATGTAGTCCTTAAACAAGGCTGCATAGCAAAGATCTCATGTTTACTGTAATTATCATAGGTAATTCATTTGTTAATTGGTTTACTGAATTTGCAGCTGCTCACATTTTTTTTAAAGTACTGAAGTGAACATTATTGTGAATTGTTCACTCTTACAAGGATTTTGAGCACTTTATGTTGAACAAAGAATAAAAAGAAATCATGGAATTCTTTAAATATTTATAAAGCATTTTTGATGAATAGACCTTATTTCCATGGTGATTTTTTACAAACACATTTTTTTTTGTCTATTTTCAGTCCCCTGCACACAGTTATTCAAGCTATGACTCTGGCAAGAATGAGAGTGTAGGCAGAGGTGCTGAAGATCTGTCTCTGAATCGAGGAGATGAGGATGAAGATGACCATGATGAGCAGGAAGATCCTGAGAAGGTTAATGAATCAGATGGAGTAGAAGCTGAGCGACTGAAAGCTTTTAACGTAAGTCCTCTTGCACTGGTTGTCTTGTTTACTTCTACTATTCCTTTTACATTGTTATTTATGGGTAAGTTTGAAGACATTAAAGGCACATTAATTTAATTTGCAGGATTTATTTCAATTATTATTTTAATGCACATTAAACTTTTGCCAATGGACAACAGATTTACTGTGTTTTGTTTAGAATTTTAAGGCAGAGTGCCATCTTCACCAGTGAGGAACACAAAACTTTGTTTTGTATGTGTGTGTGTGCGCCTGTGTGTGTGGATGTGGTGGTGTGTATGTGCATGTTCACCCGAGTGGAAAGGGGCTGTAGCTAGTTTATCAGAAGACCATTGCAGTGGTCAGCTGCTTTCCCAATGTATGTAATTCTGCATGAAAACACAAGCAATTGTTCAAACCAAGAAAAAGTGAGATTCAGTTCAATAAAATGATTAGCAATCACAGCTTATTGTTAATAATGAAACTTAAGTAGTGCCTATTTTCACAGTCTGTTCTGGTTTATTTCACAAGTTCTGTATCCTATAGACTATTCTTTTCTTGTCTCTTTTTTTTTTAAA
>VZRW01003030.1:101176-324038 GCA_013398125.1 Aegotheles bennettii
CCCCCATAACCCTTTAAAGAACTGTTTGCTTAATATTTCTGGCTTCCCATTACAAAGCTCTTCAGTGGATAGAAAAAATGTCTTCCTATCAGTAATCAAGAGAGGAAGCTAGGAAGAGAGTTGCCCTCCAAACCCATCTCCTCTGTCTCCCTCTTGCCAACAGATGTTTGTCAGGCTGTTTGTAGATGAAAACTTAGACCGAATGGTCCCAATCTCTAAGCAGCCCAAAGAAAAGATCCAGGCTATCATTGACTCATGCAGGCGACAATTCCCTGAGTATCAAGAGCGTGCCAGAAAACGCATACGTACTTACCTCAAGTCCTGCAGGCGGATGAAAAGAAGTGGTTTTGAGATGGTGAGTTTTGATATAAAACCCAGCCCTAGTTTCCATCAAAACCCCATATGTAAATCCATGGCACTATTTTGTTTTCATCTTAGTGTCTTTTTTTGTTCGTTTTTTGGTTTTCTTTTTTAGTAATACCAGGTCAGAGGTCTCTTTTTCTCTCCTTCATTCTTCCTGAATTTGTTCCCTTTGTTCACTGGTCTAGAAGTGCTTTAAGACCCTAGAGTTCACGAGATGAACTAGTATGGTTGTATAGGAAAATCATAGCAAAGCAAGGCATAAGAAGAGAAAACAAATTATGGCATATATAGTGACTTTTTTCCTACTTCAGATTATAGTTAAGAGTTTTTTGACTGGAAAAATCTTGCAGTAAAATGGATTTTTCTTTAAAATGCCTCTGCTAACTGAATTTTTATGAGCTTGTAAAAATTAGATCCTGCTAAGGAATGCTGTACCCAATGGTCAGTGTAGTAACGTCACACTAGTAATGTTTTTTTTTCTTGTACATTTTAGTGTGCAAAACACGTTAAATTGTTTTAAAACACAGACATCAAACTTATAGTTTGAGCATACCAATGGTTCATTAATTATAATTGAACCAAAGACCATGAAAGCTATGATGGTATGCAGCTGTCAATGTTTTCAGGCATTATTATTTTAATATTACTCAGTAGCACAAGAATGGGTAAATAAGTCTTTTCACCAATTGGCAGCTTCATTATCTCTAAAATATCTTTATATTTCTGAAACACAGGGAAGCTGAAAGAAACTAGGTAGCTACACACCTTACATTTGATACACCTTAGCTATCTCTCTGGCCTTTAGATGACAATAAAATCACCTCATCATTATAAGTAGCTATCATTTAGTGATTAAACATATCATTATTTTTTTTTAATGAATCATCTGCAAACCCATTGATTACATTACAACAATTACTGAAGATGATTGAATTTTACTGTTTCTCTCTTTCTCTCTGTCTTTCTCTTTCCTGCAGTCTCTGCAGAATACTTATGATTTCCATATGTTGTTTAAGATGTTAGCTTAGACAGGTTTAAGAACAAAATATCAGGTTTATTTATAGGGCAAGACTACTATTGGATAACACAAAAAGGAAATACAGAAATGAAATTTTTTGTATGTCTTTGCGATTCTAATTGACTATATGGTTTTATTATTTGAAATGTTGGCATAACACTGTTTCTGAACAGTGGAAACACAGATGAAGAGGGACAGGTAGAATAAAGGACATCTGTACAGATAAAGGTGCCAAAGATTGACTGGTGGTGTACATGTCAGATTGTATAGCCTTCCAAAATAAAAGAATGCAAACCGTAAAGTAAGTATTTTCAACGATACACTAAGTAGCATCAAACTGCACCTACTCATTCTGGCTGAAAATAATCCAGCAGCATTAAGTTCAGCTTTTGTGGTGTCCAGTACTTTTATTTTACTGCACTTTCAATGGAAAACGCTTACAAAATTAGCCGATGCTAGCAAGTCTCCTCACTGTTCCAGGGTAAGGCCTCATTACTGTCATTATCCACACTGATGAGCAGTTATGTAAACTGGCTCATTTTTTGTCATCTGAAAGACTTGCACACCTGTTTTGCAATATGAATGAGGGGCTTACAGTCAGACCCATAAGAGCTAGGTTGGCTTGACTTCAGTGCACATTTGCAAATGTTACTTTCATATGAGTGAAGGTTGCAGGATCAAATTTATTCCTGTCCAGGGGAAAGGAGCAGGTATTACCAGGAACATGATTCAAATAGGCAATCTTTATACTTTATAAATATTCCCTACTTTTACAGTGCTCCATGACAGTTTATGATGGGCTTTATTTCTTTTTAAACAAATTACCCTCTAAAATATTGACTTTGATGCCCATGAATGGAAGTGACAAGGCACTGGAGCTCATGCCAAAGATTTAAGCCCTCTTGGGCCTGGAAGGAAATCTGTCCTGCTTTCCTGTTCACAGGTAGGAAAACAAGCCAAAGACTATCCAAAGTCCTAGGAGAATAATTGGTGTTTTATGTTTATGGCTTGAATAATTCTGAAAGGTAAAAATTATTCATTTGTTGTTTTTAATTATTTTCTGATTTCTAAATTACCACATAAGCATCTCCTGATTATAAGCAGATTTTAACCATGCAACCATGGACAGAGGCACTTAGTACTCTGTGATTATTTTAAATGTACTTGCCATTTTGACAGTGGAAAAGAATCACTTTGCCTCGATAATAACATTTGTTCAAAACAATCATGAAAGGACATGTCAGTGTTGATTTGAATCAGGTGCTACCCTCAAATATAGAGAAACAGGATAATGATCTCCTCAGGAGCAAGAGTGCTACCATTGTTATATTAAATAGGATGTCAGATAATAATCTCCACTGGAGATGCCTTTTGCTGTATACATATTAAACAGAAGTTTTTCATTTTTATTCAGGTTCAGAATGCTACATTTTTAGAATCTAGTTCCAAGAGAAAAAGAATAATCTCATATATGGCATTTGACAGTTCAGACTGTGTGTGGAACAGTGCAGCTATCTACAATGTCATATTGTAAAATGAAGAGAAAATGTAAACCCTAAGTTAAATTAGTGTAAGACTGCATAGTAAAGATGAAAAAACATGCCTGAAGCTTGCTTCTGTCAGTTATTTGCCATCTATAATCCAAATGACAGTTCTTGCTGCATAACAGGCCAGATCTAGCTCTGAGGCAATGGGAAAGGCTCAGTCTCATGAGTGTTCATATTGTTAATTAACATGCTTCTTAATGTTAATATTTTTAAGAGATTGCTTACAGTTATTCTGCTTCTATTTATGACAGATAGTTGTCCACAGACTCCAAGGCAGCTTGCATAGCTTCTTGTTATAAATATTCCTTTGAGGAGTTCCCTTTCTACATAGGAAATACTTTCCTCATTTGACTGTTCAGCTTGTAATTGTGCCACTTCCATTTTCATTTTCGTTCTGACACAAGCATATCCCTCAACAAGGCACTGTCGAAGTTTTTCTGATGAGTTGCAAGATTGTTTTTCTCCTCCCACTGTCTCTTGCTTATGGACTCTTAAGAATGTTCACTTACTAAATTCTGTGATCTTGCTCAGAAATGTTCATTGAGAGGGAAGTTTGTCAAGTCCTGAAATCACTGGCTTTTGGATGAGAACTCTACATTGTGCTTCCACCTGGACTATGCTGTAGCCATTTTTGTGAACTTATTAAAGTTCTTGATATTCTTAAAGAAATTCTTTCTTTTTCTCTTCAATAGCCCATAAGCAAAAGAAAAAAATATGTTACTGCCTCTCTCTCAAGGACTGATATTAATGAGAATTCCTCTATACACATGAAGCATTTTGTGACCTATATATGCTGTACATATTTAACCCTGAAATGGTCAAATGTCCTGTTTCACTAATATTTTTTAGAAAATTGTCCTTTAGACCTGTCCCAGCCTCTGTACCTATAGAAAACTGGCAATTGAAAAGAGACAGTAGACAGCTGCTGAGGATATGTGGTATCTATTTATTTAGTTGTAGTCCAGAAAAATTTTAGATGTTAGAAATGATCAAATGGGATTGAATTGGTGTAATAATTAGTTTCTTACTACTGTCTGTTTCCTCCCATCTTCATGATTTCCTATCATCGGTTTCACTGCATTCAGTTTGAAACTGTAGCTGACAGTATCTTTTCACAGTGATGCTGTTTTTTCTATGTGTATCCCAATACAAGAGCAAGGTCTTAAATTCTCATTCACAAAGAGATTCTTCCTTTTGTTTATGCAAAAGGAAGCCCTCCTTGCTATGCCCTACTATCAAAGAGCAAAGATGTTGTATGTGTTGGAGAGAAAAGACTGGTCATAAATGATTTTTGTTGTCTGAAGACAAGTTTGGATGTGTCAGAGAGGAAGAGTCTCACTATGCCTGAAGACAGTTCCTCAATTAGACCCCAGTGTTGTTCATCCCAGTTCCTTCTGTCCTATTGCCAGCTGCAATAGCAAATAACCATGCTCTGTATCTTTCACTGCTTCTGTCATTTGGTTGTGCCAATTGGCTGTAAGAGATATTTTAATTATTTTCAACTGTGCACATGTTGATTGAGGTGTCTTAAATGTGTCTAGTGGCCTGGAGTGCTTCTATATTGTGATTGAGCAACTTTGGTGAGGACTGGTTTTCAGAAAGGGGTATGTTTTCTGAAATCTGCCTTAAGATTTCTTGGGATAGATGTCTAGCCTCTGTTTTTATGTTTTAGCTTTGGAGAGAGGAAGCTTTCATTATTTACTGAATTTAGTGCTGAATAGTCCATTTTCTTTTGGTGTCACATGGCTTCTCAGTCCTCCAGGCCTTTTATGGCTGGAAAGGTCATAAGCATTTTCAGGAAGATGAGGGTCTGTGGATCCAGGGATGCATACCTAATCTTGATTAATAAGCTGAGAATCATTAAGAAAATTATCACAAGAACAGTTACATGAAGATCTACAAATAATAATAGTCATATAACCCAAACTCTGTTGATTGGCCACTTTCCTTTCCAAACATCTCACCCTTGTTTGACAATGGTTAGCTTATGTAAATCTGAAGGGCAACCTGTTTGAAAAAAGGCAAAGCTACTCTCTGACAAACTTTGACTTTATTCATTAGGTCACATATATCCTTAGAAAAATAATAATTCTAGAAAAAGTTTATTTATTATTAAAGTCTTAAATATTTTTTTTGCCCCACAGAACAGTTAAGTGAATGCTCATGTGACTTTTGAGAACCCCTTTTTAAATCTGTCTCAGATAGCCTTTTACTTTTCAATAACTTTTTCAATTATAGGCAATCTTGGAAATGTGAGTGACCAAAGAATTTACGTCTTTTCCAGTAACCTTGGAAAATGTGAAGAAGTTAGCTTTGAAAAAGGCATGAGATTTGGAAAAAGAATTAAAACTAAAAAATGAAAAATACCTAGCAACCCAATAGAAATTAGTCTTCTCCATTTGAGAGCGGAAAAGATAGCAATGCAATTTTGACATTTGTTTCACTTTTCAGTTGAATTTAGAAGAAAAACAATCCCCTCCATAATGACAACAAGTTCTGATATAAAAAAAAAGCACCAAACATTTTTTATGGAAAAAAAAATCTGAGGTGAAAGAATGTTCATTCTGATTACTTGTAAGCTTTAAATAGGAAAAAAAGTAGTAAATGTGTCAGTTTTTCTTATGCTGTGATTCTGACTTATATTGAGACCTGTGCTTCAGTGTTGCTTGATTAGCTGGTTTGTGCTGGTAGTTTAAGGATGGGGGACAGTTCAGTGTATTTGTTTAGGGGAAACAGGAAATAGTTTTAAATCAGACTCAGTTTTTCCTAGTCCTCTGAAGTTTTGCTAGTGAAATGTTTGCTATTGAGTGTCCAATCCAATCTCCACCTAACTTGGAAGGAGTTAGTTCAGCATGACAATTCCTAGGATTCTCTGTCACTGAAATACCAAATAAATTTGGGATAGAGGTATCAAGTTTGCTAGAGAAATTAGGTGACTTGGGCTCCCTCAGCAATCAGTGAAACACTTAGATGAACCAATCCAGACAGTTTCATCCCCAGCTGTCTCATGAGTCAACTTCTGGACATACCTTTCTTTTCAATGAAACATAAAAGAAGCCTAGATGACTAGTTTAGACAAAATACTTGAGTTTTAGATTAATAAAGGCAGATAGATATTCTTCCTGTTGTTCATGTAAGTAATTTAAAATTTCCACTAGCCCCATTGCAACTGCTGTCTTGAAAAAGTGGAGCAGTTCTTGGCAGAATGGTGGCTGATTGGAATATGTCACTTAGGCAGGAACATGGATATGTTAAGATATATATGGATATATTTAGATGCTGTCATAATCAAGGTACAACATGCAATATTTCAATTAAATGTCCTTTAAAGCTGAAAACTTAAAAAAGTGATGTGAGCATCACTGAACATTTTGAAAAGCCTCTTCTGCCATTTAAGAAAATATTTCTAGTTATTTGTTTCAATTCCTTAGTAGGTTTTACAGTTGAGTATTTATTACAAGACTGAACAAAACGTATCACCAAAATGCAGTGCTGCGAGCATTCAAATACCAGTCCAGTTGTTTATATTTCACCATTCTGTGCTTACAATTATTAAAGTACATCCAATAGAGTGCAGTACTGTACTTCAGTCTGTAAATTTAAGAATTTTCTGTGGAAAGGTTTCTGAATTCTTTGTAACTGTGCAGTGTAGGACAGTTCTGTGTCATACATTTCTCTGCATTACACTGAGTAAAAAATCTCATTTGAAGATAATTCGTACCCTGTCTTGTGAAGTATTTTGGATGTTTTCTATGAAAAAAAGCTACTTAGTTGTTGCATACTGTCATAAAGATGTTTGGGATTTTAGCACATTGTGTTAAATCTTAGTAAGTTATTGTGAAAGAGTTGTGGCATATTTGCAATATTTCATTTTGGAAATGAACTGGTCTTACAATACCTGAGGAGAAAGCTGACATGGAGGAGAGCACTAGGGAGTACCATGTTGTTAGGAGCACAGCATGCAAATAAGTGCTTAGCAGTACCTCTGGAAAAACTCAGTTACTGCCAGTGAGGCATCTTAGGCATTCATCTTCACTTTCAGATGCCAAATCACTTTTGAAAATTTGGAACTATTTTTTTTTTCAAGTTTGAGTAATAAAATATTTTCTCATTTACACACTTATATTAGAGTTCATACATTTATATTAGGGTCTCTATGAACAAAATGAAGTAACCTGTATGCTTACGTGCTTGCAACTGTCTTACACTGAAAAATCTCCTTTTCAGTCTTAATTGGCCTAAAATTGCAGGTAGTATTTATGCACAAATGTCAGGTTGTAAAATTTGGCATTTTAGCAGGTGTGCATGTATGCCCATTACCTGACATAACAGATAGCTGTATTTTTTCAGAACTGAGTCAGACTGGTGTAATATGTGTACGAGTATCTAGACCAAGCTTCTGTATGACAACTTTGGCTTTTATTTATAAGTAAATACTGGATCATGGAAAAAATGCCAAGATAGTAACAGATCTCTAACCATAGGAGAACAGCACATACAGCAGACTGCAAACTTCTTTTTGGTGAATATACTGCTCCTAGTGGTTTAGAATAAAATATAATCCATCTATTATATCAATAATTCACAGAATCACAGAATCCTAGGGGTTGGAAGGGACCTCAAAAGATCATCTAGTCCAACCCCCCTGCCAGAGCAGGTTGTACATTTGAAATGAGAACATAGTGGATTTTTGATTCTATTTCTATAATAGAAATACGGGAATTGTTTGAATATGCCAAAAAGGTTATTCTATGTTTCTCATGAAGATACTGCAAAGGTACCTTGCGTTGGACAGAAGACCCGATGATACTGTATAGAGTTGGTGTATTACAAATGGGTATTTTACAGTGTATTGAAAGTACTAGTCTCTTTTATGTTAAGGAATCAGAGATTATACTAATAGAACTAATTTCTAGAGAATCTAGGCCAAGGATTTCTTACTTCAACTACTAAAAAATCAGCAACCTTGCAGAACTACTCCGTAACTCCAGAAAGGCTTGTTGTAAGACACTTTGATTGTTGGAGCGAGATCTAAAGACCCCAAAGCCATGGAAAGATTATCGTTAGCTTTAATGTTCTTTAAAGCAGACCAACAGTTATTTGACCACAAAGAAGTATTGGCTAATTTGATTTCTCATTAAGAAGTCTGCAAAAGTATATCTGTCAATAATTTGTGCACTCTTCAGAAAGAGATAAATTGATGAGTGTATAAAGTCTTTATATCAATTTGCTCAAAACTGATTTCTCTTAAAATGATCCAAAAGCTCCTGTCCAATATGGTGGTTAAGTGTGCTCATTGCTTTGTCATCATCTACAGGCTCTTTGGTGGTATGAAGAATAAGGTTTAAATTACCTTGAAATGTGGTTTCAAGTATGAGAGGACCAGAGGTGTTCTGTTGTCTCCCTTGGGCCACTGAGGGAATTTCAACCACTTCCTGAATGTCAGTCACTTAAAAAAAAAACCAGGCATCCACCTGTCCGTGAAATCTAGCAGGTTTTCCTTACATCTTTGGTCAAAATGCTCTTCACCTACATTGTGTTAGAGGCTGAATGTTAGTTGTGTGTCAGCAGAAGAGGTGTACAAAACCAAGAAGGGGTGAGTTTTCCAATCGTGGCTGCTGTTTTAGTGCGGACATGAGGAGTATCGCATTTCCAAGTAAATACAGAGGAATTCTGTATACTGAAGCTGTGTGATGAACAGAGACCTATAGTCTTCTCAGAAGGTCTGTATTAAGCTGTTTACCAGATTCCCTCTAAGTTTTATTCATCTCTTCACCAGAAAGTTACTATAAAATTTTCACATGCCTCTTTTCTATCTGCAGTTGGTTCAAAATGACAAAACTGTTATCCTGCCTTCTAATTTTGACGTGTGAATTGCTTGTTTTAGTAGACTAAAATTTAGGGACTTGCTTCTTTTCTGTTATTTTAGACATGGGTAGTTCCGGCTTAGTTATTTCCTGCTTTACATCACTGTGAAGTGAAAGAAATACTAGACTGGGGCTGTGAATGTTATGTATCAAAGAACACTAGGTGCATTCTGCCAAGTAAAGGTGGTTGGGAATTTTTTTATTTTTGTGCCTTTTCTTTTTTTTTTTTTTTCTCTTTAAGAAATGTTAGTTTGTCAAAGGTTTTCTGTCTAGACATACTCCAGTAAAATGAAACATGGTTTCCTACTAGTCCAGTGGACAGTTTGTGGATCCAGGGATTGTGGGGAGAGCCTGGGAGCCCTTTGAAATAAGGACTACTTGGTTCCCACACTTCCTGCTGCAGTCCAAAACATGCAGGAACCAGCACTCAGCATTCAGCACTGCAGAGGGGAGCCTGGGAACCTAGAAAACTATGGTTTGACTGAGATCTGCAGTCTGCCATCTGCAGAACTGAATGATGTTGCTTTTGCCATGTTTCCCAAGGCTTTTGTGTCCCACCCTCAGATAAGGAGTTGAGAAATGTTCAGAACCCCACAAGGACTGAGATGCTTGAGCTTCTTACAGAAATGGTTTTATAGCTGGTAACCATGACAGAAATCATGAATAATCAGAAGTATAGAAGTGAGGAAGTTAAGCTAAGCCAGAAGGGACCTTGGAGCTTAGAAGATGGGGCTATTAATTCAGTTTATATAAAACATTTTTTAAAAAGTGGTTTTTTTCAAAGCAATTTTTCCTCTTAGGCAAGGCTTTGCAAAATTGATCTTTTTGACATTCTACAGATATGGCATTTAATGGAACAGAAAATCCTCTTTTTAACAGCTCTACTTTTAGTGACAGAGGACTGTGTTCATGTTCTCAGTCAATGCCAGACTAGTGCTCTGCCTGAGTTGATAGAGCCCAAACCTTAATCAGATGATTTTTCTCCTGTGCTTTGTTACAGTATTTTACTCCCCAGGTGACTCAACTGTGCATTCATTACATTCTCCCTAAGGTTCACTTTAGATAGCTCCTGACATGAACATAGTAACAGCCCGCTGCAGTGACGAGTGAAAGAAATTATGGATTAACACATATTTCCAGATAAAGATACTCCATTACCTGGAGATTTCCTCATTTTTGCAAGTACTAACTTTGAGTCTGATATTTCAACAGTGAACACATAACTGTCGCACTCCTTTTGAGAGAAAAGCACGTGACTGCTTGATTTTTATGGTAACTCCTTACTTTTTATTTTTTGTAAAACACTTCAATAAACCTATTCTCTCCCATAAACAAATAAGCTGGGGGAACTTGGGTTCATTTTACTTTTTGGTCAGAACATTAATTTTTTGTCCAGCTCAGATTTGAGCTGGAGGAATTAACCAGGTGTTTATGCACCATTTTTCAAGAACATCATTGTGTGGTTACTGCTACAAGACCACACTGAGACTTCTATGCAGCCAACATAGTCAATGTACCTTGAACATTGTCACACACCTAAAACAGTGACGTGTAGGTTTTTACTTGGCCACCAAATACGAGAAGGGATCTAGTGTGGCTAAGTGATGCAATAACTAATTCAGAGTAATGTCACCATTCTAGGGATGCAGAATAACAAATATAATGCTTTGTCAGTGAAAACCTGCAAAGGCTTACTCCCTCCTCTGGAGCTCCGAGGAAGGTGTCTGCTTGTACTGTAATGTTAACTTCTATAGTGACACCAAGGTTTAACATTAGTGTCCCTCATCTCTGGGACTGATTTATTTTCAAAACTGGGAAGTTCAATAGTTTGTTCTGTCAAATCAATCCAAGTATATTTTACTGTAATATTGCAACCTCTGATTGTCTTTCTCACACAGCTGTTAGGCTGATGCCAAAGGGCTTGTTCTTGTATGAGTGGGGAGAACTTAGCCTATTTCACTAGTGAGGGAGACCCATAATTCCCTGTGTATTTCTAAAAGCTAGTTCAGCTTCTAGTCCCAGGCAGACTGTGGTCCCAAGCATTAGAGAAAGTACAGTGTCAGATTAAAAAATTTGCATTCTGCTGAGCACATCCAAAGTAAATAAATGGACTTTAATTTTTAAAGGTAAAAATGTAATATTAATAATGGCTTGCTCCTCAGTTTCTGGAATGTTAAGAAAACCGTGAAATCAGTTGAGCCAATATCATGAATCTGTTCTAAGGTTGTCTAAGAACTGAAGGGGAATACTTCAAAACTTGCTTCCAAACTCAGTGACATTTCATAGCAAGTTCATCTTTATGCTTTTGGGAATAAGAAGGTATAGCTCTTAAAAAACCCCACAACCCAAAATGAAAAAAACACAAAAGTCCCAACAACAGACAAAAAACACCCCCAAAACCCCACACATCTGGCCAGTGCCTCAGTAGGTGTAAATTTACATAGTACTTTTTTGTTCAATGAAGCTTTGAAAATTTATGGAAGTTCAGAACCTGGTTCAATAAACTGCAGTCTCTGGAATGGGCTCATATGTGTATTATTATATGTGTTATTATCCCCATTTTATTTATTTTCTTGGTAGTTCAGATATATCTTTGTATATTAATGAAGATGATTAGTTTTATCTTGAGCTCCATCTTTCAGAAAGATTGTTTTGCATATAATTAGGAAAAAAAGGTGTGTAAATATTCTTAATGAAATGGTAGGGAAGTTCATATCAGAGTTCATAACCTACAACAGAGCTATAAGGATTTTAGCATTCCCTTGTTTTGGGGGGATTCATTGCACCTTTAACCTAACACATGTAAATGCTATGGAATGAGAGGTTTTGAATCAGAAAAATGAACCATATCTAATTGAACACAAAATATCTACATTGTTGGAAGGCTGGCATTATAAAAAAAAGACGTGTTTTTTTTAAGTGATTTTAATCACATCAGTCAGGGTTGCAGCCAGGAATGCAAATATTCATATACTACAGATTGGGGCTGCTCTGAAATGTTCTGACAATCTGTTATGTTTTGAGTGATGTTTCAACCCTATCACTTGGGGTTTTTTGTTTTGTTTTGGGTTTTTTTTATGATTACTACTCATCTCTGTCACATGTTGTACAGGATAAAAAGCCTTTCAGTTTTCTTAACAAGAACCAGACAGCCAGGGTGCTGCTGGAACGCAGAGAATATGCCACTGTCTGTTCAAAGTACAGCTTAATGAGCCAGACTGAACACACTGGACAATGGAGCTGTGGGGGGAAAGGGCTTCTCGTGGATCTATGGATCAGCTGCAGCTTTAACATCTAACTAGTTTCATTTTTCATCTTTACAAGTTCCATTTCCCTGTTTTGTTGGTATAAACTACATTTCAAAGAGCGGACTTTCCTGCCTAGGTGATGGTATTGTGTGCTCTGAAAAAGGATATCGTGGATTATGCGAAAAATAATTTCTGTGTTTCTTTTTTCTCTCATAGTCACGACCTATTCCCTCACACCTTACTTCAGCAGTTGCGGAGAGTATCCTGGCTTCTGCCTGTGAGAGTGAAAGCAGAAATGCTGCAAAAAGGATGCGGTTGGATAGACAGCAGGTACTGTGTTGTTTGGGGGTCTACCACATCCATATTTATAAATGCACTGGACTCATTTATATAGGATGCCATGCAGAAGGGTAGTGCAATCCCTTTTATGTTTCTTGCTAGCAAGAGTAACTAAAATACAAAGGCTGTAGTTCTTTAAATGAATACTCAAGCATGTCTTTGTCTATATTTACATAAGCTGTATGAGGGTGTCATTTATGTCCACCTGGATAAAGCTATATATTTGCTTATTAATCGTAGTAGATTTTGAAGGCATAGTGTGTAGTCTGCATACTAGAATTAAAAGGAACAGAACATACAGTATATATAATTTACATAAATAAATGGTGCATGCATTCATGAGTCAGTGTGTTTATCTGTGAATGTATTGTCTTTCAAAATGTGTATGCATTTGTAAATACAGCATGAAATACTGTTTCTGAAAATACCTATTTGCCTGAAACAGAAGTTACTGTGATATACAGCAAAATGCTGTCAATTAAGCTGTTAGTGAGTTTTTAAAGCTCATATAAATATTTTATTTTTTCTTATGTGATTATTCACCTACTATAGTGCATGTTAGGATTTCATTATTTTTAATTTGCTGAGAATAGCATCTTTTCTTTCAATTTTTTAAAATCAAACTGGTAGCTTATTCCAGGCTTTGATTAATAAGATACTCCGCAGCTACAGTGAATGTCTAACATTCTTGTTTCAAAGACTATTATGCTTTATTTCTCTTCATGATTATCACAAAATCAAATCTTAATAATACCTCAGTTGTTCCAAAATATGCTTCTGTCATGGTAGATGAACCTTTTTTGTGGAAAAGAACATTTTTTAAAAGAACATTTTCCTTTTATATATAGTCCACTGACTTTTTTCAGGTCATTCCCTAACTGAGTAAAGGATTCCTACTACTACCCACAGAACATAAATAGTTTAGGATCTGAGTGTGTATATGGCTGTTTCTTTTTGCTATTGTATTTTTTGCTAGTATTTGCATTATTGTTGTATATTTGCCTTAAGACTTCCAAATCACATGGAATATCAAAGCACTATACTGTTAAGTATGGCTTAGTGTAGAAGTAGTACTCACTCAGATTATGCAGATTTTATATTCTCTCATTTGTTCTCTGATTTTTCAGTAACAATTAAATCTACAAAGTTGATGTGCTTACCCCAAGGAGAACTAGAAGAGGCTTGTGCAAACATCAGATACTTTCATTGCACAAAACTAGTGGCTCAATTCCTTCATCCAGCCAGGGTGAGGCAGAGTTTTTGAGTGATTTAAATGAGAATCACATATACTCTCCAGGGAGCCAGAGTGCTGTTGTAACAAAAGCAATTTTAAAATTGTAGACAGAACTCAAAAAGCATATTAATAGGATTATTTTTTTTCTTTTATTTGTAGTATTACTGTCACAGAAGGATTTGGTAGCAGTTATCATTGAGAGGAGAGGTATTCCTCCACTTTTCATTACAGAATTAAAAATCTGTAGGCAGAATGGCTCCAAACTGATCACCTTAATTACAACTGTAATGTTAAAGTAGCAAAGCTGCCTATAAAGAACAGGTGCTTCCTTCAGCTCTGCCCCGGTTTTGCCACTGAGTTCTGGGAACGCTGTGGAGGCAGTTGCAAATAGCACCAGCAAGCAGTATTATCTAGGATGAGGTAGCTTTGGGGCTTGCAAAACTATTTGTGAATTCAGGATAGATTTGCTGAATAGTGTTGGTTGGAAAAAAGTATGGGAATATGTGTTAGGTAGCTTCATAAAACCTATAGCAAGAAACTTACCCTACAGGGCAGAATAGTTAAGTCATTAGAGAAGTAGAAAACCTTGGTTCTAGCCCCAGTTCCATTGAAATTTAATTATTTATTCCAAGTATGTGTCATAACAAAGTAGACTGAGTGCAAAGCATTCCAGAATATTTGTGAGGGTGGTATTTAACACACACTACTGTGCTCCGTTCTTAAGCTGAGATGGTAAGTGAACCTGTATCCTCACACCCAGGGAGAGTGCCTTATAAGTAAAAGGGCTCTATCCTTCTCTTCTTCCCATTATTTCCTTTTATTTACTTTTAAATTTCCTTCACTTTTCTTACATATATCCAAAATGAAATATTTTAATTGGATTTTTTTCTAAACAGAGAAAAGTTGGAAAAGTTCAGTTCAGCATGTTGTTTTTGCTGTTCCATAGCAATAAAAAATAACAACAAAATAATAACAACAAAAAAGAAGTCTTGTTTTCTTGTTAACGTGTCTCTACTTTTCCTTTTTAAATGTAAATTTCCAAAATTGGACATTATACCAATGGGTGGACTGGGGCTTTGAGGACCCTTCAGTCCAAATTTCAGAGGAGGAAAGGGGAAATAAGATTTGGATAATGAGAATTACCACTGCATAAATTATATCTAGAGATCTTCTAATGGTGGACAAGAATTAGATAGTCCTGGAAAGTAGATTGTTAAAAGGATCTGGTAAGAGCACTCATTCAGCACTTCCCCTCAGAGCTGAATGAAGCGTTGCATTAAAGCTGCTTCATTCTTGCATGCAGCACAGTGAAGGTCTGCCTTTTGTCCTCCAGAGGGGTGGTCTGCCTCAAAATGAAATGCAATTTGCATCCCCACCACCACCTTTGTCAGCGTGTTACCCACAAAACATAAATGTATTAAGTACATGTATTAAGTACAGTGAGTATTATGCCCAATCCTGAAGCTAGACAAAACCTAAGCAGCATTCTGGACTCCTTTTCTTGTCTTGTTTATGCTCTTTCCTCTTCTCCATTTCTCCTTCTCTGCCTGGCACAACACAATCTCTGAGCAGGAAGTTCCAAGCATGTTGCATGTACATCCCTAATGGAAGTCTGTACTTCAGTAAAATAATATGAATTTCCAAACTTGATGAAAAGTCATCTCAATTATTGCTCAGAAAAAAGAACCAGCTTAAACAGTGAAAATATGGAAACTTCTAAGAGCTCATTTTTTCTTTTGAACAGATAGAGTACTAGCCATGCTCACGACTATTAGCTGTTTATTTCACAAGTGCTAAATGTGGAGGGTTGGCTTTATATACTTGTAATCCTGTGCACAGTCATTATTTCTTCAGAAGAAACCTCTCCGACTATGTGTGTGTCTACATATATTCAAATACCGCATCTTGTGAATGATTTTCTGATAGCTGCAGTGCTTAATATAGCCCTGATCTAGTGATACTAAGTCTACTAAAGTTAAGTCTGAAGCAGGACAAAGCCAAGGTTCTACTTACATGCCTCAAATTCCACTCACATGATCTTTGTATTTCTTAACTCAATTTTAAAAATAAGTTAATGAAAACTTGTCTCACTGGTATCAATTACTTATTTTCAAAATAAGTTTTCTTCATGGCAGGCTTTTATTTCATAATGGGAAACTCGATGTAATATTCTCTGTCAAGGAACAAGTACCTTCCTGTAGTTTTTAAAACCATAACAATAAAAGCATCATCATTTTCTGAGAATTCTCTGTAAGGAATATAAATGTGTTTACTAGGTCATGGTAGCTTGGACTATAATGCTCTGCCTGTCTGACAATGTCAGATGTTACTCAAGTGCTCTCTTTAGCTTCAGTGCATTTTCATTATCTTGAGATCAAGCTCTGTTGGTTGGCCTGCAGCTAAAGTGCCGAGAAGTTACATATTTGATACCTATTAGCTGACTGAAGAGTTCTGTCACTTCCACTTTTTAATTCTGCTTGATATTAAAAAGAATTTATTCCCTTTCACAAATTCTATAGATTTATATATTGAAATTGTATAGGCTTACTGGTACTACTGCCAAGTGGTGAAATGCTCATGTCACTGGGCTGGATTTCATTGATCTTTCTGCAGTCCAGATCAGGCAGTGAGTGCAGAAGCAATGCAGAGCTTTTGTGTTGCTCTCCATATAATTTCTGCTGAGTCTGGGATACTGAAAAAGAGTAACTCCAGTCTTGAATTTTTCAGACTTTTTTCATCACAGTTGATAAAAAATGTAGAAACAATAATTGGATCAACCTTCTACAACTTACTTCAATCAGAGATAGGAGAGACATTATCTGAATCCTTAAGATTTCCTGTGCTTCTGAGTGATATCTTGGGATGCTCTCTTGCGATAATCCTTCAAGATTTTTATTACATCCTTAGCAATATTCAGTGTGAAGCAGTTGCACTGAAGTGAAGGTTCTGGACTACTGTCAAGGGAGTCATGAAACAAATTAAGTAGAGCTAAAATACAGCCCTTTTTATATGCATTCATTACATGTGGTGAACAGGATGACTCCTTTTTATGTGTCCTTTACTTTACAAAACAAATGGTGTCTTGATTGGGCAAAAGAAGAATGGTTAAGTAGAAAAATCTGAAAAAAGTTGTCCTGTCATACTGTTCAGGGCAGTGAACAGATGCTGAGATGCTTGTTTTGTGGGCTGCTTCTGCAGAGGCGCTGCGGCTTTGCCTGTTGTCAGTCACAGAAATGGAAATTTCATTTTAAGAGCTCAACTGTTGTCAGTCTCTGCTTCTTCTGAACAGTTATGTGCATGGTGTAGTTTTTATAAAACCTCATCATAAAACAGCCTGGAGCAGTGTTGGGCTATGGTACGCTGTGGCAAGTGGAGGTGGATTAGTCTTGTTACTGTCCTGTCTGAAATCAAGAAGACAAATGAAAACTCTTCAGGGGAAGATCTAAGAGGGAATAGTAGTTTAAATACATCAGCATGTGAGAGGACCTACCCCTTTGTTTTTACTGAGGAATGTGAAAAGGGGGAATCTTTCTTTGGAAAAACAAATAAGAACAATATTAGGGAAAAATGCTTTCACCCTTATTGGACACAACAGCTGCCTTTTGTTTCATTGTTTTGTTGTTCAGAATTGGTTCTTTTTGTATGCTGTCGTGTTGCAAAATTTACGAATGACCATTTTTCTTCTAGTTGAAGTAAGAAGTTTTTGGTGATCAAGACAAAATGTGGGCATCTGGGAGTGAGGAGGGAGAGTGAATATGGGAAAGAAGGAAAAGATCTGTATCATAGAATACTATGTCTGTAGAAGTGTATGAACCTTTTTATGGACATGTTGTGTATAGTTAGCCCGATCATTTAGAAAATTGATGTAGCTTCATTGGCACCATGTTGTTTTGTACTAGTTAGGAATCTGGACCTTTGCAAATTCATTATTATATTCATACATAGATTAGTGGTCCCATATGACGGTGAAGCTGGTGGACTGGATTCTCCCCTGGACTCAGTCCGTGTTGTTTTAGCAATTTGACCTCCATTTCAGTGAGTAGTGTCATTGAAAGGCTACCATAGCATGCAGAGTTTTTTGGGTAGCCAAAGGAGTGAGTTACATACACTTCATCCTTACGCTCAAAGTAATCAGAAATGCAATGTATGATTCTTCTGTACTTACACAGCAAATGTCAAGTTGAACCCAAAGACAGCTTAAGCTCAGAGGAAAATGAAAGATATCCTATGTATCTCCTATCCTAACAAAGGCATTTCTCAGAATCACAGAATCCTAGGGGTTGGAAGGGACCTTGAGAGATCATCTAGTCCAACCCCCTCAGCCAGAACTGGTGCTTTTTAAATTACTATGCTCTTGACAGAGTGCTTGTCAGTCAATATTTTATAGAATATGCACAATAAGAAAAAGGTTTTCTGCATTTTAATTTTTTTAAAAATGTGAACTTAAAGGGTACAGTTTCTTTTCATTCCAGAGACTAGCTAAAAATAACAAGTCAGACAACGGTATAGCCTGACAAAGGTGTTGTCCTCATACCTTCACTGCACAGACTTCAGAATAATACTTTTATTGTAAAATTCTTAATTTGCTTGATTTGATTTAATTAAACAATTCTTTATCACTATCTACCAGGCAAATGGAAGGTAATACAATGAAACTGTTAGGATATGTGTATATCTCCATGCGTGCATGGGGGTCAATTTCCCTTTCACTGAACAAACCAGTTATATGCAGACTAACTTTAATTCTTCAAATGAGATCATATTTGGAGATGGCTGCAAGACATCTTTGCAATTGCAGGAGTATTACTTACTCCATCTCTATGTCTGCTTCAAGTATTCCACTCTCTGCTGGACATCTCAAAAAAATTCCCTCAATATTAATATTAAATATATTTCATTTTTTTAATCATAAGGTTAAAAGTTACGATGTAAGATTAGGAGCAATATTAACAGAATAAATGTGCAGGTTGTAATTCTGAGTCTTGTGGAAGCTACAAGTTTATTTAATTATAAAATCTAAACTCAATTTTGAAAAAATCTTTGATTGTTTGAGCTTTTAAAGTTGATAAGAGCAAGTCTATGCCCTGTGCACAGACTATCATGCACTATGATGTTATAAAGCAGGTCTTTATGGTAAGCACTGAATGCATTTTTTTAAGGAACCTCTTATCAAGGTGACAGCTATAACTTTTTTCCATGCTGTGATTTTTAACCAGGCAAATTAAATATTGGTAATCATTGTGGTGGAGTGAAAGATAATATCTAACCCCCAAGGAAGAGAAAGTTTAATGGTCCCATTTTTACAGTGAAGCATAGATGAACATAAATTTGCAAACAGGCAGTCTAATTGCATTCTTCACCACTGTTCTTGTTTGAGGGGTTAAAGGAAGGCAAGTCTAAAGTTTTCAGTGCTTTAGTAGCATATGAATAGTGTGTTAAGAATATTACAACATTTAATAATTTTAACAATATTGCTGTTAGAGGAGTAGGAGTAGGTGGCCATTAGGTTTCTGACCAAGCAATTACGGCCTAGACACATATGCTGGGAGCTGGCCTGACATTTGCCTCTGGTTAGTTGTCATAGCAGCAACCTGGATAAAGCAGCTTGATACAAGTGCAGATTGCAGACTGGATACAGGTTCTATGCTAATGCAATACATCTGAATATTAATAAATGTGCACATGTAGTGCCACTTGCAAATCACCACTACTGTGTTTCCTTCCATTTATATCTAATTCCTAAATGTTCATTTTTAAAGAAATTGAGATTTGTAAGGAGGTGTTACTGATCTCCCTCCATACAATTTCAAGTGCCATTTCTCTGCATGTTACAGGGGTGTTGACCTAAAGAAAGACTCAAAGCACAGTTTTATTTAAAAGCAAAAATGTCTGGCTGTTGCAGACCAGGAGCAGTTTGTGTCTCTGTTAAGAAGGAAGGAAATTACTGGTGGACAAATTACAGGTAGTTATAAAACTGTTTTAGAAGAAACTAATTAAAAATCTGAATTGCAATGAGGGCATGGACATCCACTTCAGGGTCACTGTATCTGGCTTTCAGCAGTGAGACCTTTAAACCTTCATATTTGAGGACAGAGAATTTGTGTTTTAGCTGTGCCACTAATGCACAGCTTCTAAATCCTGCCACTGAGCAGTTATTTCCCATACTATCCTTTGTACAGCAGGAAAGAAAGAAGAAGGTTATATATTTGTGTCCCCATGTGTGTGTTCTCTTTCCTGCATACTGCAGCTCCCAGGAGGAAGGAAGAAACAAATTGTAGGGTTCTTAAATGCTCTCTTTTTTTCTGTTATTTATATTGTCTGTTTTTATATCAAGGACAGATTTGGACAATATTGGTTACAGAAAAGGGAATTATACAAAAATATCTCCCAGTGGGTGCTGGAGAACATCCTGCTGAGGCAGCGCTTGTGTGTCAGAAAGCTGCAAATTCAGAGTGAGCACAAAGAAGCGGTTTTGTTTCAGGGAGATGGAGTCCTTGCCACAGCTATTCAATATGCAGGAAGAGCACATCAACTACACATCCATATTAGAGGTGGAGAGGAAAGCATCAGGAGTTCCCTTACTCTTGGGTTTCATGCAACCTAATTTGGTCTAGAGGATGGGAAAGAAAAGGCACTTCATTCATGCTGACCACAAGTGGCAGCAGTGTGGAGGGATGGGGCCATGTCCTCTCTCTGCCATATATTTACATAAGACCTGAAAAATTCCAGCTCAAAGTGATTTTCATTTCAGAATGGAATGCTTGTGGAGTCTTAGATAATAGAAAAGAGCAGAGGGAAGCAGATAATTCACTTAACATAAAGCAAACAAGTAGAAATTGGAATCCCAGAAACCACAAGAGGCAAAAATCACTTTAACTTGCAAAGAGCTCAATGCCTTTTATACTACAGAAGCTTTACTAATAGTAGCTTTTTGTATTAAGACATCCCTTTGTGATTTGGTGTTTAATAGGGATCAAAATTATTTCTGTACTTCAGTACTTTATCCTTTTTTATCTGTGTTCAAAATGATCACTAAGATGACTGTAGTGTCCTTGGAAACTCACATGCTAGTTTGCATTGCAGGCCTTGCTCACTTCCATCGTTTCCCCACCTAATGATTATTTTACTTCTGAGTTGGTCTTTGGTTTGGTTTTGTGGTTCCAAATGTTATGCTTTAACCACTGAGGCACAAAATGTTATGCAGGCACCATTTAGCTGCATGTGGATTATTGTCAAGAGATCAAATTATATACTAGTATAGGGAAACTTAGCTTCCTACCCAGAATGCACTGGCCATATTGTCAAGGGGAAGAAAATAAGCAGTATGCATTGTAATTTAAAATCCTGCTGCCTTTCAAGTCAGTGGCAACATTCCTGATTTCAACAGTGCTGGATAGGGTTGTGTTATGAACAGATGCAGCTGGAAGGGACTGCTGAGTATCACAGGGCAGCCTCCCTCCTGCCACACTCCAGCTCAACCTACATTAAATTTGCTGCATGTATTGGAAGGAAATAATGTGCGAGATATGCAATTGCAAATAATTTCATGCCTTTGATTTACACTGAGGCCCTAAGGTGAGCAGCTAATTTTTCACCTCAACACAGAGATCATTAAATTGGAAAATGCTTTCTTTTTCCAGGCTCTTTGTGCTGAGCATATATGGTTGAATTTCAGGCTGCTGATTTCAGAGCATACTTTAAACACCCTGAGCTGCAATAAGACCTTGAATGTGAGATGAAATTGATGACAATGTTAAGTTTTCTGTTCTGGAGGTTAATAGAGCTGAAGGCTCAGAAACGGAGTATTGGGTTGTTTTTGGACAGGAACTTTTAAACAAATTATCCTCCTTCTTACCATAGGTGAAATGAAAATGAACAGGGACCGGAATAGCCTGCTTCCCCATGTCTTTAATATAACACCCTGCTTCCCCTCTCTTTCAAGGAGGCAGAAGAGGAAAGGCAGGTGGAAACACAGATATAAAAGTTCTCTCCTCAGGCCCAAAGATGGAGGTTTTGGAGTCAGGGTTTTTGTTCTTCCTCTTTCTGTGTTGAAAGTCAGGAATAGAGAGCTGTTTACTTATCTATCCCTCCGTTTCATACAACAAGAATATGTTAAATGTGAAGCATTTTCTTGCCTGTCAGATGTTTCTAGCATAGAGACAAGTATGTTAAAAGCATGATTTTGTCTTTCCTTTCCTGTATTTAGCTAATTACTTCATTGCACACACCCTCCTGCCTACAGCATGGGCAGGCAATTATGTTTCTGGTGAGCAAATCCCTGTTACCATGCAGAGTTTGCACATGCAAACCCACTATGCATGTGCAAATTCTTGTTTTTGAAGAGTGACGTATTTTGGTTTTGGTTGATGAATCAGTGGATTTAGAAGAATTGAAGCAATCATAAATTACTCCTAAATTCACAGCATCAGTTGCACAAGGTGTTCAGATGTATTCCTCAGTTAGAACAGTGCAGTTCTTGACACAGAAAAAACATGTAGAAATGTATGCACAGGCTGCTTATGTTTGGTAGCAGGAGCATATTTATGATTCAACAACTGGCTTAATGTCCCTAGACTAAATTTAGAAACATATTTTTCTAAGAAAAAAATAAAAAATATAATAAGCTGTAGGAACAGGAGCTGAGAGTGTTGCCTGGGAGCAGCACCAGCTGCTAAAGAGGCTAAGCACAGGGCAAGGCAGCCAAGCAGGCTGAGGCCAGCAGCCCAGGCATTGTGCCAGAAGAATCCTCCCCTGAAATGAGAATATTTGGGGAACAGATTTGTACTGCATTGCACAAATTTCATGCTTATTACTCATGGTATTTCATATTAAGCTTCAGTTTTACTGTCTCCATTAATGAAGCAAATCAGAAAGTGTATCCTCCAAAGGCCAGTCAAAGTTCATTTCTTTGTTTCTTCCAACAGCTTATGCTGCTCTGGTTTGATGACTGTGGAATCAAAAGGCCATATCCCAAAGCATCAGTTCATATCTACTGAATCTTTTAAAATACAGAACCCTCACAGCACTGAAATTAAAAGATGTACACCATGTTCTGTCAAAAAGTTAGAGCAGGCCTTCAGTAGCAAAACATTTTCTTTCTACTAAATACATTGAGACAGGGTAGCAAGGTCAAGGTTTTTTAAAAATACCTTTTATTTTGAAATTATTTTTTTTATTCTTTAACTGTAAAAGTCAAGTTGTACCTGAGGCAATGTTCAAAAACAGACATCCTGCATTGAATCACAGAGAGAAGTTTGGTTTTCACAAACATGCAGTTCAAGTTTTAATGCAGATTTGAAATAAATTAATTAACAATAACGCGTATCAAATACAGGGTAAAATATCTTTAAAATATCAGAACCTACTGTTGAAAACAAAAGCCAGTCATTAAGTGCATGCAAAAAAGTAATTGCCCACTCTCTAACAGACAAGAAAAGTGCTTTTTTGAAAAGACAGCTATCTATAACTCCCACTAGAATTTACCCATGGAAGAGACACCATACTGTAAATATGGCAATATGCTGCAATCTCCAATGTGCTTATTTTTTGCTTTTTCAAAGCAGAACACAGTGACATTTTTAATTAGTTGAAACTGAGGAAGTTAATTCAGCATTGACCTCAAATGCTTCATGTCTAGGCTGTCATCTTCTGTTTCTAAATGAAGGAGGATTCCATTTAGAATATAATATAAAGTACTTTGGTCCTTTCCCCCTTCCACACACAGCAATATATGCAATATTAAAAGAAAATGTGGGACATAAGAGAAATAGGACAAAGCACTCAAAAGTCCAAATCATACCTCATAGTTTTCCAATAAAACCTTTTTCAGTGGTTGCATCTCCATACCACAGATCTAGCAGGTGTACGGAAAGCTGTTTTGTGTCAAGAAAACATGCTGTCAGTGGTGGGAGTGATATCAGTTGTAATGCAGTAGATGAAGAGACCTATAGTGGGAGGTATAATTATGTTGACCGTGATGATATTGTAGTAATAAATCTGCAAAGCTGGCACAAACATTGCTCCAGTACTCCTACGTACTTTCCCCTGCATGCTCCCTAAACATTTGATTCATGAGTTTAAAATTTTTCTCTGCTGGTGCTCTGGTGCCACAGTCGACCTGCACTGAATGGAATAGTGCTGATCTATCCCAGCTGAAAGTGTTGCCCATCATAGTCACTAAAAAATGTTGGCAAGGGGGAACAGAAACGTCTCTCCCTATAGGAGTGCCTCACTGAGATAATTTCCTGAGGACAGTACACATAAGTATGTAAAATGCAGAGAAAAATGCTTGATTGTGATCATAAAAGTGGAGCTGCCTGAGGCATAGCAAGGCTTGTTCTGAATGAGAGGAATACACTGTGAAGGAGGAATTTCTCTCGCTTTGCATCCTTCTGGTTCAGCAGTAAGCACTGCTACGCCTTTGTCATCGTGCATCAGCTTCAGTCATACATTGATTCATTCAGCACCATTACCTGCAGGCAAAACTGCTCTTGGGATGGGAAAAGATGACATAGTTTTCTCAGTTTATGTTGTTCCTGTTTGGAAGAAAGATCATATATTCAGACTCCTCCATTTGTACTGCCTGTCAATGAGGAAGCTGCAGAAAATGACCAGTCGCCATGTTCTTCTACAAGGTGGTGGCCTCTGCAAAGAAATTGGCTTTGAAAGGACTAGACAGGCTATGCAGCAACATAAGAATAAAGATGATATAAACTGTACTTCATTTCCACTGAAGCTTTACCTTTATTTTCTTCAGATTTTCAGCTAATCTAATTTCAGCAGGTGCGTCCTAGGCCCTGGAGTTCATTACGCAGTTCTTCACTTTTGGCATCAGGCATGTTACCAATTAGGTCTCTTAGGAGCAGCCTTGGAAAGACTGTTCCTGTGGTCCTGTGCCTGGAACTATCTTAGACTGAGAAATCTATGGAGGTGGTACAGGGAAAGAAAGGATCCTTTCTTATTCTCTTTGGTCCCATCCTGGGTGTCAATGATGCAGTTTTCCAAGGGAAACTGGCTTTCCTTTGAAGGAAAATGTTGGCTGAGTGTGGGTGGGGAGGTACAAATAGAGGAGTTGGGGTTTCTCAAGGTTGACTACTGAAACAGGCCTTAATCAGGGGGATTTAGGCCCTAAATCAGGGCCCAAGAGAAGGGCCATGCTGTGCTCTTCTTTAGGTCAGAGTAAAAATCTGCCTTTGTTGTCTGTCTGTCCCGAGAGGAATAAATCTGCATGAGCCCTGGCCCCTAACAAATATCTTCTCTCTGCTGGTACGACGAGGAGAAGCAAACATGCTACCTAATCCCTCTCCTTTGGTGTTTCTCTGCAAAGCAGAAAATGGTGGCCCTGAGGATTCTTCTGCTCTCTGCACCTTTGCTCCTTTCTCTGAATTTTTACCACTTTCTCCATAGGTACTTGCAGGGTAGGTAATATTGGACTTTGCTAATTCAACGTGAATCATGAAAAGACCACTTTATTTACTTTTTATCCCTTATACATATTTGGATCACGCGCCTAAAACATGCACGCTGGTTGGTTAATGTCCCCCTTATGTGGGGCAGTCATGCGCTAGCAACACTCCCATTGGTCCATACTCTTCCTGGTAATACACTGCCCACGTTATTCAGAAGTAAAGTTAGCTTACTTCCCGTTGATTAATCTGCCAGATCGAATTATAGTAAATTAATATAATTTGATCTATTCACTACCTATATGAGAAGTATCAGTCCACTTACTCTTTCCCATTGGATATACCAAATTCCTTCATGAGACATGAGGTAGCAGCTTGCTGCAATCCCAAAGAGCTCTGAAGGGCTTCCCTTTCAGGACCAACATTTATAGGGTCACAAGATACTTTGGTCAGTATTTTTCCACAATTTTCACAATTTAGATGAGGTCATCTTTGTCAACTTTCATAGTGGGCTTGTGATCTGGGCAGGAGGGGTCTTGGGTACGTTTCACAAACAACAGAGTTCCAGGTACATTTAGGGAGTGCCTGATCACCCCAAATCACTGTATTTGCACTAGGACTAGAAGGTTCCCAATTGTTTCAACTCGCTGCTCCAGTAGGCAAGGTCAGAAAGCACCAGATTGTCTCAGCCTATTGCACTTGCTGTTGAAACAAGAACAATTTTGGACCCACCACTCTTGTAACTAAAGTAAGAACAATATTGGCTGACATTGACATTGCAATGTGGCTCAGTGAGTGGGGAGTCTGCACCACCACATATACGCTGTGAGCACATATGAGTTTTTCTAAAACACAAAGGCATTGGCACAATTCATGTATTCAAACCAGATCCAGTTCTGCCTCTTCCATGCCTGCAGCTGTTTGTAATCTGGTGCTTGCCATCACTGAACACAATATTTAAAAATGCACTGAAGTAATTGGTGCGCAGACAACGCAGTGCACTATGCAGTCTTGTACTATGCACCTGTCTTGATGTTGTGAGCACTTTCAATTATTAGTGCTGAAGCCATTAGCTAACTAAATTTTTTTATTACATGTTTTACAGTACAGTTCTCTAGAAAAGTAAAGAGCATGATCATGTCCAATATACCTTATGAAATAGCTTATGAAGGCTGATAACTGCAACCTTAGAAAAGAACAGCAGGAGCTATAGAGAAAATTAACTTGTAAGACACTTTCCAACACTAGTCCACCTCAAATGTGATTGCTACATCGAGTTACACTTTTTAATATTCCTTTGTCCCTAATGGAAAAAATTACAGGAGGGAAAGCACATTCAAAACCAGCTCTCTAGACCTTCACTAAAGAACACTAATTTTATCTCAAGCACCACAGAAAAAGATAAATTCTATCCTTTTCCATTTGAACAGAGAGAGACATTGTCCTTTAGAAGAACTCAGTTTCTCTTTCCCCGGTGACTTTGCATCACAGTTATCTAAACTGTAGGAGTAGCTCATCCATATGTCCATGCTCAACCAACAGCACTGGTAACCTCTGCTATCACAGTGGATAATGAACCGGCTAAAGCTGACAGGCTATGAAAAATGATCCCACTGCTTGGCTATTGCTCCAACAAAAGTGATTCTCTGACAACTCCTTGCAACAGCCATATGAGTGCCTTTTCCAAAAAAGTTTTCTGTTCTGCAGGTGAAGTGGCAGTGGTGAAAAAACAGGACTCAAACACTGCAATGTGAAAACACTAACCTTTTATTTAAGGTTAACATACCTGTTCCAGTCTATAAATAATGTGTCATTCTATCAGAAACGTAAAAGGCTGAGGTTCATTTTTCTCTCTTCTACACAATAGCACCTTTTTATTTTGATCTTCTCTTCCATGTCAGTCTCATGCTTTCATTTCTTGTTGAACACTGGCGTGTGTCATTTTTGAAGCCTGGTGACAGCACTGATGCTGTCAGTTCATTTCAGTGGTAATAACATGAATGTAAAAGGAACCTACTGTCCTTCTAACCTGAAACTGAAGCATGGTGCTTTTCTTTTCTTTGCTCTGTACCCTGTGTCAGGAGGACAGTTTGGAGGCCCTCAATATTCTGTCAGCTAACTTAACATTTTGATAGACAGCCTTCAAGTTCCCGCATCACCATTGGCATTATGAGGAGTTTAGATGCCTGCCTGGACTCTGGATTGTACCCAGTCTAGACTGTATCAATATTTCCTCACCATCTAAAATATAATATTTATAATTTTTATCTAAAATATGAAAACCATTTTGATACTGAATTCACAGCAAAATCATCAATACCTAGATTTCTCACACTAACAGTTCAATACAGTTGCATCTGCATACTAGGAGCACTTTTTCATATAATGTCACATCTATGCCAGAAAATTATACTCTGAGACTGATGTGTTCTCCATGTAATGACGAGATGATAGACAAAAGCAAGGAGAGTGGGACACAGGGTGCGGACTACTGGGTCACAGGCAAGGGAAAGGCAGCAGTCTCTGGGTGTCTAAGAAGGGGGATACCTTCCATACCCCACAATGGCAACTAGGAATCCCATGGTTCATCTTCCTTTAAAGGCCCTGATCTTTGACGGGCTTGAGAGGTGGGGCCATGCAAACCGCATGAAGTTCAACAAGGCCATATGCAAGGTCCTGCATTTGGGTTGGGGCAATCCCATGCACAAATACAGGCTGGGTGGAGAATGCAATGAGAACAGCCCTGAGGAGAAGGACTTGGGGATGTGGGTTGATGAAAAGATCAACATGAGCTGCCAGTGCGTGCTTGCAGCCCAGAAAGCCAACTGTATCCTGGGCTGCAACAAAAGAAGCATGACCAGCAGGTCAAGGGAGGTGATTCTCCCCCTCTACTCTGCTCTCGTGAGACCCCACCTCAAGTACTATGTCTAGTGCTGGGCCCCCCAGTATAAGAAGGACATGGAGCTGTTGGAGCAAATCCAGAGGAGGGCCATGAAGATGATAAGGGGCTGGAGCACCTCTGCTATGAAGAGAGGCTGAGAGAGTTGGGGTTGTTCAACCTGGAGAAGAGAAGGCTCCGGGGAGACATTAGAGCAGCCGGATGGTACCTGAATGGGGCCTACAGGAAAGCTGGAGAGGGACTTTTTACTAGGGCATGGAGTGATAGGATGAGGGGAAGAGGGTAGATTTAGATTGGATATTAGGAGGAAATTCTTTCCTGTGAGGTTGGTGAGACACTGGCACAGGTTGTCCAGAGAAGCTGTGGCTGCCCCCTCCCTGGAAGTGTTCAAGGCCAGGTGGGATGGGGCTTTGAGCAGCCTGGTCTAGTGGGAGGTGTCTTTGCCCATTGCAGGGGAGTTGGAACAAGATGATCTTTAAGGTCCCTTCCAACACAAACCACTCTATGACTCTGTGATTCATTGATCTGTGCAGATGATGATGGCCACTTACCCTGGCAGCTGCTTCTCTGTGCAGGAGCCAGTAAGCTGAGACTGATGTCTCTCCATGTAATGATGAGACGATAGACTCACAGCTAAAGCATGAATGTTCAGTTTAACTGGAATACCCAGCTCCAACTGAGCTACAAATTGAGTGGTATGTCACACAAGAACAGGCATTCTTATTTCTTTACATACTTGATTTAAGTAAGTAAAAGTGAAGAAAATAATGCAGAGAAAGTGGTAGAGAATAACATGGTCTAGATCTGACAACAGAGGGTGGGCAATAGAAAGCTATGTAGTCACCCAGCTGTTCTTTAGAAGAGGAGAAATAGCGTGAATTCCTGAGGACAGCAGTTGTGACCCTCTTGACTTCACTGCTGAGTCCACCTGTGAATTATCAAAACACTTCCTAATCTAAAGGATATCTGACATGAGTTCAGTGATAGTATTTGAACTTGACTTCAGGTTTTATTTTAGCCAGCTTGCTCAAAATTTGCTCTTAGTACTTCTGGGGAAACCTCACGGGTCTTTCTGCTCATTGTACATAGAATTCATTCACAATTTTAGTGCCTTATCCTCTAATGAAGACCTGAAATGTTGTTTATGAAGAACAGCTAAACTTAAAGGGGAAGGAATCTGTCCAGAGGTGCAATTATTTTTTAAATCTATCTGTCCTGATGATTTTGAACAGGTTGTGGGACTGTCAATGCTTGCATAATTTAAAAGAATACTGTGAATAGCCTGAGAGGTGGAGAAATACCCAAGTGTTTGTATATATAAATATATAATATATTTATATATATAAAAATATAGTATAAAAATAGATATCTGTCTTGGGAAATTATCAGATAATAATTTTGCCCCTCAGATAAAATACATCTGTGCTGTTTTAAATACTTTCCTAAACATACTATAAAAATTCTAGCAATTAATTTTTCAGGTTTCAGCTGGGGATCTGGTGTGATGAGTTAAAATCTCAGGTAGATGTTAATTTTGGATTAGTAATCCCTCAGTATGGAAATTTTGTAAAACTTTATTCGAAGTAGTTTTAAGCACTATGCAGCATGGCAAACAGGCCACATGAATTAACTTTTCTATGCACAAATTCATCAGGGAACTGCTCGACTTTTCTCATTGTGAGTACTGAAACTCTGCTGACTGCAACTGAAAATCTGGCTTTTGCTCATTGCATTGTAAGAGAAGTAAGGCTTTCTGGGGGAGGTAGTAGATCAGCTTTGGGGCACAGTTCTTCACCTGGTCTAGGAAAAGGTGTTATCTCTTTCTACAGTCCTTACTTTGCCTCCATGCTTAGATCACAGCTGTAAGAGCACCTCCTACAAAATTAAAAGATGTTGTCATTTTAAGGGACTATAAATATTCAGTACTTTAAATATGAAGGTCAGCCAGTGCGAAGGACTAATATGAAGCTTCATTTGGATTTCAAACTCAGTGAATTATGTAGGTCTATTTCATTTGTTCAGTCCTCCCTAGTCTTGAACAGGTTTTATTTAGTGAGTAGTAATCCAAACACAAACCTTACCAAGTGGAGAGGGGAGAAAGAATGTGCAGTAGAAACCAACACTAAAAGTGAAAACTCACATCCATCATTTGCAGAAATACCGTTTCCATCATTGCTAAGCACACTGATTCAACAGCCATACTGCGGAAAGTTTAGCCTACTGAGACGTGCCAAAATAATGTTCAGCTGTCTGAGCTTCCAGGATGTTGGTCATAAAATTAAAAGCTGGGTCAAACACTAGAGAATTAATTTAATGTAATTAAAGCTTATAAAAGTTTCAGTGTTCTGTCAGAACAATGTGTGTCATCCAAGCAGTTGGTAGTATCATCACTTATTAAGATTACCTGACACTTCCCATTATAATACTAGGTATGCAGTTTGGTGATAACTTCATGACCTTCAGTCCCCAGGGATTACATTTACTTTTCTGCATGTCTTCCATCTGTTGAACTCTCCGAGAAAACTTCAGCCATTTTCAAGAATGAGAAAAATAGCAGTGTCATTTATGCCAAGATGTGACACTGGATGCACATGCTTACACAGTCAAAATATTTTAGTTGCTAAATTCCTAGATTATTTGAATCTCAGTGGATGTAACTAAGAATCTGATCTCAGTGCAGAAAGAAGGGGAAGAGTATTGGAGCTGTGAACTGTGCAGAAATAACAAGGGAGGAAGGGAAAGTGAGATTATGAGTTGGGGTTGGATGAAGAAGTGAGTAGCTGAAGCTGGCAATGTGAAAGAAACTGGCAGGTGAATTAAAGAACTAGTTGTGAAAGAGAGTCAGATGTTACCAGCGAGAAGTAATGTGGATTGAAAACAGGAGCTGCCCTGGCTAATTGTGGAACTTGGCTTTTCTCCCTGTGGAACAGGATTGTGGGTATTAGGAGATTGACAGGAGTCTGAGGAGGGAGAGGAAATCTCGAATGGGACTGTCATTGGGTGTGAGACTGATGAAATACAAATTAGGGAATTAGAGGGCTTGAGTTGCAGAAGCTCCTCAGGTATGAGGCAGCAAGAGACTTGTTTGAAAGGAAGAGGTTAGGATGTGCTAGGCAAGACGACTGAAAGTGAGATGGAGGATGGAAGATGAAACTGGAAAAGCAAGGAGAATACGATGAGGAGTCAGGGATTTTGAAGAGGCAGTATGAAATAAGTTTGAAGAGACAGCACAAAGGTATACATGATCAGGTCATCAGCAGGGAAATGGCAGTGATCTTCAGGTGTCTAAGAAGGGGCCACCTTCTGGGCCCTGCAGTGTGTGCCAGGAATCCTCCTTTAAACACCTTTCTCTATGCAGACGATGGTGGCCACTTTACCCTGGTTGCTTCTTTGCTCAAGAGCTGAGATGGACAGAGAGCTCACAGTCCCACAGCGTCTGGCAGAGTCATCAGGGTGTCCTGTAATGGACCTTCTGAGTTTCTTCCCATTATTTTAAAAATTAAGTTACGCAAAGAGAAGCCCGTTATGTTGTTATGGTTGCAGAACTCAAGCACTTTACATATTAAGTAGTGCTAGTTTAAGATTGCCTTTATTGACAGAATCTCACCATCTGAAAAGCAGTGATAAAAGTCGAATCTAACAGGGGTATTGTGAGGATTAATTGGGTATGCTCTGAAAAGTGCTACATGGTTTTATCACAAGTCTCTATTTATTTTACTTTTGATTCAAAAATCATAGAAATAAATTGATGGGTTCCAAATGGGAAAAATATATTAAGCATTATCTCCTTTCTTCTAAAGCCATAGTACAAGCTATTGAGGCTAAAAAAAAATTAAAGCACATGAAAGCATGTTTTGTTTTTTCATGTGAATGATTTTTTTTTCCTATGCTGAAAAAAATAGACCATATGCAAATATTGGGTCCGTGGCTTGCCTATTTGTTTGAAGACTAATCTGCATTTGAGTTTTCCTAACCTCAAAGTGGTATTCTAAGATAAGTGTTTATTGACATGAACAACAAGCAATCCACATTTTTCAGTTTAACATATCAAAAAATAAAATATCAAGAAACATGAAGCAAAAATGTATTTGCCTTTTTGTCTCTTTTCTAATTGAGTGGGGAAAAAATCACCTTGACACTGGGGCAGTTACAAGCTGTCATTCTCAGAGTTGTTAATTTGTCTGTCTGGTAGATGTTGTATTTCATGAAAGCAGTAGTTAAATGCATGTCACCACCTTTGTCACTTTTGGAACATTACCATTTATGTTCTTGTGGCAGAAGTTTCATTAGATTTGTGGTCAGCTAGCATTGTCCACGTGAGTTGGTCTGCATACACACTCCCTTTCGGGATTTACATTTACATGTTAGCAATGCCTATTGCTAACATTGGAGACAAGGCAGTAGCACTGCTCTCTCTTAATGGGAATACACAGAATTTCTGACACTTGTGTATATGTAGGATCAAAACTTAATGTAGCACAGATGTGCCAGGGCTTTTTTACTTCAACCAGCTATTACTTTTTTCTATTATTTTGATGGTGATGGAGGACATGGAGAACAGAAAGGAGCAAAGGCATTGTTAGAGTTGTTTCCTTGAAGGACGGGCTTTTTGAAAAGAAATGTGTATGCTGTGCCTCCACTGGCATGGGGAACAGGAGGCTGGGACACTGCTGGTGAGCCACAGGCGTGACATTCTGCACTAGCATCTGTGTTGCTGTGGATGGTATTGCCTTTTAAACTATTCATCAGCTGCTCAGAATATCAGTCAGAGCAGAACAGGGGTTTCTTCAATATACAGGTTATGTAATAGTTCATGAAATCTTTTCTTAGTATGTACTGTCTTTAGAAGGTTACTTAATTGCTTCAGTGATTAAAAAGAAAGTAAAATAAATTGAATCTATCTACTCTTTTAAGGAAAAAACTGTTAGTACACACCTGGACATAAAACTGAGAGTTATCTCTGTTGTATACCAAGTAGAGGATCACAGTATGTACTTCATGCTTCCACTTGTACAAGTGAACAGATAACTTTATGTTTTTGCATGCTTTTGTACCTAAAAGGTATTTTTTTGTTTCTGTGACTTCCAAAATTTTCCAGATGATATGCTCAAGACTTAAATTACTTCTCTTCCAAAACAAATTCTGAAAAGATATATTGTTAGAAGGATGACTTATTTCCATTGCCATATACAAAATCAAGATGGTGTAAGTCAAATTTTAGATGGACAAATGTTTTATCTGCATCTTGTTCATACTTCTTATTAAAAGTAAATTATGAATAGTTTAAAAATGGTTAGTTAATACTTCACAGGTTTTATAAATGTTATGAATTACAACAGTGTGTGTTCCAGGTAGTTAGGTCAAACATATTAATAAATGGTTAGTTAATTGTTATTGATGATTATGAAATTAAAATATTTTTAAAAAACATTTTAAATAAATTATTAAGCCTTTCTAGTGTAAACATAATATAGGGGGAAACAAGAACGCTGAACAACTAACACAGAGTATTAAAAATATCTCAGTCCTGAAACAACACTATATTTGTTTAATTTCTACACTAGTTTAAAACGAACGGCAATTAAGATGAAAAGAAAGAAGGGAATGAATCTGTGCAGAATAAATCTCAAGTATACAAACGTGAATATGATATTCATGATTTCTCTCCCCAAGAAAAAGAGAGCCTGGCTTCTTTATTCTTGGTGTGGCTGCAAGACAAAAGGACACAATTTTGCTTTTTGAAATACAAAACATTTCTGAAATATGCTTAAATGCCAGGGGAATGTGTGAGAGGTAACACCTAAGCCCCCGGGACCAGGCTAATGGTTTGTAATCCTACCAGTATGACTAACACCTGAGCCTGCTCAGAAAATGCTTGGCAAAAATCCTGCCCTGCTTCTGCATTTAGTCATCCCAAAACACTGAGCTAAGCACTTTTATGAGGCCCAGATTTCAGGTCTGAAATGTGTGGCAGCTTCTGCATCATTAGGTACAGGTCGTTGGTTTGCTTTTTAAAAATATATGTAATATTTAGAGGAAACCACTCTTTGTATAGTGGCCAAGAGATTTGAGCTCATGCACCGAGCCAGAAGTCCTGGGCTCAGCATCCTGCTTAACCCCTTTCATCCCTACGAGGAGTGCCTTCCCCACAGGAACGCCTGGGGTCCACCTCAAGCCCCAGCCCCTGGCACACCATGGTGTTGCACAGAGCTGCCATTAGTTAAATATGAAGATCTCCCTTTAGCAGCGCACCCCCAACCTCGGACTAGCAGACCTCAGAGTGGCTTGTGAGTTTTGTGTTAGGGAGTAGCTGGAAAGGAGCAGGGCTGGAAACCTCCCAGGGCAGCGTTTCTCTGAAAGGGAACTGAGTCACGCTCCCTTTTTGTTTGCTATCTCTGTAGCTCTACGAATTGTGCATTTCTTTCTACACGGTGGCACAGCTTCAGCTATCACTCCCACCACAGTTTTGCTTTGAGCCTGGTTGCTAGGAGATGGTGGCTCTGAGTTCAGGTCCCCTCCTCACCACAGCTAGCGGAGACTTTGCATCCCAAATTTTCCACCTCTTCACCGTGCATTGCAACAATGAGCCAGAACTCGGGTCTCCCACTTCTCAGGCATGTGCTCTAACACGTGGGCTGGTATGCACCAGGGTGCACCAAGCGCCCTTGCTGTGCCCTCCGGCCAGGCTCTGCTTGCTGTGCTCTGCTAGAAGCTTGGTGCATCAGCTCTGCAAGAAGCTCACTGTTAGGTTTGCAGTGCACTGACTAGAGGGGCTCTGGAGGGCATATAAATTCAGGAACAGCAAATCTGTGGGTTCTAGACAGTCAGGATAAGGAGACAGGCCTTGAGATACTCTGCTAAGCTATAGGAGTTAGTCCCCTTTGCACTGCACCCCTTAAACACAGTGTAGCCCTTGATAAATTTGCAGAAAATCCCTTACTGATCTTTGTGAAAATAAAATGAGGCTCTGACTGAGTCTATGGCAGGAAGTATCATCTTGTTTTAGACGTAAGGATACAGAACATCTCAGCCTTGAGAGTGTTAAAAATTTGGACTACAAGTTCAGCATTGTTGCCAAGATAGAACTTTACTGCATAGCTTATGAATGTTTTCTCAGAGAAAATACAATTTCTCTTATAAGACACAGCAATGATCTTTGGAGATAAAAGGTAAATGATATTAAAGTTGAATTCCTGGCAAAAATGCATTGCAATTTTGGCCCCTTGTTTATTATGATTTAAGAAAATGTGTAGGAGAACAGCTTGACCAACTCTTAAAAAATGCAAAGCTTTGCCTCAGCTCATATTAGTGCCCAAGAGGCCCCATTTGATTGTCTGTGGAATTAATTATCTGATGGTTCAGTGTTCTGTATTAAATATTAAAATTTCTGTTAATAATATATATACCTTCTCCTGAGTCATCTCAGTTGTGTCCAAGTCTTTTTCACCAATAAATATCTACAAGACAGGGCTATCTTGATCTCAGGAAAGTTGATACTGTCTTATTTGAGAGGTGGAACTGACGACTTCTCCCAGTGCAAACAGGAAAGCTGCTTCAGAACTCTTTACTTCAACACAGAGACTGGTCACTATTTGAACTATTGGATCCCTCTGTGCTGCTATATACATCCTTATTTTTAAGTAAACACTGTAAAAAAAGGTTTGAGATATTTTATAGCATTCTTATTAAGTTTGGCATATTTAGCAACCATAAAAGGGTTATGCAGAAGAGAGAGGCATAAAATGGACAAAATCTTATGCAAAGGGGAGATAATTCTAACAGATTGTTTTTCAATTAAGTCCTCTGAAAAGGTCTGCAAGCATTCTCACTTCTATTTTTTTAAATACTGATCTTTCATAGATCCAGTTTATTTGAAATCACTGAAATATATTTTCATCAGATAAGAGCGTAAAATCAGGCCCATAAAAAGGTCTACAAGTTAAAGAAACAAGAAAATGTTCAAATACATTTGCAGACTAAATCAGAAATTCTGGCACTGAGGTCCCTATGGTGGGCTGAGCAGTCACACACTGATAGTTTTCCTTGTTTCCAACTATTAAAACACATTAAAGCTTCTCTTAATGCTTTTTGTTGTTCCACCTGTGTCATTAGTGAAGTTGCCACAGGGGCATTCTGTAATCGCAAGTAGAGGTGAGGTACTCTAAGCAGTAGCTGTGGTAAGTGCAGATGGGGGAAAATACACTTTTATCTGAAATGTGATCTTCTTTAGGGGAAAACTGGAGGGCTGTTAAATATGCAAGCATCTAAGAGGCAAACAGGGAGCACTGAAGGGAACTTAGGGTGTACAAACAGTCGCTGCTCATGCACAAGTAGCAACTGCTTTCAAGTCACGTTTGTGGAGGCATCTTTACCACTTGGCTGTTGTGTGGACAGACACTCGCTCAGCCCTCTGCAAACATGGAAATGCTGTTCTATTCCATTTCTCTATTCCTTTTGTCATTTGTGAGGCTGATATATCAAAAGAAGTAGTTGGTGCATTCTGCATGGTTTGTCTTATTGAGAAAGATGTGATTTGCTGGCTCGGAAGAATCACTCCTGTACTCAGAAAACAGTGGCTTTTTTCTCTCCTTTCTCACACTATTTCTGAACAGAGTTGGGTTTTGCAGGAGGCTGTGAGCTCTTTGCCATTGAGAAAGAGTATGATTGTCTTGTGGAGCACAAGTAAATTAATTTTCTCAGATTTGTAGGAAACCTGTATTCTTGCTTATTTTCATTGTTTCTTTTCAGCTGATATTCAGTCGATCGATCAAAACCACATCTGTACTTGTTTAATATGTATTGTAATTTTCTGAAAGCAATAGATGTGTAGTCTTAACAATGGATAAGACCCTCTCATGCAAGATAAAACGTAACAATAGTTCAAAACCTTTCATTGTTTTTTGCAGGATGAGGCTGCTCCGGCTGACAAACAGTACAAACAGGAGCCAGCCCAGGTCACTTACTCAACATCAGCTGTTTCCAGCTCACAGGAGGTGTTGTACATCAATGGCAATGGGACCTACAGTTACCATAGTTACAGGGGGCTTGGAGGTGGGCTGCTAAATCTCAACGATGCTTCTAGCAGTGGTGAGTTTCCTTACAAAATATGCCTGTGTGTATATGTGCTCATGTGTATGTTTCCCCCTGCTGTACAGGAAGCCAGTCCAAGGGGTTCAATATCCATAAGCTATTATCAGATAACGGGCAGAAAGACAACCCCGCAAACAGCTACTGCTGAGCAAAATGCTTGCTCACTGCATGCTTGTCTCCTTTCAGTTTCAAGGGACTAACTCACAATAGGGTGAGACTGAACCTGAAGTCTTTAACAAAGCTGAATAAAAGAAATGCTGTGTTAGATCTTCAGTCAATTTGCATGACTTTATGAGGACCTACCCTGTCATTACTGTCCTGTTGTATACTGGTCATGAAATGTGGCCATTTATATCCGTGGCTGGAGTTTGAAAACACTGAACTCCATATTTTATAACAGAAATTAATTGACCTAGATTTCTTAAGTGGTCTCTCTAGCTACTTTAATTTATTGCAGATAAGGATCTGGCATAACAAGTGTTGAATGAGAGATCAGAACATCTATCTATATCTTAAGCTAAAAATGTTGCAGGAAATCATGTGCCACCATGAGGTTGTTTGCCCCTTTGAAAAAACCAGTGGTGTCATTTATATAGACAACATTCCTTTCTTCTTACATTAACAAGCACCTGTAACAAACAAATGTAAGCTAATTGTATTATTTGTTTGAAATAGGTCCCCATATTGACTTCATACAAATTCACAGCAAAAGAAACTGTTTGCCTAGGCTGGTAATAAGGGTATTGTCTGCCAGTGAGAGAAAAGTGATTACTCTGGAAGACTGAAGGTTTCTTGCCTCCAGGTATTTAAAAAGTGTTTCAGAGGACAGAAAAATCCCTGGGTTTTTCTCCTGGCTGATCCCTGCTTCAGGCACATGGGCTGACTTAGGCAAGACAGTAATTGTTCAGCTGCAGTTTCTATTTCTACATGCTAAGCAATTTCACAATGCTATCAGGGCTCTAGTCTACAAGGAGTTATTGGTATGTAGTGTCCCGGTGACTTTTCATCGTGTCTGCTTTCTCAGCCCCACCCCCCCCCCAAAAAAAAAGTCCTCAAAGGTGTGTGAATGATTTGCATTAAGTTTTCAAAAGGCTTTAGAATGATCATATTTTAGTTGTCAAAAACCTTTGACTTAAAGAGAGTGAATGATGATTATGATTGTTTCCATATGCAGGAAAAACACATCTGAGGTACTGAATATGATCTCTAATTACATGATTTCGTAAGAGTAAAAGAGGCTGTGGAAATCTGATTTCTTGGGAGAATGCACAAGAACTTTAAAATTGTCTTTTACATGGCCTGAGAAGGTCCAAGCGAGTTTCCACTGAAAACAGTTGGCATTTGCTCTTTCACCCAACTAAGAGTAGGATTAAACTCCTCACGTTATTTGTCAGCAGAAGCCACCAGGAATTGTCCAGTTTTACATAATCCTAAACTGTGAGGAATCACAACTGTTTTGTGTACTTGTTCTTCCCTTCAAACCTTTTGTAACAGGATACTTTTTAATAACTCAGATATTTCCGTGAACTGCAGGATTTAGGCAAAAGTATTCTATGTCACTTCAGCATGCAATTTTAAAAAATGAGGTACAAATTCAACATCATAAATTAGTATTCCTTTCTGATTAGAAGCAACATTTTCTTTGTACCTTTAACATAGAGGACTCCAGCGCTTTTTCACAATTAAAGCTCAGGATGGGTTTTGCAGGACAAACCGTGGTTATTCAGGAACTGCCAGATGCTGCATTACTAACACAGCCAGGGAATTGTGCAGTGTACTGCATTTCCCTGTGCAACATTGCTGGGATGAGGGGACCAGTGGATGCTTACAGTTTGCATACTGACATACATTTCATAGAATCATAGAATGGTTTGGGTTGGAAGAGACCTTAAAGATCATCCATTCCAACCTGCTGCCATGGGCAGGGACACCTCCCACTAGACCAGATTGGAAGGTTTCTTCCTTGCCTTTCCGTATTTGCACTGAAAATTTTTGTCTGTATGTCCTCTTACTTTGGAAGGCTAGTAAATCATTGCACCTCTTCCAGATGCTGTACAAAGGTGTCTATCTTCTCCACAGGGATCCTACAGGATCCAAAGCATGTAAGCTCCTTGAACCAAATGTCTGTGTGCCAGCAGTTGGAAACCAGTTGTTGATGCTAACAATCTAGCTGGCTGCTGATTTGTGACCCATTTGCCATTTCAGGAAGATCATTAGGAAAGTCATGGAAAGACAACTCCATCTCTTAGTTTCATTGACACAAAACTGATCAGTAGCCTACCTAATTATCTCTTGGCTATTGGGGGCAGAGTGCTCTGGCTTCGCTAGCTGGTTTCTCTACAAGAGAAATGGGAGGACTTGAAGACCAGTTCTTTGGGATCTGTCAATCCCCTCTGATATGTCCATGGATATTTGCTTTTTCATTTGCAGGCTAAGAGGAGTGGATGGAATTGCAGTTGAGAAGGGTAATCATTGCTGTCCTGACAGACCTCTCAGGACAGTTGTTTGCAATCATTACTCTTTTGCAAGGACTCTTGTTTCAAACATATGCAAGGCTTTTATGATGTTTAATGAATTCCATCTCTGGAGAACAGGGTATTAGCTTGCACATTGTTTTCAGAACCTAAGAAATAATTTAAGACTGCATTTCCTTTTCAATTTAGTAACCCGTCAAATGTTCTTGTGATGTTTACAGATGTTCTCCTAGTGTAAAAATAAATATACACCTCAGTCAGCATGTGTTTATAAACAAATGCAGTCTTGTTTTGTGTATCTGCTAAAATACTAAAAAGGGAAAAGTTGCAAAAGCTAGCTAAAAACTCACTGCTTGAATGCTTATTTCTAGACCTTCCCCTACAGTAATATAATGACTATCTCCAGGTAGCTCTAATAGTCCAACTGATGCGTGTATTTGGTATGCTGTGACTCATTTAATGTGGACATTTCCTCCCCTATAAAGCTCATCCCTACTCCATCTTGTTCGGTGGCCCTGGTTCAGGGAACTCTCTGTGCCTGCTGTTGCAGTGCTTCCCTCCTCAGCCTGTCCTTCCACGTGGCTAATTAAAGAACCATAATTAGCTCCTTACACAACTATATGGGACAAGCCTTGTGCAACTGCTCAATATGACCAAGCAGAATGCAACAGCTTGTACTGTGACCCCTCCTTTATTGAGGGCAGGAAAAAAGCACAGCAGGAAAAGGCTTGGGCTTACAGCACCAGGGTCTCTTTCCCACTGCTTTTAAACCATTTAGTCTAAGCCAGTTCGGCTGGAGAGCTTCACCCCATCACCAAGTAATCTGTGGACTGACAGAGCCTCTGTCAGCCTGTACATAGGGCTGGGGAGAAGCCTTTGGGCCTGTTGTCCTTGATTTTTGTGGATGTTAAGGGAGAGCTGCTCTTTGTGAAGGGAGGATTTCCACAGTTCTCTTTTTTTTAAGGCTAATGTGGTTCCATCTACAGAACTGAATGGGGAAGCTCCATGGTGGGGTAAACCAGAGGGTGTGAATAAAATTTGCTTGCCAGCTCCCAGACAGCCACAAAGGCTTCAGCTGGCCCAGATTCATCATACCTGGACTGAGCTTGGAGTGATGCCCAGTTTGAACACAGGAGGGTGAGGACGGGAGACAGGCTGCTCTGCTGGGAGCAAAATTTCTTGCTGCTGCCAGAAGCTGTTGAAGTCCCTGCATGCTGCCTGAGCCTCTCCTGACAGAGTGGGATTGCCCCATCTCCCTACATTTCTGTCCAGTGGGTTGCCGTCCATCCTCTCCTGGTGACTGCCAGCTGTCAACACTTTATGAAGCCAGGGTGGGCTTGTCAGAGCCTTGCTTTCCACAGTCACTTTGTTTCCTGAAGTCCATTTTCCCTAAGGGTTGTGGAGAATGTTTCTGCTACCTGCTGGGTTTCCTGGAGGTGATTTGGGGCTGTTTCTTCTGCATCATTCCCATGTCCCTAGGCAGAAATGTCAGTTGTTTCCCTTTGTGTGTGTTAAAAGAAAAAGGGTGTTTCAGACTTGATGGCAGGCTGGCCTTGCAGGACATGCCCTCATGTCATGGTAAGACAAAGCAGCTGTTGTTTCTCTGTTTCTCTACACAGATCTGCAGCCTACCTCCACCACAGCCACGACTCAGCACTGCATCCCCGGCACCACAAATGTCCAGTCCCCTTCCAGCTCAGGTGAGTCCTCCTGCTGAATCTGAATACCTTCACAGCACAAGCAAACCCTGAGCCCTGGTAGGCTTCTCTTTCAACCTCCTCTCCCACAGGTGGGCCTGCAGACCATGACCAATTGTCCCATGGTCCAGCCAGTAGCTGCCAGACTCACCCACCTCTCCCTGCTGCTCTCTTCCAGAGCCCTTCTGGCCATTCCCCACTTTAGCTGGGCCTCTTAACCATGTGCTGATCAGCCTTCCTGGTCCTTCTGTCTCCTGGTTCTTCAGGCGGCGCAGCCTTGCTGAAGATGATGTGGTAGCTGGGGGAAGCTGCTGAGCCCCAGCGATCAGTGTGGCCATGCTGCTCTGGGGCAGAGAGAGGAAGGCTGAGCACTCTTGTCCTCTTTTGCATGTGACAGTAGGGAAGGTGCCTCATATCCACACCCTCAGATCTGATGAAGTTGAAACCTTCTGTAACATCTTGGCATTTGCCTGATCAGTAAAGGCTTCTTGGAAATAAACTAGGAAAAAAAAAGTCCAGCTGAGAATATCCAGTATGTAGCTAATTCTTGGAGTGCTGACTGGGTTACCAGCAGCATGGCTGGCCACAATGTAGAATTCGAATAGGATTTTTGCTGTGGTTGCTCTATCCAGCTTTTCTTTATACCTCTACTCGTGCACAGTCTTCTGTGTCCTCAGTGCTACCCTGATGACCTTGAAGTGGAGAGAGAGGAAAGACAAAACAGCTTGTCTCTCACATGGCTGGATCCTGGGACATGAAGAGTCACAGAACAAAAGTGATGGAGTTAGGAACCTGGGAGAGTGTGTTTAGTCCCATTTTAAAAAAGGCAAAATGTGGGTTTAGGAGAAATTAAATGTTTTTACCTATGTTGTGGCAAACGTGGCAATTTCTTGCTGGGAAAAGCTGGCTGAATTCTATATTAATGTCATCCCCACATTTCTCTTCCCCCTTCTTCCGCCACTTTAAATTATCAGATACATGGCATAGGCAAGTATCAGTCTGCTCCCACCACAGGGATGGAGATGGAATGTCTGTAGATATATTGGGTAGTATCCTACTTTACTACCTTTGCACTAAGCTCAGGAGACAGCCATTAAGACAAGGTAGGTGTATGCCACATAATTAATCTCCTGTGGTGGACAGGAAGCATTATAGGAGGACCTCACATAATAATTTCATCACAAACCAGTGTGTTTGTTGATTGTTGAACATGGATGATCTTCAGTGGCTATAGGCATTTCTGTGTTTTCACATCTCTTTCCTCAGGCAACACAGCAGTTTTTTCTGCTATCTAAACTAACTGAAGGTATGTTTTCCAGAGGGAAATGTGTAGAAGGGAGAAAGAAGTTTAAAAGGTGCTGTTCATTGCTCTCTGTTTTCTTGATCTGAGATCTCCTGGCACTCAAAACAATAGTTTTAGAAACATCTGCTCTGTTTAAAGGCAGGAGGAAAAGAACCATTGACAAATGCATAATATCACAATAAGACATTCTTGCAATAATAAATACATCTGATTTGGAAAAAGTAGTGCACTTTGATAGTTGTTTCTATTTAGTTTTATTAGACTATATGATAATCTAGTACATACTACTTGTAAAGCCAGTCACAGGGAAAAAAAGGGAAAAGGAGAATAGGTGCAATACAAAAGATACACAGGAGAGGTTTCAAAGCATGGGCAAATGTATTTTTCGGCAAATAAGTGCCACTGCTTTTTACATGTTCACTGATGAAAAACATTGCTTAACTATTAATGAAAACGTAGAAGCATAGATGCTTAAGCACATATAGCTTTTAAGGTTTTTTTTATTCTGAATTATCTGCAATAGTGATAACCATTTTGAGAGTCACTGACACATTTATTATTCTTTCAGTAGTTCTTAATTATGAGATTGGTAGCTACCCATTGACAGCACACAATTCTTAAGAGATTTTTGCGGAGACAGTTGTTAATGTCTAAGCAATCAGTAACAGCACATCTAAATCTGACCCATATTTTGGAATTTGATATGAATCATGTTGCTAATGAGTAGTGCATGAGGCAATAACTAGTTCCATTTAAGTCCTGCAATTTACAGAAAAACCATTTGTCCTGCAGTGTATTTATTGACAGGTATTCCTAGCAGCTAATTTGATAAATTATTGTCTAGCACACAAAGAGTGAGTTTTCAGAGTTCGCATATTCAGCTTGATGTGGTTCCAGCACGAACAGTTTTACTTCACAGGGAAAATTAGGTCTATGTGATTGGACTGAGGTGGTAAATCAAAAATATTCCCATGTTAAAGTCTCAATCAGGTGGCCTCAGCAAGAGGCAGAGGAACAATACTTCAGTCTTTTGAAAGAGTATAAGAGAAAGGATCTGTCTCAGCAATTTTTTAAACCTGCTGCTAAAGAGAATGTTGTGCTGTTATAAAAACATGAGGTGACAATTGTCAGTTATGATAGTATGCACCAAAAGAAATAAATAAAAATTAGTATCCTGTCTTCATCTCTGCCATATATACTTAATCTTTGTTTGCACACACCAATATTGTGGAACCTGATAATGTTTGCAATCAAGATTTTTAATTGTCCTGAAGTACTCCAGGATAGGAAGCAGTATGCTAAAATCTACAGTATCGTCACCTTGGGGGAACCTGACACTGCAAAGTTCATTGCAAATTCATTCAGATTTCACTCTGTATACATTTTCCTTGTTCCTGTGAAGACTGGTAGCTTAATAAATATTGTTAAGTACACTAAGGAAATAGTTCTACTTAAAGTAAGGATAGTTATTAAAAGAAATGGTGGTGAAACTGTTCAGCTTTCTCTGGTTTCAGTCAACTATATTGATGGCTTCTGGTACATGAAAGTGTCTACCTTAACCAGCTATTTTAAGCCTTAAGAATATCTATGATTTATTTGTCTGGGGTTTTTTATTCATTATTTTCTGAATGACCAGGTATGACTGATGAAGCTACAGATAAGTTATAGCATTTTTAGCGTATAGCAGCCTGGACAAACTTAGAGAATCAGTAATACTGTCCATGAGTGTCTATCATAGCTATTAAAAGCTNGGCCTCTTAACCATGTGCTGATCAGCCTTCCTGGTCCTTCTGTTTCCTGGTTCTTCAGGCGGCGCAGCCTTGCTGAAGATGATGTGGTAGCTGGGGGAAGCTGCTGAGCCCCAGCGATCAGTGTGGCCATGCTGCTCTGGGGCAGAGAGAGGAAGGCTGAGCACTCTTGTCCTCTTTTGCATGTGACAGTAGGGAAGGTGCCTCATATCCACACCCTCAGATCTGATGAAGTTGAAACCTTCTGTAACATCTTGGCATTTGCCTGATCAGTAAAGGCTTCTTGGAAATAAACTAGGAAAAAAAAAGTCCAGCTGAGAATATCCAGTATGTAGCTAATTCTTGGAGTGCTGACTGGGTTACCAGCAGCATGGCTGGCCACAATGTAGAATTCGAATAGGATTTTTGCTGTGGTTGCTCTATCCAGCTTTTCTTTATACCTCTACTCGTGCACAGTCTTCTGTGTCCTCAGTGCTACCCTGATGACCTTGAAGTGGAGAGAGAGGAAAGACAAAACAGCTTGTCTCTCACATGGCTGGATCCTGGGACATGAAGAGTCACAGAACAAAAGTGATGGAGTTAGGAACCTGGGAGAGTGTGTTTAGTCCCATTTTAAAAAAGGCAAAATGTGGGTTTAGGAGAAATTAAATGTTTTTACCTATGTTGTGGCAAACGTGGCAATTTCTTGCTGGGAAAAGCTGGCTGAATTCTATATTAATGTCATCCCCACATTTCTCTTCCCCCTTCTTCCGCCACTTTAAATTATCAGATACATGGCATAGGCAAGTATCAGTCTGCTCCCACCACAGGGATGGAGATGGAATGTCTGTAGATATATTGGGTAGTATCCTACTTTACTACCTTTGCACTAAGCTCAGGAGACAGCCATTAAGACAAGGTAGGTGTATGCCACATAATTAATCTCCTGTGGTGGACAGGAAGCATTATAGGAGGACCTCACATAATAATTTCATCACAAACCAGTGTGTTTGTTGATTGTTGAACATGGATGATCTTCAGTGGCTATAGGCATTTCTGTGTTTTCACATCTCTTTCCTCAGGCAACACAGCAGTTTTTTCTGCTATCTAAACTAACTGAAGGTATGTTTTCCAGAGGGAAATGTGTAGAAGGGAGAAAGAAGTTTAAAAGGTGCTGTTCATTGCTCTCTGTTTTCTTGATCTGAGATCTCCTGGCACTCAAAACAATAGTTTTAGAAACATCTGCTCTGTTTAAAGGCAGGAGGAAAAGAACCATTGACAAATGCATAATATCACAATAAGACATTCTTGCAATAATAAATACATCTGATTTGGAAAAAGTAGTGCACTTTGATAGTTGTTTCTATTTAGTTTTATTAGACTATATGATAATCTAGTACATACTACTTGTAAAGCCAGTCACAGGGAAAAAAAGGGAAAAGGAGAATAGGTGCAATACAAAAGATACACAGGAGAGGTTTCAAAGCATGGGCAAATGTATTTTTCGGCAAATAAGTGCCACTGCTTTTTACATGTTCACTGATGAAAAACATTGCTTAACTATTAATGAAAACGTAGAAGCATAGATGCTTAAGCACATATAGCTTTTAAGGTTTTTTTTATTCTGAATTATCTGCAATAGTGATAACCATTTTGAGAGTCACTGACACATTTATTATTCTTTCAGTAGTTCTTAATTATGAGATTGGTAGCTACCCACTGACAGCACACAATTCTTAAGAGATTTTTGCGGAGACAGTTGTTAATGTCTAAGCAATCAGTAACAGCACATCTAAATCTGACCCATATTTTGGAATTTGATATGAATCATGTTGCTAATGAGTAGTGCATGAGGCAATAACTAGTTCCATTTAAGTCCTGCAATTTACAGAAAAACCATTTGTCCTGCAGTGTATTTATTGACAGGTATTCCTAGCAGCTAATTTGATAAATTATTGTCTAGCACACAAAGAGTGAGTTTTCAGAGTTCGCATATTCAGCTTGATGTGGTTCCAGCACGAACAGTTTTACTTCACAGGGAAAATTAGGTCTATGTGATTGGACTGAGGTGGTAAATCAAAAATATTCCCATGTTAAAGTCTCAATCAGGTGGCCTCAGCAAGAGGCAGAGGAACAATACTTCAGTCTTTTGAAAGANATTATCATATAGTCTAATAAAACTAAATAGAAACAACTATCAAAGTGCACTACTTTTTCCAAATCAGATGTATTTACAGTATCGTCACCTTGGGGGAACCTGACACTGCAAAGTTCATTGCAAATTCATTCAGATTTCACTCTGTATACATTTTCCTTGTTCCTGTGAAGACTGGTAGCTTAATAAATATTGTTAAGTACACTAAGGAAATAGTTCTACTTAAAGTAAGGATAGTTATTAAAAGAAATGGTGGTGAAACTGTTCAGCTTTCTCTGGTTTCAGTCAACTATATTGATGGCTTCTGGTACATGAAAGTGTCTACCTTAACCAGCTATTTTAAGCCTTAAGAATATCTATGATTTATTTGTCTGGGGTTTTTTATTCATTATTTTCTGAATGACCAGGTATGACTGATGAAGCTACAGATAAGTTATAGCATTTTTAGCGTATAGCAGCCTGGACAAACTTAGAGAATCAGTAATACTGTCCATGAGTGTCTATCATAGCTATTAAAAGCTGAGACCAGTATAATACCTCCTAGGGCTAGTCTCTGAGTGAGATATTCTCCCAGATATAAAGCCTGAGCTGTCATAGGCAAGCTTTGGAGGTGAGGCATAGGGGTCACATGATCAAAAGAAGAGCTAAAATCCTTATCCCCACATCAAGCATGGCTTGTTCTCTTTCTTTTCAGCTGTCTGCCAGCACATGCCACTTCCCTTCCCGAAAGGGCATGGATGTACCCACTGTCCTGAATCCATATCTGTGAAAACTTTTCTCTGTGTCTGATTTCTTTGTTTTTTTGCTCAGGGGGCTGTTCTTTGAGGGGAAAGAAGACAGCACTGTGACTTGTTAAGTACAAGTGTAGTGAATAAAATCCTATTTTCCTAGTATATAGAAATAAAAAAAAATAAATCAAGTAGTTTGGAGTAGCTGGGGTAAATTAAAATCTGAGATTTCTTATTTCATTTGTATACAAGAAAGCTGTATACAACAGAAATCTCCCAGACCAAGAGGAGTTCTGGGTCCTGATGGTTCCTTGAGTATGCAGACTGGAGATTTGCACTTGCAAAAAACTATTTCCAGTACCTTCAGGGATTCAAAGAAATAAAAAAAATTCCTCATATCTGATCAGGACAGGTAGGAATACAGGGCCAGATCTTCAGTTTGTGTAGATCACTGTGACCCTGTAGGCTTGTGAGGAGTTACACTGATTTATGCATGCTGGACATCTGATCTTCTTCTACTTTTCCTTTCAGAGAGGTGCTTTTACTTTGCCTCATCAATTTTTGTAAGGAAAACCTCAGAGATGTAAGCAAGTACGTTTCTGTGTATTTACTACTTACGAGTGAAATAAACTTGATATCCTATTCAATCCCTTAAAAATCTGGATTACCAAGGAGAAAAGCCATTCAGTTTTGTTTCAGAAAAAGTCGTGCTCTGCCACAGAAGCTCTGTTCTGCCATATATTGTGTGGGGGTTTTTGGCTTTGACATGAATGAGATTCAAGCAAAGAACATAAAAGTTAAAGTAAGTTCATGTGGAGCACAAGGGCCTCAATATGTCAGTGGTGGCTTTTTCACTACTGCCTCAATAAATATAGAAGTCTTTAATGGCTTCTTATAACCATCCAGTCCAGCTGGCTTTATGGTTTGTGAACCCTTCTTCTTTGTGCTGGGTTAAGATTTTACTTAGAAATATCCTCTGAGCTTCTTCACACTGTGATCGTGTCCCTGCAGCGTGCAGTCACACTGAAACAAATTCACTGAGCTAATTGTCCTTTTATTTATCCTTTGTATGCTGGAAGTAATTTAAAAGTCAGTTCATTTAAGCCGATGTAAGACTGGATAATACAGTTGTAAGGCTAAGTGCTGTTCACGCTGAACAGGAAGTGAGGTCCATCCAGTGAGCCAATGCTGAGAAAGCTTTGCCATTGACGTGCATTGTCCAGATGAAATTGAACAGTGACATTTTTCTCATAGGAAAGCAAGATATGTTGCTTTGAGTAACTTGATCCCAACTTCCAGGAGAGTATTAAGGTTTAGGCTAATCGGGTCTTCTGCTTGCCAGAAGTATAGATTGCTATACTGTCAAAATAAATGAGCAGCATTTTCCCAGATTTGCACATAACAAACTGTGTGATAGGTATACTTGCCATCTGTATCCTTCTATGTTAAAAAAAGTCCTCAGTCCAATTCTACCTGTACAAATTCACACTCTGGGAAGAAAAAATGTATGGCATTAAGTGGAAAACGCAAACATCTTATCAAAGTGTCATACATCTTAACTGATTAATAGCTATGGTCAAACATCCAGGGAAATTCCACGCAAAGCCAGACTTCATGATGGCAGATGGTTTTGCTGCAGATTAACCTCAGGAGTGCTGCATTCTGCAGGCAGCATACATGGTCTGGAGAATATTCTGTGATGAAATGTGCTGCACACATTCGTATAAGCTGTCAATGCAACATGGTGATTGCTGCAGATTCTCTTGTCAGTGTTCAGGCCTTTCAAGATTCTTGCAAAATATTGCCAGCTGTATGCAGCCCCAGCAGATGATAGCGTAGTCCTCACTTTAGCAGACAGATTGTCACCAGACTAATCTCGTTCATGACCAGCTATTTATATAAGTGATCACACGGCGTCAGGACTAGTCAAGTGAATGACCATTTACCTACGTCTATAAGGGATTCACAATCTGGCTGTGTGCTGATTAGAACATGAAATGTGAAAATAGATATCTAGACAACATACGTTTGATATTCTGTGATAAAAACTGCAAGTGTGCAGATTGCCATGAAGGCTATGATGGCAGCCGGAGCTGGGGGAGGTGCAGGAGACAAATCTTCTGCCTACCCACCAGTGTCAGATCCTGAGGCAGTGTTGGGGTGCAAGTGGCTCACACTGTTGGGATACCTCTCAGAGAGTAATTTTCTGCTGGTGGTGGTCTTGCTCCATGTGTTGCGTAAGTAGAACTTAAAGGTTGTCTGTTGTACATAAATATAAACCGCTGTGGTTCCTGTCAAGGCAACTGGTAACTGAACAGTTATTGCTTGTTTCTGCTGCTTCTCACTGGCTCTGCTGAGAGCAGATTTTGCTACTCTGCATTTGTAGCTACAAACCTGTAAAATGTCTCTGGCAGAGGATCTGAAGCTTCTTTTCTTTTCGTTATCTGCAGGTCCAACAGATCTCAGTATGAAGAGGCAGTTAGCAACCAGCTCTGGATCCTCCAGTAGTTCAAGCTCTAGACCCCAGCTGAGTCCAACTGAAATAAATGCAGTGAGGCAGCTTGTGGCAGGGTATCGAGAATCAGCTGCATTTTTACTGCGTTCTGCAGATGAACTGGAAAACCTTATTTTGCAGCAGAACTGAGTCATGTGACCTTCACACTGGCCTGGTCTTATCTCAGAGTTTCCACTAATGACATTTTGATTTCCCAGAGCACACACTTCAGTTACCGCACAGTCTTTTAGGAGAGTTAATTACCATAATGCCACATTGTTCTTGATCCATAAAGTGATGTGTTAAGGTGCTTCAAGTGAACTTCGACCTCTGGTATTTCCGAGGTACTTTACTGTGTCCAGCCTATTGCTTTTGTTTTAGTGTGTCAGCATAAATATCGAAAAAGTGGCTAGAAATTAACTCGTTCTAACAAGTGGAGGAAACAGAAGATGCTGTGATGGTTTTTAAAAAAATGGTTCAAGATCCAAGTGCAATATTAGTGGAATGTGATACTGACTCACTGGACTTAAAGCTGCAGTATATGGCAAAATATTGCCAAATGTCCTGTGCTACAGGGCACAATTGCAATTAAAAGGATCTTGTATTTTAAAAAAATGTAATTTTTATAAAAAACAAAACAGAAGATTTTTGTTTTCATTCAAGATTTTTCATTTTTACTTTGGTAAACTTTTTCACTGGTCCTGAAAATGTTTTGAGGAGCTATTGTAAGTCCCCCTTCCTCTCTTGAACCCCTGACTGTGCCCTTTTCCCCAAGTTCATATTCTTTCTACAACAAGTAACTCTTGATGCTGGATAATTCTTCCCCCATGGACTGTAAATTGTCATTTATGGAATACCTTTCAAGGGAAGCATGCATTTCCTGCATTCATACCATTCTCAACTCCATTCTGTAATATATTGCAGCTTTATTAGCAATTAATAAAGAGTTGAGGGTTTTTTAAAACAGACATATCATTGAGAAAAAAACAGATAAATTGATTTCGTACGGTGAGCTCATCTAACTCCATGATCACTGCTGCTGTCCTATACAAGTCCCTCTAGTTGTGATTGGATGTAGATGATGAATGTTAAGAGGTTGCAAGTGACAATCTGAAAATTTGCACTCTTGTGTGTATTTATTTTGTTTTCCTTAATTTAAACGAAATTCTTACGGAGGAAGGCCATTGACACTTCTGGTATGATTTGTATAATTCCCAGGCCTAGCTAAAACCTGTACAAAACTGTAAATGGATGCAGCTGCAACTATAATAAAACTCTTCTTTCCCTCCCCACTCTTCCCAACCCCTCTATTTCTTATTTTATAATATTGATTACACATTAATGGTGTTTTCTTTGTGCACTACGGCAGGCTTATTTTTAAGTATATAGAAAAAAGTAGTTTATGCTTACTGTACTATCTGTTCTGTTGTTTAGCTTTTGTTGAATAACAAGTTTCTTGTGCATTCCTAAATTTGCCTTATTTCATGTACAAAATTTTATGTAATTCTGTTTTTGACAATAAGTTTAAGGCATCAGTGATATTTTATATCTACTTGTTACATATAGTTTTCCAAGTAATGACTGTGATTGTGACCAAGTAATGTGCACTTTTTCTTGTAACTGTGGACATTGCTATGCTTTTTTTTCTCTAGTGTTTCTAGAATTACTGTTGCTTACAGTTATGTAAAAGAAAAAGAACTTTTGTGATACTGTTGGTGAATATTAATGTGAAAAAGCCTATGAAATATGAGTATTTTGGAGGTACATAGATACACAAACAACTCTTAGTTGTGGACTGATGTTCACATGTTTAAATGAGAATTCAAAACTTGAGGGCTGGAATCATTTCCTCTGTTTCGTTTGGGTAAATAAACAGATTTCTGTGTTTAAATACATGATTGTGAAACATTATAACATTTAAATTGACATAGCATTTAAAGCTGTAAATACTATTGTCTTTAAACAGGAAAAAGGACCTTCCAGTCCAATTCATGCAGACATCCAAACCTCATTTCTCAACATTATTAAATCCAGTAGTGTGACCTAGCTGAAACTTTGTATTAATGAGGAATTTCCTCAGAAAGAGCAAAAGCAGGTGGTTCATAAATCATGAGATCCAAGTTACCAGCATTTTATAATTTTAAGTTGGCTGGAGGCAACGTCATTTTACCACTCTTAAAAATCTATTGGATGTCTTTTTAAAGGGTGGTTTTCATTGATATGGCAAGCAATTGTGGGTAGCACCTTTAGGTGCAACCTTAGACTGTGGGAGTGGACAATCTGAGCAGCTTAGCAACTAACTGTATTGATTTACTGCTTTCGATATCAGCTGGGAAACCAGATGAAAAGAGATCTGGGGTCGAATGTTTTCTTCCAGATTGGCACCTTGCTGCCTGTCGTTGAAGGAGAACATCACCATATTGGCCATGATGAGTTTCAAAAGCTGCAGAAAACCAGTGCATAGGTAAGCAAGTATGTGACAGTTCGAAAGCTGACCATCCCGTATGGAGAATGAATTTTCTGAATGAAGAAAAGCAGATGAACACGTACATGACCATAGCTATAAAACTAAATGGAAGACAGAGTTATACTGGATGGTCTGCGTATTCTTGCTGTAATGACCTGACTCTCTGCTTAATACAGTTTAAGTGGAGGTAAGTTTTGTTGGTAAAACTCCACTGAAACAAGGAGCAATTTCATTTCTCTGAAGTTCCTAGCACTGTGCTAAAAACTTCCCGTAAATTTGTTAAAACTCTGAATTTGGCTTTGAGTGACTTGTGAGGCATTCACAGGAAAGACATATGTTTTTCTATATAAAGAAAAGCTGATCTCAGTAGATACTGGAGTCAGGATCTAGCCCTGACTCCAACCACTACTGAAAAACAGTCACCAGCATATGAAAACGAATTGTGAAATAATGTCAGAAATCAAGCAACACCACACAGATGGTTACTGGAGTATACTGGAGTAAGAATATAAAATGGCTGTAGTGGGCAAGACCAATTGTTCACATAGCCTGTATCCTGGCTCTCATAGTAAATAAAACAAGTAAATATGTAGCTGATGTAGCAGAACAGAAGAATAGGGCAAGCACATAGCAATGCTTTCTAAATGCACATCCATGGCCTACAACAGTTTGAGGCTGTGGTGGGTTGTCCCCAGCTGGCAGAGAAGTCTCCACCCTGTCACTCACTCCCTCTCCACAGCGGCACAGCAAGAGAATTGGAAGGGCAAAAGAGAGGAAAAAAAGTGGGTCAAGTTTAATAAGTGAAGAATGGAAAAAGTGATGCAAAGGCAATGACTCATCAACTCCCACCAGCAGCCTGATGCCCAGCTGGTCCCTGAGCAATGGCTACTTTGGACACCCCCCCACGCTAATTCCCCCAGTTTTTATTGCTGAGGATGATGTCACATGGTATAGTATATCATAAAAAAAAGATCAGGCACAAGGGGCAAATGAGTTGCTTGAGGCCATGCAATCTGTGAGTACCTGAGCCAGGTCTGCTGACTCTTTCCTGATGTCCTGCCCCAGTAAAGTGCACTCCAGTTGTGCCAAGTGCAGTACATGAAGTCAAAAAATAAAATTCTCTTTTTCTGCTAAGCTCTCTTCAGAACAGGATCAAATGTTGGGGAAGAGGGTCCAGAGTATATTTTTTTTTATTCTAACCCAAATAACCTGCTTAAATATCTTTTTCACTACTGAAGAAAAGGAGCACAAAGGAGCTGGAAAGGCTGCAAAATTAATAACTGCTTTATGGATAGGAAATTTATGTTGTGCCACCTAATTCAGTTAATTTCTCTGAGAGTGGAGAAAGATATTTATGCAAAGTTTTTTGTTCCCTTTTCTAATAATGTCTGGAAACACAGTGGAAAGGAGTTCTAATTATTGTGACTATATATATAAAATTTGTTTTGCAAGTACACCTTTGCTGTGGTAAGCCAACTGTGAAATTATGGTGTAGGGAGAGGTGGGAGAAGGATCCAGTCTACCAATTGTGCATAAATAGGATTGTCCTTGTTTTCCCTGAGAGTCTAAGCAACCGTTGACTCAGCAGGGGGGTGGATCACAGTAGCTAATTAAAAAGAAACAGTGTTGCTGAATTTTCAAGGTTTTCTAGAAAATAATTTAGGTTTTTCCTAATGCTCCTCTGGAAACTTAAATCAGATAATTTTTCTTTTTCCTGCAAGGCTGGTGCTCTGGTTTTGTAGAGCTGCTAATCAGTTCTTGGTGCTGGTTTGTTTTTTACACTCAATCACAAGACAGCGAAGTGTTCATAGTAGGAAAAGCACTAGGAAAACCTGGAAAAATATAAAGAATATGTATTATTAATTTTTCAAACATTTTTATTTAACTTTTAAATTAATTTTATTTGTGGTTGCAAACTCAGAGTGCTTTAACACCACAAGCTTGACCTATTTATTTCCTCTCATATTCTGTAGAAGGGATTTGCTATGTGGAGGAATTGCTTCCAGTTGAGTAAAGCTCTCACTGCCCTAGCCAGCAGGCAGCCTTATTTGTGCTCATTTACTGCCCCTGATACTTGAAAATTACAAGCTACAAGGCATGCTTAGCTTGCAGATGTGCTCTTTAATAATTAGAGGCACAAGTTAATTTTTTAAATTGTTTTTGTTCAGTCTTATTTTTTTCTTTCCAAAGCAAATAATAAACTGCAAAAAAAAAAATATTATAGATTTAATATAAATTTTTAATATTCATCATATAGTTTAAAGAAATTAAAGAATTAAAGTATTAAAGAAAACTTTAATTATCTCAGTGCAAAAGTACAAAATCATATGATTGCTTATTTTTAAAAAAATATTACTAATAGTGTTTACTTACAGTATATGGAGTCCAGATTTCTTCTGCTAGGTGGGGAAATCTCTACAGTGGAAATTCAACTTCTTCTTTGGACTGGGGTGTCAAAGAAGGCAGCATGTCCTGTCTATTCTTCCTGCTAAGTTCTTTGTCACTCTGTTGCCTTACAAACACTGCTGATGAAGGCCTTGAAATCATGCCTAATTAAAAAACTATCACATGGTTAATGACTCTAGTGGTTTAAACACGTCTAGGTCCTGGTAGAATCACAGAATGGTTTGAGTTGGAAGGGACTATTAAAGGTCATCTAATCCAACCCTTCTGCCATGTGGATTGCTCAAAGTCCCACCCAACCTGGCTTTGAACTCTTCCAGTGATGGAGCATCTACTGTTTTTTGGGGTAACCCAGTCCAGTGTCTCACCAACAGCATTGTAAAAAATTTCTTCCTTATATCCTATCTAAATTTACCCTTTTTCAGTTTAAATCCTCTGCCCCTTCCCCTGTCCTACAGGCCTTGGGAGAAAGTCCCTTTCTCTCCTATATATTGAAGGACTGTATTAAAGTCTTCCCGGAGCCTTCTCTTCTCCAGGCTGAAGAACCCCAGCTCTCTCAGCCTGTCTTCAGCCCTCTGATCATTTCCGTGGCACTCCTCTGGACCTGCTCCAACAGTTCCGTGTCTTTCTTGTACTGGAGACTCCAGAGCTGGATGCAGTACTCCAGGTGGTGTCTTACTAGAGCAGAGTTGAGGGGCAGAATCGCCTTCCTGGACCTATACAATGAAATAAATCAGTAGGCATTAGGTGCCCTGATAAGCACCAAGCCCTGAAAGGGCTTTGCAGATCCAGATCTGTTTAAGTTACTTGAGTCAAGATTCAGCTCATTTTGAGCAGGCACAGTGTACTCGTCAACATTTTGTTCACTAAGTTTGTATTAGTGAACTATCAGAAAGACAGCTACAGTTCAAATGTTGCAGATCCTGTCCAGGCTGCAAATAACAGCTATCAGGGACACTACTGAGTGGGGAAAGGGATGGCACTTGTTGAACAGAGAGCAGCTATCAGGCTAAGAGCTTAGAAAATATTTATAAAAATGGGAAGCATTCACCTAAGCCTTAGATTTACCTGATTCAGGCTTTGGCAAACCTCAGGAACATGGTGTCCTTAAGATGAGATGCAATTTCAGTTGTAAATGCAACTAAAAGTATAAGGAAGGTATTCAGCTAAACAATTACATCATTTACCAGGATGAAGGGCAGAGGGGATGACACATCTCTCGTTATAATAGTTCTCCCAGTGATCACAGCTGATCTGGGAATTCTGTACCAAATACTCTGTTTTGCTTTCTAGAAAGCTGACGGCTCTAAGATGAAGGTAAAAAGCTCTTTCATTACTGACTGATTCTCCTCCAATTCGTAAGCATTTTGTTTGGGTGCCAGAGACTGTGTTAATCCACTGAAACTTGCTAGCTAATTTGCTATTGTTCACTTGTAAAATTCCATTGCTGAGTAGTAGACTCAGCACTGAACACCAATAAGTGGCAAACTGCTCTGAAGTGGTCGTTGTTCGTGACAGGCAGGCACACTGTGGTAGCTTCCCCTCGTGAATATTTCACTGTTGTTTTACATGAGGATATTGCTTTGAAACTGAGGCCAAAAGTAGAGACAAGTGAAAAATTGGCCCAGTCTGGCACCAAACAATCAGACTTGTGGTTTTGCCAGCTGCTGAGCACCAGCAGTTTTGAAAACCAGTCTCTGGAAAGGTTCTTAGAAGAGGGTAGGTGCTTTTCTCCCTGTTTGAGAAATACTTGGGTAATTAAGAATAGGACTTAAGGTAAGTATTGCCAATACTAGCTCCTGTGTCACCGCCTTCTTTTTTCCCAAAGCGTATTTAAAGTAAATGTATTTATGGTAGGAACTCAACAGAGACTGGACTTCACCCCACAGTATTCTGAGATACCAAAATAATGCAGTGATCTTGTCTCATTTCCTTTGAGAATGACAATATGACAGGGTGGAGGTGTGCTGTGTAAAACCCACACTTGTCAAACTAAAGAAGTTTTATTAACAATTAAGCAGTTTTGACTCTGTTCTGCAGATGACTGTGCTTATTGCAGTGTTGTGTTACAAACAACACTCAAGAAAGACCTGGGTGGTCAGCCCCTCAACATGAGAGGTGCTGAAGGGTTTCTGTGTGGGTAGTTTGTGGGTCTGAGCTAAAGAGCTCCTTCAAGTCTTGCCTGACTAGAGGTCACTCATGGGCTCCTCGTGGTTAACCTTGTACACTTCCATGGCGCCTTCTTAACCTCATGTGATATTTGTTCTTACACGTTTGGCTTCTCTACTGAATTTGTAGGGTTGGGGTTTTCACAAAAAGGAAATGCATATTATGGAATATTTTTGCTTCCATCTGTCCTGAGAAATCCATTTAACGAGACTTCATTTATTTACTCATATTAACCCTTTAAGAATCTAGAAATTTAGTTATAAACACAAATGCCTTAAAAAAACAGGAGTAGCTTCAAAATATGGGTTGCAAAATTCATTAAAAATACACAATCTCTGGAGTTTAGATGAAGACCTTGTTGAGTACATGAAGCAAGGGTAGACAAAGGAGAGTTTGTACATTTCTAATAAGATATTACAGTCCAGTTTCTCTTCCCTCACTGAACAGTAACAGGCCCTTTCACGTAACTTGGTGGGTTTGTTGTTTTGTTTTGTTTTTTGGCAACCACGATCTGTAAAGGGTTAAGTTAAATATAGAAAAAAAAGAAAAAGAAAAAAAAATAAAACAGCCAACAAACTCAAAACATTTTAACAGATACTTTCATTGGGAACAGGAGATGATACATTCAGAAGAAGTTATCAGGCCAGCAATCAGATCAAACTTTAAGAGGCTGCTACTTTATTCCTCCAAAATTGCAACATGTCTGTAGAGGCAAAGGCTGGAAAATAGAACACCTTACCTGGCACTCGTACCCTCAGCTTGCAGGGACGGCCATGAGGGCTGAGAGTGCCTGCTGCTTTGCAGGCTTGCTGTGGGGAAGGTGAAAGCAAGCACATCTCACACTGTAATCTGCAGCAGCCCACCTCTATGAATACAGGTTTGCCTGTGCTAACACATTTCCCCCACTCTCTGGTCTTTTAGCCCACTCTGGAATGTGGATATTGATATGACATTCTTTCACACTTATTTAAAGTATTTTTATATTTCATCATCCTCCTAGCAGGAGGGAGGAGCAGAGTGAAAGTGTGACATGCAGTTACAGTCATACTTGGCTGTGATGTTTTTACATTTATAACTGCAACATCAGTGGGGTACAGCGAGATGACTGAATGGAGATAATACTAGTTAGCCCAGGCAGATTGACAATCTGACATATTACCATCTCTTTTAATTAATTTCTCATACTACACAGCTTTTTTTTTTCTTTTCTTTGCCAAAAGGATGAAGCCAGGATCATGACAAAATTAGACATGGCTGTGAGTGTGCTTTGATGTGTGACAAAAACATCTAAGTGAACTGCTCTTAGATGTAGCAAATGTGTGTAGCATTCGTTTTGAATCTCTTTCTTCAAGGGAGAGGTCATCATTAATTTCTTCAGAGGATGTCACTCCTCAGTCACTTACCCACCCCATTATTCGTGTGTTCCACTGAAGGGCAGGTACTGTTCCTGGAACAAGGGGAATGGGTATCACACAGGCATCAAAAAGAAATTTTTTGGTCAATGACAGAGGTTTTCATTTGCAGTGAATCCAAAAGAAGGAGACTAATGATTGGGTGGTAGCATATAGCAAAATTAACCATCCTTTTAACCACTGACATCCAATAATTCAAATAAAATTCCATAATTATTAGCGTTATTTAACCACTCATCTCCTACACTGAGAATTTTCACAGGTTGCTGTATCATGACACCTACTGGTAGAGATAACCAAAATAAACAGATACAGCTCTTTCTGAAAGATGACATGGATGTTTCTGTCTACATGGGGAGTTTTGTTTCACATTGAAGTGATTGCGGATGTATGCACACATTCACAGAGGCAGCACAAACACCTGGAAAGGGGTGAGGAGGAAAGGAAGGTGGTGCAAGGGACAGGTGCATCCCAGATCGGTGTGGCCCTATTGAGAATTGCATACTCAGCTCCTGTGCCCTGGAGTCCAGACAAGCCACTTCATCTTGGGTTTTAGCTTCATTTGAAGCTATGTGTCCTTTTGGAACTGCCCTAGTTAAGAGAGCAGAACAATCATGTGAAAGACACCGTCTTGAACGTCTTTTGCAAATGAAGAGATTCTATGATTCTGTGATTCTATGATCCCTACCTGAAAAGTCTAGCTGCTGGTTTAGCCTAAGTTTTTGGAAAGCAATAGCTCATCACTGAGAAGCAGCTTTAACAGATGTATTCCACAAGGGTTGCTGTAGGCAAGCTTGAATTTCTTTAAACTGATGTGATGTAATAGCTGAAGGACTATTCTGAAGACACTAGGGATGGACTGAAGTGCTGTGAAGAGAAGCAGTAGAACTGAGCTTTAAACCCTTTTCCATGGTTGTCCTCATCGGGATTTTTTTTTGACTTACAGACCTTCTCACCTTATATCAGCTGTTCTTTGGGCAAAAATAGGCTTATGAACAAATACAGAAAACAGATTTGTATGAACTATAATGAGGTACTGGTGGGTTGAAATTAAAATACCATGTTTTACCATACTACTCCATCAATGGCTGCAGAATTTTCCTAAGTGTTTCTAAACCAAGAAACTTTTTGGAATGTTCACAAAAATCGAGTATCCTCAGTGCTAACTCCATTGGAGTCTGACCCTTCCAAACATTTTATTCCAACCAAGACCCACAGTCATATTTCTGTTACCACCTTGAAAGCCACCTGCTTCCCTAACGTGTCTTATTTCATTATTGAATAGAATTTCTGTATTTGACAGCACACTGGCAACAATTTCATTCCTCAGAATATGGTTTACCAGTGAGCTATTATCTATGTCTACTCAAGCTTTTGAAATCTAGTCTAGGTTTTCTGCTCTTATTAAATTACCATAACAATGTCAGTTATCAAATTGTCATCCCTGTTAAGTTCTTCCACTGTGCATAAATCCATTTTCACACTGCACAAGGCAGGATGAAGCAGCTTTTCCAGCAGTTTACAAGTGGTATATCTGGACAATAATTCAGCTGCATAAATCACCTTGTGTCACACAAATACAAATGGGAGCTTAGGTATATGTAGAGAGAGAGGAGCAAAAGATAGTAAGGACACCACCATTTCTCATTTGTTGTTTGGATTTTCCTTCTAGGAAGAAAGAGTGCAACGAAAGGAACTTTTTCCTATCACAGCTTCCAAAGCAGTAAAACAGACGGCACAGTTTCCCAGTAGGAAATCTACCTTTTGCTTTAACCATTTTTGAAAATTCCAGTTTGAGATGTCAGGTTTTTTTCCCCACATGCCCATCCTTTTAAAAGCTGTGATTGTATTTTAACTGCATGTGGTTGGATTTCACCTGGAACAATTTTTAGGTGTGTGTTTTTGTATCACCTAGAGAGGCTCCCAGACAGATACCTCACAGTTTTGTCAGAGAGGAAAGTGCAGGTCTGAATTTTGTGGCTAGATCCCCTATGTCGCCTCACTGGTTTCTGCACAAGTTAAAAAACACTTTCTTCACTTGTATTCTCTTTTGCAAATGAGAACTTGCTCTTGGATGTTCCTTTCAACAACAAACTGCCTCTCACCTGAGATAAGACTGTGGCAGGAGCCTGCTTGTTAGATCAACCTCTCCTGAGACCTTTAACTGGTGTATTTACTGTGCATTGCAGCCAACAGAGGTTAACCCAGGAAATTTGTCTCCAAAATCTTTGTAGAAAGAGACTGTTTTATTCCATTACTTTACACCAGATAAGGTGAGATCCGAGACATTTTTCCTTGAAAAAGCTTAATTGGGTAATTATAGCTGCAACGCCACTTCCACTGTCATCTTTCCTCCTGGGTAAAATTTTGTGCCAATTCACACAAGCAAGTTACTTAAGGGAGTACCTCTCCACGAACGTGCTTTTCAAGTATTTTGCAGTTATAAGGAAATCTTTTCCAATGCCATTCCCTATGTAGTGCTATCCACAAGCTCAAAGGATGGCTTGCAAGTTCAGTCAACTGATCATTCAACACCATCCACATCCCCATGCACTGGCATTTTACCCCTAAGCCTTAGCAAAAAAGATAGCTGTCACTTAGGGTATCCTGAGGGTCCTCTGAGCATGGAGCAAAGCTCCTACCTGGACTTGGTGGTAGGAACATCTAGGTATTAACAATCACTAAAAAAAGAGAACTATTTCCATTTACACATCCACATTTAATTCTGTACAAAGACTTCAGGCTGAATTTATATTTGATTCTCTAATCCTCCTGCTTCTTGGTGGAGTTTTCCCTTAATTAGTGACTTAGTGGTCCAAATCCAACCAAATGCATACCATTACTGTGCTCCCCTTAGCCATCCATCTCCCTATGCCAGGGGCAAGAGGGAAGAGAAAGGGACATTAGTAGGGAGGCTCAGCTCCGAGATCCCAAACTGACAGCAGCCCCACCTGCTTTTGATAGGCATGTGGAAGCTGTGCCCTTGGGGATCCCAGGCTCCTGATACAGCAACCAATTTTTCACCTCTGCTCAGGAAATCAAAATCTTAAACTGATCCTGAACACACAAAATCTGGCATTTCTTTTCTCTGTGTGCCATTGTGTGTGTAAGAGGAAAGAGTGTGGATCAACAGCTGCCTTTAGTCAACACAGTCAATCGGCTTAAGAATGTAATCATCTAGAAAAAGGAAGGGAGGCTAAACTGCTGTCACTTGCTGCTAGTAAAAGTTACAGCATTAAGCAACAGCGGGAGACAGGCTTTTGTTTGCTCTAAGTGAGCATTTGGCTCTCTGTGTGCCTTATAATGTGGCAACACTGTACACTGAGAAGGGCTCTTACAATGGAGGAAACTTGGAGGAGATATTTATTCAACGTGCTACTTACTCTGCCATTCATTTCCAGTGTCCCTGCTAGTTCAGTGAACATTAACGCTTGAATAAAGCTTCCCTGTCCCCTACCATCTAATTCTGCATTATTAGGCACAATCCAGTGGTTTTGTTTCTTGGATTTTGAGGGGTTTCTTTTTGAAACGGCAGCTGGTTGGGTTTGGCACAGTAATTACTGGTGTGTCATAAATTCAGCATAGTGGCTGCACTGCAGGACCAAGGAGACAGGCTGTGAGGCAACAAGCCCTTGGTTGAACAAAAGACAGCTTTGATAAATAGTAATATTGGCCAGGAAAATTATTTGAAAATATTTGCAAAAAAGTATGGGCTCAGTTACCTGACAGATACCATATTTTTACATGCCCTTCCCTTTAAATATATTATTTGTCTTAGCTTATTTGGGATTGGGGGTTTTGGGCGGGGTGGGGTGTGTGTGTAAGCTGAGTTTACATCTCACGTAGCAATGCTAGAGTCATGTTCACCCACATAAAGAGATAAACTTTAGTTCAGACTTCTGCACTGCCCGATGTGAGTAAGGACCGATATGGAAAATCAGCCACCTTGGAGCTAGTACTTACCTGATGATTCAGGTCTTTGTGCCCTTTCTGAGACCTTTATGGATTTTACCAGCATTGTCAGTAACTGTGGAATCCACTGTAAACTGCAAGAAGGGAGTAAAATCTCTTTAGATAGACACTGAGCAGTTACCTGAAAGTTTTTCCCTTTTGCAGTATTGTTGATGTGCTGGAATTAAGCAAGAAAACCAAGGCTAATAAACTGATCAAGCCATGACAGAAATTAGAAGAAATTAAAGTTCAATATCCAAGTACAAGACATGAAAAACCAAAGCCAACATGAAAAAAATGAGAAATAATCCTAACTAAAACAACAACTCTGTTTGAGCTACTGGCTACTGCTAGTTGTTTCTAGGAAGAATCTCAAATCTTGTGAGTTTTCTACATACTTTACAAACTAAGTAAATATGAAAACAGTGCTATAGCTGTCCGCATTGTAGAAATGATGATTGCATCAAAACACTTGAACTTGGGAGCAACAAACCTGTCCTTCCTATACATTATGTAAAAAAGGAGGAATATTTTAGCCTCCCAGTGCACAAAGAAAGACTTTAGTTAATAATTTACATTCCTTCTTTGTCTTGTACTATTATTTGCAACATCATCAATAACTGGGGAGCTTGGGGTGACAACCAGTTAAGATTCAGTTAGGCAAGTGTTTCTCTGCTCCTCTGAACCAGCCCCTGCATTTGCACTTTGAATACACTTACTAAAAGTATTTAACAACAAACGTTTAATGTAAGACAGCGTTAAGTGTATCTATGATGCTGGGATCAGCCCTTGAAAGAAAACTAGAAGTGCCTATAGTGGGTGAACACAGCCTTTTATTTACAACTCAGTGCGTTTTGCTGCCCTGCGTGGTGAGATACCCTTGTCTGTGCAGGTGAGAAGCCACAACATGCCTTGAATGTCCAAAGCAGCAAAAGGAGTAATGAAAAACTTCTCATCTGGGTTATTGCTGACCATCCACTGTTGGCCAGATTAGTGCTGCAGAGGCCTTTGTGCCAGTGGGGAAGGACAGACAGTGCACGCATCACAAACACAATGCTGGAGTTCATTCCATGAGGGACACTGCAAAGCTGGTGGCTCATGGAGGCTGGGGGAAGGCGCAGTGGTGTGGCAGTTTCCCTCATGAGATCTTGACTTTTCTTACCTGAGCACTAAGTTGTTAATGTCTTGATGGTTAAGGTGGGCAAACCAAGGTGTCCAGCGGCACTCAGAGGTAAGGCGTTGTTGGCACTTAGCCTGAAGTCCTGAGCTGGAAGTGGCAGCCTGAGCCCGCAGAGCTGTTCAAGGAAGGGAAGAAGAGCAGGCTTTAAGCCTGGCAGTTATGTGCCTCCTTGGTACAGTAATACCAGAAACATGTCATGGGAAGATTTAAATAGAAAGTGTTCCATTTAATGGGATTTTGGTCACAGTACTGTGGTTCTCTTTAGCAGCATAAAATGTACATTTGAAGCACTGCCCCTTTGCCTTAAACCTCTGGCTCATTTTTCTTTGCTAGTGCCTTAATGGCAGGCATTTTTTTTTCAAAGGGAGAAATGATCTGCAACACATAGACAATTTGATGGTTTAACAGTGCCCTGCCGTCTGCTGAAGGCAAAATACTAACCACTGCCTCTTTGCTTTATCTGTGTTATATGCTAATTGATGTAACTGCAAGAAAAAGGAATTAATTATGGGAATGTACAGTTAATTTCATTGAACAAGAACACTACATAAGACAACCAATATAGCACTCCTTCAATTAAACATTTTTTTTCTGGGTTGGTTTTTTTTGCTTCTTCAAACTCCTTGTTACTCCAATCCCTTCTGACTATACTGAAGAAGATCAGGCTTTGTGAGACCTGAGATAGGATCAATAGAGGGGGTAAAATAGAGGTGAGCATAAGTGGCAAAGAGGACAGGGGAGAGGAAGATTGGTGAGAGGGGAAGAAGTGAAAGAGTGAAGGCATATTTCTACATTTTTCATCAGAGCATCCTTTGCTATCATGTGTCCCAGTTCCAAGTGGGAAATGGCACAATTCATGATTAATAAATTCAGGATATATAATTCTTCTACTAACAAGAATACATAATTCTTGATCAAGTCCACCTACTATCTGGGGCTCTGTGGAGGACCTTCTACCCTTCTGCCCAGCAGTGAGCTCCCTCCCCACTCAGAAATCAGTGAGAGTACCTTCATTTCCCCTCTTGTCATAGAATGGCTGGTTGTCATAGAATCATAGAATCATAGAACATGTTGGAAGGGAACATCCACCATCTTCAAGCCCAACTCCTGTACCTTTGCATCCTCATAAGCATGCAGTAGTAACTGTTAGCAAACACTGTAAATTGTGACTTTTATTTTTGATTCTTGTCTTTTTTAAATAAAATTCAAAGTAACATTCTGAAATAGAGACATTGGGTGAGCTCTGTGTAAGGGCCAAGGAAATGCAGTTGCTGGCATGAGATGAAAGACAAAAATAAAATGGGTAACAGGAGAGACAAACTTCAAAAGTAGATGATGTATCAAAGGGAACAGCAACAGAGGTCGATGAGGAAGAAGATTAAAGTAGATAGGAAAAGTAATCAGAGGAGGTCTCAAGTGAAAGCTGTTGTACGGTAAGCTACATATTGCCAAGAAGGAAGTCTTTGAATAACACCTAGTGCAGTCATACCTTTTTTGATGGTCAAACCTGCGCCCACTGAAGTGACTACAAAGATTTCAACAGATGCAGAACTGAGCCTACAAAGAACCTCCAAAGCATCACCTCTGGCAATGGCAAGTGTCACCAGCTGAAGTTTTGCTGATCACAAAGAGCTGGAAAAGAGTTACCAGCACAAAGCACATGCAGCTCAGCCACATATGGTTCATGGGAACCCCCTTTTTCAGGCATGCTGTTGCCAGAGGACCTGGAGCCAGTCACAGGGTTCTGGGACGAGATGAGGAGGTACGTAGGGCAACTCCTCACAACCATGCAAAATGCTTTCGTGTGTGATGGTGTCAGGGTGTCTGGCAGAGAGAGACATCAAAAAGAATGGGAAGATAGGAGGTTTATCAACAAATCAAAGTGGAAGGTGGTGCTAATATGCCTGTACTGAGGTTGAAAGCACCATCACTTATATAGTGAGCAGAATACAGAGAACCTAACTTTATTTCAGCCTAAAGTAATAATATTTATTTCAGTTATTTAGCAACACATTTCTATATCATGTGGATCCCAGAGCAAAGGATCAGGGCTGGGATGTGGGAACACATTTGTGTGAATGGAGTTTTCAGAAATGTTGTGGCATGAATTGCAGTTGAACCAAGAAACCATGGAAGAAGGAACTTCATGAGCCAAGGAGAACCTTTGTTTATAGGATATTTTTTTCTGCACACTGTGCCTTTTTATAGGCATAGGATTACTCTAAGCTTTACAGAATGGCCCATCCTCTTTGCTGGAGGTGGATGGCTGCAGGGGTGGAAGGAAGTGGTAGGCTAGAACTCCCAAGAAAATTGAGACCTAGCCCTTTACCTGTTCAGCATGAGTGTTGAAAGATGTTGGGTGTATGGGCAAGTTGACCTGGAGAAGAAAGGAGAACAAAACAAAAATGGCTAAGAGGAAGAGATCATCTCTAAGCAACAGACAAAAGTAGGGCTCAACTGTGACCTTACAATATGTTTTATTGAGAGAAGCTACCAAGCAATGGACCTTACTATCTGTGACGGGCACACTTGACCTCATAACCAAACTAGCAATGGTTTGGTACAGGCTCCAAAGGAGGCAAAGGCTTAAGACATAAACAGGTCAGGAACTCCTCTAGTTTCAAAGTGTTCTCTGAAACCCCACAAAGGAGCAGAGTGACATAGTGAGCACTGATGAGTATGATCTTGGAACACCAAACATGCAATTAACACATGATAAGTGAGTGGCTTTTCCAAGACATTTATCAGGATTAAAGGAGTGGGTGCAAGGAGTCTCATGCATACCTTCCCCATTGCATGTAATTTGACTATGAGCCAACCACTTTATTCCATAAATATGACAGCCTGAGCAAGTCTTCTTTGAGCTCTCCTTCCTTGGTAACATGACTCCATGGCAGTGACCTCTCAGCTGGGACACTTCTCAAGTTTGCTCCTTGAGGCAGAGAGAGCATTTACCAATGGCAGATCTTTGGTAAGTGACTGATAGTGTACTGAATTAATACTAATGAAACATTACTAATACATGGAGCTATTAAATATTCATTATTATATACTTTGTATAGATAATTCCATTAGACATAAGCTGTTGTCCAAGTGTGAGACTAAGATTGGATCTAGCCTCATCGAAACTCCATCAGGAGTTTAGAAAGCAAGGGGTTCCACTCTGAACCTGAGGCCCCAACAGGAGCTTCTTCCTTACACTTCCGCTTCTCCAGTCTCTGTGTGAATCATTCTAACTTGAGTCTAACTCAATTTTCCTTTGCATGTTTCTTCCATGCAGTAATTAATGAGGTGAACCTTGCCATCAGAATTATCGCACCTTGGCAAACCATTGTTAAACTTTGTTAAATTCCATCAAATCTATTGAAATCTGTCAAATTATTATTTTTACCTCAATAAAACATATTGCTACTTCTCTCTTTTAAGTTGAGTGCATTCCACTCTTTTGTGACACTACCGCACTGTGTTATTGACTTTTTATAGGTTAGATTTTTTGATCCATACTATTTCATGCGTTGTCCCATCTTTCACTTGAAATCTTGTTTCATTGCCCATCTCCCCACCACAACAAATGAAAAGATCATGTGTTAGAGGGTAATTACTAGAATGACTTTTCTTGATTAAAAATAAAAAAAGTAATTAAAAAAGCCTTTTTTATTATTTTAAGTGTTTTTTTATTAAAAAAATATTCTAGAAATCTGAATTTCATGGATGAATGACAGGGCAGTATTTCTGAAGTGTAGTAATCTGCATATTGTCCTGTGGTGGTCCTGTAAGTGCTACCTTTATCACAAATGGTGCATATTAATGGAGGTCCTCAACAGATGAAAGAGAATGTTAAAGAGTAGACGAAGCTTGACTGAATTAATATAACCAACTCTTGAATTGTGCTCAGATTGAGTCAAACAGCTTCCAGCTACATTTCTGCAAGAGGGGGAGGGGGAAACCCCAAGATGACAGATGCTGTGCAGAGCAAAGCTCTCTCTAAATAAAGAAATAAATCATTTATGTACAGTATTCACTAAAAACTGCAGGGGGCAAGAGAATGCAGTTTTTCCTTTCAATAGGGAAGAAAAACGCATAGACCATAATTGCTGTTGCAAACATACACAGTACACAGGGATTGAGTCTGGATAAGAGTCATTCCCTTCCCCACGGAGGAACATGGCTAAGGTACTCTTGGGGTACTCCTCTGCTAGTAGTATCGGGATTGTCTTGTTTCAAAAGAAAAGGAATCTCTATCTGTTAAATTTGTGAATTTCTGTCATTCAGTTGAACAATCCAAAACGCACAATTACCCATACTGACGGGCATGTGCGTACAGTCCATCTGCCTAAGTGTAAGAAGCGGTCACAGAGTGCAAACAGAAGTGGTTGATGGGGTTTGCAGGAACCACAGGTAGCTTGATGTGCTGCAGCATCATTTTGTTGATCTCATCAACATTTTGTTGATCCCATTACTTCAGCGAGGTCAACTGTTGCCACAACCGTGTTCTGAGTAAGCTTTTTACTTTTCTTTTCACAACAAAATGGAATTCAGAACAGGAATCCAGTGACAGTCTCAAACTTCATGAAGCAGACCACCCATTTATGTACTTAAGCACACAGGAAGACTAAACTCTTACAGTCTGATGTACAGCAATTAATTGAAAACCCTTCTCTGTACTGGTTCCCCCTCCTCATGTTATGATTGTCATTACTTTCTGTATTTCTCTAAGCTGTAATGACCTTCTCCCCAGCTGGGGAAACCTCCTGTTGCAGGGGCTTCTGACTACCCAGCCCTCCTGCCTGCTCCTCCAACATCACTCCTGTGCAGAGGGCAGGGGCCACATCACTGCTGTGATCCAGCCATTTCTGGCTGGCTGATGGTCCCTTGAGGGCTGTTAGCCGCAGACATTGTGTAGAGTAGCTCTGAGAGACTACTACTGATGTCTGAGTGAGACACCTCAAAGGAACAGTCTGTAACTTTCTGGTTTTTTTCCCTGAGTTACACTCTCAGAGGATGACTGCAGCAGAATATCTGGGTGTCTCCTACATCAAAGCAACAAAAGCACTATTTGTCATGTGCATTCTCAGAAGTGTATTAATCATTTCAAAGATCTGATATTTTTCAGTAGTAGCATCTGTTCTATTCAGGGCGAAGTTTGTGACTAATGACACTAATGGTACCAATCTCAGTTAACAGAGCAGAGATCATCTACACACTTGCAAATCAATTAAGTGGCTGACCTAGAAGACTGCCTGCCATGCATGTGGAGGCCAGAAAGCCCACCCAAAACCTGGGTTCCCAGGGGAAAAACAACCCCATGGCACACTAGGCTGTGGTTGGCAGGCCTAGCCTGTGTTAGAGCTCTTTTAGAGCACACATACTGGATCTTCCTCCTGCTGTCGGCAGCACAGCAGCAGCTCACCTCGCTTAGAAACTGGGCCCTGTGTGTTGGAGACAGTAAAGTCTGAAGCAGTTGTTGGTGTTTCTCGAACAGCCTGGCCTTGCATCTGTTGGAGGTAAGGAAACATTGGCATATCTTATCTCTTCAAGCCCTCGCTGCGATAGCTGGCACGCACATGTTGCTGTCAGCTAAGCCTACAAATGGCTTAATGGCAGGTACATAATAGCCCGTTAGTACAGGTTTGCCTGGGATTCTGGCAGGTGTTTACATGAAATTTTGCCCTGCTTGTCATAGCATATAGGACAGCCAGCACCTGGCAACCTCCTACTGAACAACACATTCTTTAATTGCTCTGAAGCAGTAGCAGCAGCTGCCACCAACCTTGTTAAATAAACAACAGGTTCTGCACCTGCCTGAGCAAAATCCTGAGCGAGCTCCCAGCCATCCAGCAGGCACATGGGTAACCCTGCCTTCCCCCTGTACCGCGGCCACAGGGATTAGTGGGAGTCTATCAGTATTGATCTGTCCTTCGGCTGCAGAGGTTTGACCTACCCTTCTCTCAGGAGTGTTTTAGTGAGCTTGGAGACGTAAGAATCTCCCTAATTAAATTTCTGTTTTATGGATGATTCTTGTCACACACAGACACACACACACACACCTGCCCAGACATGTGGACACAATGGTAATGAGAAAAAATTACTAGGCCCTGATAGCCAAGTGCCTGTCCCTCGTAGAGTGCTTTGGTACAGTATGGAACAATTCTGAGTTATTTCTGAGGATACAAAGGTTTGAGATGAACAAGGCTTTTTATTCTCCAAAGAGTGAAACTGCAAAAAGTCAGATTTTGTTAGGTATAGCCAGCAAAGACAAGAGAACTATGTATCGTAACAGGTGAGCTTGTACTCTCAAAGCTGAAAATTTTATCATTCCCCTTTCTAACAGGTTTAATTAAATCTTGTCATCTTGCTAAATTCTACAGTAAATACACTTGTCTGGATTCACAAACTTATCAAACCTGGGAGAAATAGCAGGGAGGAGGAGTTACTTACCTGCTGCCAGGATACTCCTCTTCTGTTTTTTTTTTTTTGATTTTTCCTCCCTTTCAGGCTCTTGTTGAACAAGATGTGCTCTGAGTAACACTGTGGCATCTCTTCCAGCCTCCAGCCAGCGGCAGGTGCCTGAAGAGGCTGCATGTGAAGCACAACTGAGTATAAAAGCAAATAAAATATAAAATAAAATAAAAGCAAAGATTCTTGTTACTCATGTGTAAGACAAATGTCACTGTAAGTGACCAAGAGATTACAGCAAACAGAGTGGAATTCCAGGTGAATACTAGGAAAAAAAAAAAAGCAAATAAAAATACCCCCCCAAAAAAAACCCCAAAGAAATGGGTGACAAAGATTGAGATGGTCCATTTAAAAGATGTACAGGACTTAGCTTGCGACAGCACACTGAGCAGAGCACCATGCTAATTGAGCTCCCCTCTTTTTATGCACAGATTAGGATTTCTTCCATTTACATGTTTTCTTGAAAATTGAAAGACAGAAAATACTTGGCGGCAGCTCTTATACTAAAGACACAGAAAAGACCATCTGTTGGGTCTCTCAGCTACAAGAGAGATGAAAGGGAAAAGGTGTAACAGGAGCACTGCATCTATTCTGTAGTTGTATATCCACCCAGACATAGAGCTATAGTAACTGTACTTTGGCAGCATTAAATTCCTGACAGGGACAAGTTATTTACTACTAGTAGTCCACAAAAACACGCTGGCACAGAAAATCCCTTTCACACAGTCAGACGGAGCTCCAGGTCTTAGAAACACATAATGATCATCAAGAGACTATTATTTGCATTTAACCATTTTCCGATAAATTACCATCAGCCTGATTCGCAAACATAGCTGATAAATACAGTAAATGCTGTTAAAACAGGTGACTGAAATGCCTGCGTGCCATCAGTGACCACTGTCTCTTCTCACGCTCTGCCTTTCAAATGTCACAGGGTTGCAATCACTGCCCCAGTAAAATGTTGTATTTTCAAAAGATCCCCTACTAATTACACATGCAAGTGACAAAAGTGATTTTACTGAGCAGAAGTGCAGGTTTCAGCTTAAGTAGCTCTGAGGGAATATTAACTTTGGTTGTTTGTGGGATCACGTTGCCTTCTAGTGGCAGACCCCGGCTCCCTCATACCAGAAAGTTTTCAGGATACTCTTCCACAAACACAGCCAGAGTGCAGGATATTTTCTTAGTTCCTTTTAGAAGAGAAACAACTGTCCAACAAGATTTGTGCCCTATATTGCTTAGGAGGCAAGAAAGAACAGTCACAAGAAAAGTCCCTGTTTTTGATGCACAACACTGCTCATTTTTAATTTCTTCTAGGAGAAGCTTTGAATATGTTTTAAGCTGTCCACAACCTGTAGCAAGACGAAACAATGGAAGTTGATCAATGCATGGTGCTGAATAAGCCTGTCTCTCCTGCAAGAGCGTGGAGAAAGAGAGAAAAATTAAAAAAAAAAGAAAAGTAAAGTATTTTCCTTTAAAATATTGATTGCATAGCACCCATGAGAAGTGGAACTAAAGGAGGGCTCTAGGAGGAAGTTTGCTTACTGGACTCTGAGAACTGGGCTGGTCTGCATCTTAGCAAGTGGGAAAAAAATAGGTAGTGCTGAAAAGCAGAAATAGGTTGGGGAAATACTAAAGTCAGTAGATTCAGTAATATGGAAATCAGGAGAGATGGCAAAGCCAGATTGGGCAGTCTGCCCTCCCAGATTTGTTTGAGTAAGAGTTCACTAGCATGCAGTTAACCAAAACTTTTTATCTACATGTAAAAAAAAATGAAATATATTGGCTACTTCAACAAAATACTTCCTATGGCCTGGATGTGCATGGCCCATACTGCCTTCAGGACCATCTGCAGGGCTGGATCCTAAAGCACTTATCTCCAAATGCAAGAAGTCATTACAAGAAGAAGAATTAGAAATAACTGCAAGAAAACAATGACTAAGCTACATCACTGAAAGAGGGAGACACGTGAAAATGGCCAAGGCTGTGGACTATTTAAAGAAACACAGATACTGAAGACAAATTTCTCCTCTTTTGATGTACAAAACTAAGGCTGGGTAGAAAAAGAAGTTGGACACAAAGAACAGAGAGAGAGGAAACAGAATTAGAGCTGAAAATTAGAAGCTGAAGCCAAATCATTTCAGGAACAAAGACTGGAATGTCAGCTCGGAGGGTAGAAGAAAATGTGACAGTAACTAGAATGTAAGAGGCTTGTTACAAGAGAGCTGAAGAAAATAAAAACAAAATGGCAAGGAGTTTGAACAAAAGATTTTCAGCTGCACAGACTACATGGAGCAAGTGGTCAATGGTAGTTGTATGGTCCTGGAAAGGAATCCAGTTGCTGATGGGATGGGTATTTTTTAAAATTCAACATGTCACCACCACATTCTTGCTTCAACAAATAGTTTATTGCAGGAGAAATGAGACCTTCGTTATTGAGAACTAATGATTAACACAGCTAAGGAAAAAAATGTTTAAATCAAAATGGGATGTTTTCCCTCAAACTACTATATGCATGCACAGCATTATATAATAAGTCAGATTAGACTGTTGCAGTCCTTCCTCTTGTCTCCATAATCTATGAATATACTTGCAACACATGGATGTGTCATTCCCACCTGTTCTCTGAAACTCTGCTCATGCACACATTGCATACATAATGGAGAAAAAAACAACGCATACGTGAACAGCAACTGCCTTCAACACAATCTGCAAGAGACTAACATGACAGAGATTAGTTGAACACATGAATATACTACACAAAATCCAAGACTGTTTCTTCTATTCAGAGTTCTGAGAACTGACTCTTGGGGAACTGCCAGTTTAAAGAAAGTAGCTCATCTTCCTTGAGTATCCAAGCATCAGGACTGGTGGAAGTACAGTTTTCCTCTCCTCTAATCTATTCACTGTATAACTGCAACTCGCAATCCCCTGCAAAGTGTAAGAGCATTAATAGTCATAAAATGGTATACCTCTTTTGTTTAAACCAAATAACCAAAAATAGGAGGCTCCTGATACCTGTGAATTTATATGTAGCAAGATCTCATGACTTATTGTGATCCCCTTCCCAAAGACATCACCATCCAAGTTACTCGCTCCATAGAATATTCCTTTCTGTTGGTCCATTGAAGGAATAGATGCATACAAGACTGATTGCCAGAGTTTTACACAAAAGACCATCAGTCCTATTTTTCTGTCTTGTTAGATTCTTGAGCGACATTGTACTGCATGATACATGCAGAATGACTTGAAACACACAAATACAATCTTTCAAAATTATCACCTGCAAATTTAGGTCATTGAAAGAGAAAAAGAAAGAAAGAGGAGTGTTGGGGATCCAGGCGATGTAACCTCAATCTAGCAGTAAGCCGCCCCGGAGTGTTGGGTGCGCAGAGCTGGCCGCCCTTCCAGCACTCGATGTTCTTGCTGGTATTGTAGGTTTAGCAGTTTGCAACATCCACCACACAGAGTACATACTGTTCCCTCCTCTGGTGCTCAGGCACTGAGGTACCCTGGTGCCCCCAGCCCTGCCTTTTAAGGTCCTTAGCCTTATTATTACAAAACAATTACCACCTGACTGTAATGGTCAGTGGGGCTGCTCTATCAATTAACAATCAGTTAGCACTCTGATCAACCTCTACAGAGGAGAGAAGTGCTAAAAAAATGTTAATAGCAATTTCCTTATCATTTTGGTGCTTTGAAAAATTTGTGGCTGCTTTCTAATGAAATGTCACCTGAAATATTCAGAGAGCTACGTTGTGGAAAAAAAAAATACCCCAGGCTACTGTAATCACTGTGGACTATTTAATGAGATGATCCTGAAGGTAATATAGACCACCAACATCAAGACAGTAGAAAGTATTTTGTTGAAGCAGCCAACACGTTTCAAGTGCAGCCACTTCAGATGAAATTGTTTATACATGCAGATAAAAAGAGTTTGCTGTGGTAAACAAAAGAATGTACTTGGTATGGGATAACTAATGCTGTAACAGTCTGCTACTAACTGGAATACCACCTCACTGTAAAAACAATAAATTTACCCCTAAACTTGAGAAAAACCATCCAACTTTTAAAAAAGCTATTCCTTTTTATTCAAGAAAGACAAAAACTGTTCCTCCAATATGTTGATAAGCCTGATAAGGCAAAGGTATTTATATTTAATAATTCTACAATACGATCTTTCCAGAATTCATGGAGTAGGTCAAATGTATTGTATTCATGAGACAGACTGAAAGTAGAAAAGAAAGTGGAGTTCAGATTTTAAATATAAAAATATTGGGATTCAGTTAGATGAAGTAGTGCCAAGGGAGAATTCAAATTTTCTTCAATATTGTTCAGGTTCATCATACCACATTGAATAGAAATCAAAATGTCTGTTCCTTAATCTTCCAGATATTATTAATAACCAAGGTCAGCAACATGGAAGAGTGTTAGTGTTCATATCTATGAATGTTAGTGTTAGTATTCATATGTTAGTGTTCATATCTATGAATTCACACCACCGTTGTGCATTTCTAACTTAATTTATTTAATGATAGACAAAAATAAAGGCTGGTAGCCCTGACATCAGCATCCACAGCTATGTTTCACAGGAGCAAGTTTTCATCCCCTTGTGGATGCAGGCAAATTTTTTATTCCCAGGTAGTTATTTCTCGTTTCCAGTGTAAACAGAGCTGCAGCCATTCTGCATCTTAGTGTGTATATAACACTTCATCCTTCCCATATTTCCACCAAGACAAAAAAAATCAATCTTCTGGTACCCTGTGCCTGGAAGCATACTAGCCTCTCTATTTGCAAGCTGGGATGTTCATCTTAAGAACATAAAACGCTATCTTAGATTCAGAAATAAATTACAGCATGTGGATGACTGATTTCAAACGAGGAACCTTAAAATGTAAACCAAGCAGATTTTCTAGGAGGAATCCCATTCTAAACAGGGAAAGCTGATTCACCAGTTTGCTTCCTTTTAACTTAATCAGTCACTCTCAAATCAAAGTGTTAAAAGAACATCATGTTTTTAAAAACCATGAGGAACTCATTAGTTGTGTTGACATGGCATTTTCTGTACTCTCATTATCTTATTCTGCTCACACTTGGAGTTAGCTAGAAGCGAGCAAGCTCTGAGGGAAAGCTAGAAAGCCATGCTTGCATGAATCCAGGCCCAAGCTATTAAGCCTTTCTGAGAATCAGACTCTTTTGTTGCTTTAGGTTGGCAACACATTAAACATGGCTATGTAGCTTCCGAAAAGGCTTTAGCATCATTGATGTAAACTCATATCTGCTCAGGGCATGTGCAGACATATTCACAGACTGGGGAAAAACGAGAAGCAAAACAGAGGGGTTTATTCATTACAAACAACAGACTTAGTGCCTGTGCTGCAGTCATCCCCAGTGCATCAGTCAGCACAGTCAATCTACTGTTAGTAAGGAAGCACCAACTAGTCTTTCTACATCATGTCTTGGGGAGCATGGAGCCATATGATAGCTTCCAGAGTCACAGCTCTAACCCTGGTTGGCTCCTGAGACAGCCCAGGTGTACCCCATGACTGCAGCAGGGGCCATGTTTTAAAGCTTACAATTGCCTTATGATCAGTCTTAATTTTCCCCTACCAGCCACAGATTTGGTCTCTTTCTTTATAAATATTGTAATTAGGGTGGCGTGAATGCTTAGTAATTCTGATTTACCATAATGACATATTATCCATTCCTAATTGCTACTCAATCCTAATTGTCTCTTTAGAACACATACTGGATTAGAAAAAGTTTTAAAGATAAGAACCAAAGCAATCACTTAGGATCCCAGACCACTGAGGACAGGGCAGGAGAAGGTCCGCCAAAGTCGGAGGAGGTAACTTTGCAGGACAGTAGAGTGCAGCTAGAATAGAGGCTCCACTGCGTCTCTGCTTCTGCCTGGAAACTCCATGGGCTCTAACACCAGCTCTGTATCTGATGTTGTTAAAAAAAAGTCACTCTGGAGTGTGAGACACCACATGTCAGAAGTGTACTGTGAAACATATGTTAATGTTTTCCCCTTAAGACAGATTATTTCACATTTTGTTTCGTATATATAATTTAGATCACAGATGAGGCTATTGTACCAAAATATTGGCAGCTGCTTTCCAGCATGGGAGACTGCCTTTCATGTTCAATGAACACTCCATGCTTTTGACTATAAAACATTTGAGCAGACTCTTGTATATTGATATTCATTACCTGTATGGTTTGCATAACGGATATGCAAACAGCCCAGTCAATAATATCAGCTCATATTGACTAGCTATTTCTAACCTGAAATAGGAATGTCAAGCTTCAATTGATTCACATTCATGCACTGTGTAAACATAATTTAAAATGAACACGTACGAGAGAGAGCACATGCTAGTATTACCATGTGGAGTAACCTGGGAGATGTACTGTAGCACAAAGCTGACAGAACTAGACAGAACTAGTCAATAAAATGTAAGGTATAATATATGTCACCTGAATATCCCATAAGCTCCAACTGCTGCTGGCTACAAAGCCATAGCAATAGTGCATTCTTGTGCTAGCAGTGGAACTCCCTGCAAGCCGCAGGAGGGGCAGTGAGAGAGGGTATGAAACATGACCAGCCAAGCTGGGACTGCCTGGGAGCAGGAGCTGTAGGTGCAGCTAGAAGTCCAAGGATGGACAGTGCTTGGGATAAAGGATGCCCTGGGTATCAAAACACCTCTCTCTTACTTCGCTCTACATCACACCAAAGAAACAGGCTCCCAACCACCTTGCACAACTAATTAGAAAGAAAAAGTTAGCTTACACAACATGCTCTAAATTTTTTTACAACTTCACATTGTAATTGGTTTCTTGCGCTGCACATGATGGTTTTTGTTCACATAATCCACAGGTATCTCAGTTTAGGCAACTACCAGGTTCCAGTTCCAACAAACAAGCTCTGAAGACCCAGGAAGACCTTACTCACCCTCTCCTCAATGACCCCTTGTACCACCCTCACTCCTTCTTCCCGGGGTGCCTGCTACTGTCTACTGCCTTTGTCCTTTGATCATCCCAAGGAGAGAAAGAGAAATGTGTGGTCCCTTCTTTACTTATGGTCCACTGAGGTGTAGCGGTTTTCCACACACACAGAGGAAAATCATGGCTGAGTAGTGCAGTCCCAGGTTAACTATAGATCCGATTCCCCTTAAACATGCACAGGCATTTCTCAACATCCACAACACTCTTTTCCATGCCTGCACTCTTCAGTGATTCATGGCTCACCCTTTGCCAGGGTTTGATGTTCTTGTCTCAGTACCTACGGATATAAAAAACCACTGGCAGCCTCGAGTTATCTGTCCTGGCCACTGCATTGTTTTGTCCTTTCTCTGCTGCCCTGGCAGTGAGCTCCCCAACCTCTATTCACAGGGTGGCCCAAGGAGGGATATGGCAGAACAAACAGCCAGTGTTGAGTTATATGTAGAGGTAAAGAGATCTTGCATAATTCTCTTTTAACCAAGTTACTATCAATTAGCAGGGGAAGGGAAGAGAGTGCAAAATTCTCAATCTCTAGAGATAATAAAATAGATAAAATTAAATCCTTTCTATAGGGGGTCAATAAAACCTGTTTGGTATGGAAACATATGAATCACAGGACAGTCACTGAGGCCTGTGGGAAGAATAGCTTTTTTCCTAGTCCTGGGGAACAAAAAAAAAAAATAATAAAAAGATCAGGACAGTATTCAAAAACTCCTCTAGAGTTTTTTGCCTCTCTTTTTATACCACCCCAGTACCTCTAACAAGATTTTCCATCCATTTTCTCACCTGAGTTTCTTGCTTTTTAACAAAATTTTTTGTTTAACAAAATTTTTTTTGTTTAATAAATTTTTTTGTTTAACAAAATTTTTTTGTTTTTGCCCATGAAAAAAACAAAAACAAAGCCCTCAGCAAAAAAAATATAAATATCTACATTATAATTATGATAGCCTGAATGAAAAATATCTGAATATCCCAAAAGAACTAAAAAGTTTGTTAAAAAAAATAAAAAAGAGAGAAAGGCCCTTTGGCTGTCTTTGTGTCAAGTCAGGACTAGATCCTGGTCCTGCAGCTCTCCAGTTCCACAAGCAAGTTTCAATGGCACTCTCCACTGGTGATGGGAGGGACTGTACCTTATTCACTACCACCCTGATGCTGTAAGATCTCTGTGCCCTACATTTTTATCTATTGAGGACTCATAATCTAGTGTTTTCATGGAAAAAAAAATGAAGCTCGATGAGAAGAAAAAGATACCATAGAGCAGCTGCAGCTGTAATTGGCTGAAGGGCTAACAAATGACCTAATATTCTTCTAGCTAGGATTTATCTGGCTGCTCACTGTTCTGATTAAATACGACTAATCCATCAGATGAAAATTGTTTTGTTGATTCAAGAAATAAACTTACCTGTTTCTTAATTTTTCTTCAATTTTATTATTAGAAGATAAAGTTACACTTCCCTAAGTCTAATGTTTGTTCTAAATTATTCATGGATAATTTTGTAAATTAACACATAAACCTACTCCCATAGAGCTCTCTTATGAAGCTGCTGTATCTGATCTTTAAATAAAGCTGTGAATTAGAACAAAGCACAAGATGAACCACTAAAACTTCCAGACTTCTCTATCAGTGAATGTATTTCATGCAAGCTACAGACTTACTTCTACTATTTGACCTCTGCAATAGGAAGCTACTGCAGTTATAATTAGCATTTGATTGATCATAATATCATTGTTCCACTTCTGTAAATGCTTTGCATTCTTAGGCAAATATGCCCAATTAAATAGTAATCAATATGCTGTTTTAAAGTCATTTGGTCCACATGATCAGAAATAATATAAAAGGAATGTTAAAAATGGTTGAACTTTTGACAGTCCTCACCTTATTCCAGTTGCCTCTCCTTATTTAACTTCTCAGCATCCTGCCCTTAAATCCTGGCTGCCAGACAGACTTCCTGAACACCTCAGTTGTGAACATGCAAGCTACAGACCAACACCTTTTGTTATTCTGTTACCACAGTAATGCAGCAATTTCCATCTCATCACCATCTTTGCCTTAGCCTGGCAATAATAATGTTTCAAAGCCTGGAGTGTGCTGCTATCAAAAGAACTAAAACTTTTAGTGTCAGATAGTGTGCCACAGTATATTATACACCTTTGGCTAATGTCACTGTGCTTCAGCAAACATTATGGATTTTGTGCTTGTAAACATCCCTTAATCTGCTAAGTCCTGCCAGCAGAATGCATATTAAATAAAAAAGGGGAAGGGAGAAAAAGGTAGAAAGCAGGGAAACAGAACAGTACAGGTGCTTCCACTTTGAGGAGAAACTTGTGAATCCACGTTCCTTTTCCAGTGACATTTGTAAAAGCCAATTCCAACACTGCATGTCTTTTTACACTGAAATAGATGACAAATCTTGCCTATAAAGTCATTAAAGAGCTTAGCATATGTACAAACAACCAAAAACCATTCACTAGGGCAGCATTTTCTTTCCCTCATTGCTCAAGTGACCTACATCAATATCCTGTTTCACTTCTGCTCCATACAGCTGAGGTTACATTTCAGGATTTTGTTCCCTCCCCATCACTGCAGAGATTGCTATGGCTTTCATTCTGTGACAGCTTCACTATTGAAACTAGGAAAAAAAATGGAAATGCTGGCGGGTTCTTCAGGTGGGACTGCTGGAATAGACCCCGAAAAGAAATAAAAGACCAAAGACTGAAGATTTTACGAATGTAAGATCCAACTTCCATGTCTCTCTTCATTTACAATAAACAATGGGGTTTAGCTACTAGAGAAATGGAAAAACAATCAGAGTTGTTGCGTGACTGGTATTTCACTGGGTGGCAATATCAGAAATAGCCTTTGCAAGATCTAACTGGCAGTTAAAAGATCAAATTTTGGTGGAGGGCTGTTTTCTGGATCTGACAGTGTACGTTTTACAAGGTGCGCGACTCAGCATTAGTAGAGTTCACTGTTTTACTCTGTTCAAATCTATAATCACAAACTCACTACAAAATTATTGTTTGCAAGTATACAAACAATCAAAAGAATCAAAGAAGAGAGTATCCAAATGTTTACTTTTGAGCTTAATTTATATTCTTGTTAATGAACCAAGAGTGTGAGTTTTGGGAAAAAAACCCTGTAACCTTACTTCATCTGATTACTGATCTGCTCAAAAACAAAGGCAAAAACCAGAAGATAACATTAACAAATGGTTAAATGCAAGTGAACATTACTACTGAAAGAGCGGTGTATAGATATAGTCCTTTAACAAGAAACTTACACTTAAGTAACCTGCTGTCTTGCCTGAGGGACCCACTCCCCAGCCACGGGTTCTTTTCAACATTTCTGACATTTGGTCCTTAACTCTCTCTGACATCTGGGAGTCCCTCAGGACTGAGCCCTCCTGGCAGAACAGGAGAGATGGCAGCAGTTCCAGGGAACAGGCTTCTACTGGGAAGCGTGAGTATTTTCTAGTGCTAAAATTGGTGCTACTCAGCTCCCTGGTAAGATCACTCCCCACCTCCCATTTTCATCTTGAAACTTACATGAAACCTGTGCTCTGTATAATGCTCTGAAAAGCTGATCTAAAAGGAAATGTCAAAACTTTTACCATCATAAGAAACAGAAGTTCATAAAATTGTGATTGTTAAACCTCCTCAGTCAAGTGAAGAAGGAAAAAAAATATATCTAAAGGTTTTGGTAAACACATCTGAATTTGCCATCTTGGATAACCAAGTACTGTAATAAAGTGCCAAGTAGAGGCTAATACATACTTGCAATGCTACTAATTTCCTGGTTTCAATAAATCCAATATAATAAAATTGACAGATGCTGTTTTACCTACTCAAGTGATTCATGAAGGACTTGAAACTGCAATGCTGCAACAAGATATGCCATCTGTGCTAGGGTCTGTTTTGTTTTTTTTAAATGAAAAGAACTGCCTGGCTGAAGAGTGGTGACAGCACATGGTCTGCCTAGCACAAAATGAGAAGCTTGCCACCTTTACCTATAGAGTTAAGAGAATTATTTGCCTTGGCTACTATTTTCCTATCCATTATCCATTATCGATGTTATTTTGCAAATGTTGAAAAGAAAGAAAAATAAATCAAAGAAATATTGAAATTTAAAACAAATCTAGATATTATTCCATGTCTCCTTTTAAAACTATGTTAATTGGCATGCATTTTTAATGACAACATTAGCAGAGAGTAATAAAAAGTCAGCAGGATCTACACATGGATAAATAACAACACACTAATGATAATTACATAAACCTTCTGTGTAGCGACATGTGGGTCAGGAATTGACTTTGCTCTCTCAAATTAAATCATCTATCAGGTCCCCACATTGTCAGTAACAAATGTCACTGGTAGGTTTCCTTCTCCCATATTCAGAGTGCTCTCATAGTTCTGTTTGTTAACATCCAAGAAAAGATTACGTTTTGAGGCCAAATCTTGACACCTAACGATACTCAGAGGAGTATTGATTGCAAAAGGGTAGCAACGCTTGAATTTCAAAAGAGAGCTTCTTTCAGAAACTTGGAGAACGTAATTTCTACTTTATATTTAGGCATTTAGAAGGGTCTTTTTAATAAAAAAGGACTGACTTAACTACATGTGTTTATAGTTATACAGTGGCATAACTGCCTTGCTGAAATGGGACCACTTTTAAGTGGGTGACTTTAACAGTGAGGATTTAAAGAGCGAGCAAAGAGTTTCTGCATTACTGACATCAGGCCAAACAGGGAATGATTGAAGTCAAAAGGAAAGGTTGCCTTTAGCTTCAGAGAAAATACACATTTTTACATCCTTTTTTCCCGACATAATAGGATATGCTTTCTTGTCATTATAAAACAAGCTGACAAAGTAGCTGAAAGTAATTCCTGTAAGATCAGAAGAACATGGTGCTTTCAAACAGGACTTTATTCTGTGGTACCAGGAAGCATTTGGCAGAATAAATATCACATAACATGGGCTGTTTGGGAACACTGAAAATGACATCTGCTCTGCCTTGCTTTAGGCACAGGTAGGAAAATGGTTTGCTTACAAAGTCTGTGGTCCTGAGCTACACTGACATATGAAAAATAAAAGCTAATCTAATACCTGTTGTATTGAGCATAACTGGTAGTATTTGGGTAGCTGGAAGCTGCATGGGAGAAGGTCATGAGTGGCCTTAAGCATGTAACAGCTGCGTTCAGCCAGCTTTGAAACTGGTGTGAGCAAACCATTGCCTGCCAGAACTTCAGCGTTGAAGGAGATGCATGAAGGAGCTACAGGTAAGGAGATATTTTGGGGCATAGAGCTGACCCATGTCAGAGTGGGAACAACATCAAAGGGCCAAGGGTGACCCATGCCAGGGCAACGGCACCCTTGAGGTACCATGGCCATGGGTGGCCCTCACTGAAACAGGGAAAAAACGAGCAAGGAGCATCAGAAAGATACCGTTAGGCACAGGATCTGACTGTGGGCTCACAGAATGAATGAGTGTAATCCACAGCAAAAACACAGCAAGATGGCACTAATAAGAGGAGAGCAGAGATGTTTGCCTTAAGATGAGCCTGGAAAAGAGGAAGGCAAGTGGGTTACATATTTGTTTTCACATTTAAGTCTATGCCTTCCCCAGCCCCAATACCTGAATCAGAAGATGGTGTTAATTGGCAATAAATCAAATCAAGTAAAAATTACCCCAGTTGAGACCTTTTGGCCCATGACACCTGTGTCTTTTCAGTTGTAGTTGTTGAAATAGAAAAGATCTAGAGAAATGTCCTGTCAAGATCAACCTATAAATTTACAATGGATGATGGAGAATCTGCCACAACTCTTGACACTTCAGGACCTCTTTACCATTTATCACTTTCCTGTCATTGTTAAAAATGTGTATTTTAAATTGCTCAGTTTAGCTTCCAACCAGTAGATATTGTTACATCATCAACAGAGAGTGAGCTATTAAAAATCCATATTCAAGTCACTTCTGTAAATACCTTCAGTATTCAGATTAATATTAAGAGTCTTTTCTCTTCACATATTATAGTTTTTAAATAATTCTACAGTTATTTGGCAATTTTTATCAATGTTTTCAATGTTATTCATTAGTTATGGACACCTGAATTGCTGGAGTTTAGTAGCAGACGCACCAAAGTCAAAGAAAGAGGTAATACAATCTCTGCATTCTAATTTAAATCTAAACAGGATTGTCTATTGCCAACAGAAGATAAACTGATTTGCTAAACTCAGTCTATTAAAACTGATGATTACACATGGAATGGTAATACATTTTAAACTCGGCCTCTGTGCTTGCAAATTTACTTTGGATGAGTATTTGCTCTGTTAATTTGATACTCAGTTTTCATAGAGAAAATATCAATTTCTTTTCATAGATAGTGTAGGTACACAGACAGTGGTGATACTGTAGCTTCTTGAAAGTCAAGTTATATTTCTGAAAGTTCAGTATGATCCTCAGAAAGGATAAATAAAAAATAGGGTTAATTATGTATCAAAGTGTGACACACATTTAAAGTTAAACAATGGGGGAATGCAGCCAGGTAAATATTTAATACAAAATGTAAAGAATTAGCATTTCCTTCCCAGAATAACCTGTCCATTTTTTTTCTATTAAACTAGCTATATTAAGGATGTTTAGATCATTAATACAATGAAAAGGAATGCATAAAATCTAATAGTCTAATAGAACACCCCTCAACTTTTGGATATTTCTTGACATGGTCAGAACCCCATCAGGATAACTTCTGATTTTAATATTTTTATCCTGAAATCCTAGTTCCAAATGTCTTAACAGACTTGAGAAGCTAAAGTTAGATTCCTCAGAATGAACTAGAGAACAAGTGATTAGCCAAACAAGAAGTTGCTTTATATACCTCCATTTCCAGTTAAATAACTTCCTTGAGTCCAGTCACCTATTCTACAGCAATTGCAAAATATCAGATAGAAATTATTAAGGACACTTGACTCATTCAGTACTGTTTCAGGAGAGGCAGACTTAGATTTATTAGCAATTACAGCTATATGGCTAAAGGAATTTTAAGTTCAATTAATTCAGTCTTCAAGTTCTGTGCCTTGTTACTTTAGAGCAAGTTTTATTTGAATTTACAGATATCTGACCTGTGGATTGATTTTCACTTTTACCAATGAAATCCTATTTAAACACATTTTTTACAAGCATTATTCAGGTTTACTTCTCTTGGGTATAGTATAAACTGTGGTCAAACTGATGACTTTTACCAGAAATATCACCTGGGCTCTACCCATAGTTACCTCTTAGGCATACCAAGTGCACCTAGGTATCCTGCTCATCAAATGACCACATCAGGTGTTTTTGAAGGCCAAAGTGACAGTTTTGACGCTTTTGCAAGCCAAGATTTCCTTTCAATATAAAAAACCCCCACAGGTGAGGTTGACACATGACTCTAGTATGGAATTGGGATGTGGACAGGGTATGTTCATTGAAACCAGTAATTTAGATGTACATCTTGGTCACCAAGATGGATATATCAGTTAATACCCAGGACAGCAACTCCATTGCCATATATAACTTGAATAACAGATTTCTGAGGAAAGCCAAAAATGGTATGAACAAGATGTTCATCAATAGAAACTTCCTTTTTTATTCTTCACTGAATGTTCTTTCAGCAGAAAATGGTGGGACTATGCTGTCACACAGCTCACATAAGCCAAGAGTAAGAAGTATTATGTTGAGACTTGTGAGACTGCATAAACAGTTTGGGGATTTTTTCAGTTTGTAATTGAAAAGCAAACAGAAGAAAGTTATTCAAAAGCTAAATAGTGAAAAATAGAAGATAACAATAATTTATAACTACTACTACTACTTATAAATAATCAAGTTTTAGTTTTCTGTTAGAAGTAATTTTTTACTCAATTTTTCTATGTATTTTTCCACCTGACAGCTCTGAAGACACAAAATTGCAGAAACAGAAATCAAACAAAGCTAGTATGTGTTTTTTATGTACTGTCATATACTGAGGAGTCCTATTCAGAGACCAGAATACCCTGAAAAGTCTAAAATAAACATAAAAGAAAAGGATAGATCTTATGTTAGAATGATGAAATTAGAAAAAAAGGGTAAGACCCTGTTCACAAACAGAGGAACTACTTGTTCATCCATGCAGACATTCTGTTGGCTTTGTTTGATTTCCTATGTGTAAGGATGGACTGTTCTTGAGCTCAGAGTAAGTCACCCTTGAAAATCAGCCAGCTCTGCTGGACGCTTCTTTTCTCCAAGGCTGTATCCCATGGGATTCTCCAGATCCCTGGACTTGTGGATGCATAAAAGAATCACCCTTCATCTTAAACACCTCAAACTGGGTCGCCATTATCCTTTGGAGTTAACATCATTGGGAAATAAGGGCTTGTGTCAAAGACCAAACACCTCCTTTTTCCCTCAAAGTGTTAGCAGCCAGCAAGTGTTGACCAAATAAACTCTGAGGAACCAAAAGAATTAGAGCAAAGGCAGCAGATGCAGGAGATACAGCACCACCGGTTAAGTCAGAGAATTAAAATGAGAAGGGAAGTAGATACAGAGGAGATTCAATCAGAGGATTAGAACACAAACTGGAGAAAGGTTACATTTGTGAGGCAGTGGAGAAAGAATGAAAAAATGAGAATGTTTACACTATGCATGTTCTCACCTGGGGAAAAATCCAATATTGAGATTTTGCAGAAGACAATGAAAATTTCAAAATGTTTCATAAATACTGGAGAAAGGAATTCTTTTCTCTATCAGAGCTCTCAATTTTTCTTTCTAGTTTCTGTGAAGTAAATTCTGGCTTTCACAAGTACAGTTGACTAACACAACATATTTAGAGAGAAGAAAAGAACCAAATTATGCTGGAATAGGTTCAGGTGATAGATGTATAATGCTGAGGCCAAGAGTACAAGGAAGCCACATCCGTACCTCCCTCTTGAAAACTTCAGTGTGCTAAGCTGCTGAATGAGAAAAACTACTGTGAATTCATGGGCTTTCCAGTGGGAGGATGAGTGTAAAGTATGTTAATAACTTTGAGGGTGTAAGCAGACAGACAACTAAACAGTAATAATCTAAAAATATAAGAAAGGTTATAATGTAAAACCAAGTCCATTATTACTGAAACCCTATCATTAATGCAATACTAAACCTCCTTCTCTATGCCATCGATCTTCAATATAAGAAAATTCACATGTATAAACCCCAAACTCTTTAATAATATTTTGTATCAACCAGCAAGATTATTTTAGGGGCACAAACAGGGAGTGTTTACTTTTCTAAATGTCTGATTTACATTTATTTCTTTTACACTCTTGCATCTGCCAAAGCTGAGACCTGTCCTGCTTGGTAGAATGATAGAAAATTTATTTATTTGCCGCAACAGCCACTTCTTGGCAAAGTGACAGGGCCATTACTGCACTGGGCTGATAGCAGCAGCCGCTGTGTGGGGTTTGATGCACTTTGGTTGGATGTTCAAATTTGGGGTCCTTCTGCATATGCATGCTAGTTCCAAACAACTCTCAATCTATTCTAAGGAAAAAAAAATCAAAACATAAATAATGCCAGAGGGTTTCTTTCTTTCCTGTGTACGTGCTTTGAATATGACTGTCCTCCAAACAAGAGTTTCTACTTCATGCATTGGTAACGCGTCTGCATGAGGTGGACCAAAACCTTGTGCTAACATTAGAGGAAATACTTTCTTGCTTGTTAACAAGTTACACAGATCTTTTCACAGATAAAACAAGCATAAAATTAACCTGAAATACTATAATTGTGCACTGGTAACCATTTATACTTTTTAACACTGGGGCAAATAACTACAAACTGTATAGCCACAGAAAATCATTCTGCAAAATGTGTAGCAAGGTGTAGAGGATGACCAGAGAGCTACCTGATTGTTGATTGACAGGGCAGCCCTCCTGGTCATCATGTTCAGGTGCTAATTGTTTGGTAATAATAAAGCTAATGGCCTAACAAGGGGATGGACCATAAAAGGCGGAACTCGAGGTAGCAGAGTACCTTCAGTGCCTGAGCACTGGGGGAAGGAGCAGGATGTGCTCTGTGAGTTGGAGGAAACTACTCAACCTATGATACCAGCAAGAACATTGAGTGCTGGGAAAGGAGGCTGGCTCTGCGCACCCAGTGCTCTGGGGCAGCTTGCTGCCATCTTGGGATTACATCGCCTAGCTTCACCTGGATCCTGGACACATCGCCTTGCCTGGATCCCCAACACAAGGTATAAAAGTGAAGCTAATAATTTGCTGTTTATTACAGGTGAAGTAGCCTTTTGAAATGTATATTTTGTAAAGTGTATAAAATGGATTTAATCTATTAGGTACTCAATTTTTATACTATACAGATATTATGCTCATTATGAATTACTTCACTGGTTTACTATAGTTAGTTTTTCAGCTCCTTCTCTCATATTCAATACATAGTACTAGCTGTAGCTGATAAAAGCATGCAGTGTCAAGTAGTGTTTTCTTCATGCTGTGTCCTTATAATCTTAATGCCATAGTTAATTTCTTGTATGTTCTATATTATTGATCTTGAAGATCTTAAAATCCATTTGATCTTTTAATTTTTATAAATTCTTAATAATGGGTATTTTAATATTTAGTTTAAAATTACTTTATAGACTGGGATTATGCAGAGAGTTTTCTTGTGTTTATTTTTTAGTTCAACCAAAATTTTGAAGAAGCAAGTCAATTTTAGTGCAGAGAAGGTAGAATTATAGCCAGAGGACAGCTTTTAATAACACTTTCTCTTCATGAGCACTTCTTTCCTTGGGGAAAGGTAGGACACAGAATGTGGTAACCTATAGAACAAGAATGTAAGGCTGAAATCCCAAGCACAGAATTAGGTTTGACCAACAAAGAACACTAAAAACAACAAAAAAAGTGACTCTTGAAATACATAGCAGTAAGAGGAACACCAGGGTGCCAGTTGGTTTGCTACTTAATGGAGAGGGAAAGGTCATCCCTAAAAATGTCAACTACAATCAGATAATTAACACAATTGGTACCAGAGACAAAAGATTACTATCTCAGCCTCGAATAGGTTAGAAAGCACCTGTCTGAGCCATATGTTTTAAAACAACTTGAACATAATGGGTGTCATTGGAAGGCACTTGAAGCAGTGGATGATTCAGTCACAGGGCTTTGGGAGTTATCTTCCAGAACTCATGAAAATGGGTAATGCAAGGAAGACTGGGGAAGGATAAACATAATAACCATCTATATTAAAAAAAAAGAAAAGGAGTGGAGGGAATTGGTATCATCAGCTTTATTTCACTCTCTGGAAAAATGCTAGCACAAGTTAATGGTTTATAAGCACCCTCAGAGACAAAAAGTAAACCAGTCAACATGACTTTGGCAAAGAAGAAGCTAAGTCTAATTTACTTCCATGACAGAATAACCGGCACCATGGACTGAGGAGCAGTAGATGTCACGTCTCAATTTCAGTAAAGCTTTTAGTCCTACTTCCATGATATTTTCATAACTCAATTGCAAAAATATGGTCTAGACTAAACTGTTACTCAGTTAGTCAAAATTGGTTGGAAACCATTCTCACACATCTGCAGCAGCAACCACAGCCAAGTCAGTTCTGGCATGGCTCCAGTTCCTTCCAGTGTTTTAGTTAGTGACCTGGGTGATGGGACAGCAAGTTCTGAGCAGGAGACTGGGCTTGGTGACCTGCTGAGGGCCCTTCCAACAGGAATTATCCTGTAATACTGTGATCCTGATTTCTGAATTTGCAGATGATACCTACTGGGGAATATGCAAGAAGTTGCCAGGAGTTGGGCTCGATGATCCTGGAGGGTCCCTTCCAACTCGGCATGTTCTATGATTCTATGGGTACTGTTAGGTTGTTGGTGGATAAGGTTGGACTTTAAGATGTTCTTAACAGGAACAAGTTATGATTTAAAAGCCTAGGATATCACTAAGCACTGATAAATAGAATATTCTACACTTAGAAATAATTAAGTGTTCAAATGCAAGACGGAGAAGAAGCAGATGGAAGCAGTTCTACTGGGAAGAAAGCAGGGGTTAATGGAACCAACCTTACCAGTCAGACAGGCCATGGACAAACCACACACTGTTCTGGGACACAGGAGCACAATTGTAGCCTCTAATGCATGCAAAACAATACTACCTCTTTGCTCAGCCTCAGCTGAGATACTGTATTCATTCTTGGGAACTGAAAGGATTTGAACTAACAGGAGAGAGTCCACAGAAGATCAATGAAAATTATAAGAGGTTGGAAAACATGACCTATAAAAGAAAGGCTAAATATTAGGATTGTTTAGCTTAAACAATGGAAAATCAAGAGAGACAAATTAACAGCCTAGCTATCTAATAAACTGCTGGAAAGAGGAAAGAAAAAAGTTATTTTCAGTGTCTGTGAAGCATAGATAAGACTGAATGGGCTTAAACAGCAGCAAGGAAGATTTGTGTTAAACATTAGGATAAACTAATTGTAAGGACGGTGAAGTGCTGAAGCATGCTGTCTTGGTGACATGGGGCCCTGCAGTATGAATGAGGCACATCATCCTCAGCAGCAGTCTGAGACTGCCAGGGGACAGCAGAGACAAGTTGGTCTTCAGACTCCTAGCAATCCTATTTTTCAGATTCTATAAGTTATGAATAATATCAGCCTTCTTTTTGCAGCACCAGAAGAACCCTAATATTTAATCTTGATTTAAGCATACTTCATAGCCCACTTTCCTAATGCCTTACTTTACTTTGGTAGTCCTTAAATACATATATTTCTTTTTTTTAACCATATCACAGTCATCAGATGCCAGAGAGGAGACCCTCTTGTGACTTGACACCTCACACATATTTCTTTCTTTCCTCCAAAGTGTTCCCTCATTTTCTGCCTAAGTCTCTACAAATCTTTTTTTATTAAATATGCAAGTACCCCAGTCACTAGTGTACATATAATTTCTTTTTACTGTCACCTAAACACTTCATAAAGATCTTAATATTATTTCTCTGAAAATTTGGAAGATTCAGAACGAAGAAGGCTTGTACCTCAAGTCCAGTACAAAGTCCCTTGAATCGCATGGCTACTTTCACTGCCCTTTCATTTGATCTTAAAGGAACTGAAAAGGCAAATGCACATTTTCCCCATTCAGATTAATTCTGTTCTAGGTAGCACAATACGCTAAACTGAAATAGGTGACATTGAATGTGTTTCTAGATTACTTTTTAAACTGTCTTACACAGTGAAGAACATAAATCAGACTTGTCTGGCAAACCAAGGACTTTCAGAAACAGGAAACTAAAGTAAGGTTCTGAAATTTCTATTGTAGGAAACAAAATCAAAACCCTTTAATTAGCAAAATGCTGAGCATACAGTAATGTTTTAATTTCCTAATAAGAAATATTATAAAACACTGTCAAACAGCCATTTTGAAGAACCTAGCCATCAAGTTTTGCAATAGTATATTATCAGCTAGCTGTGGATCTATTTTTCCTTAAATATTTAAATTTCTTACCCAATATAGAGCTATGAGATAAGTTCTTAATATTCATAATCCTATACAGATGCTGAAATTTTTGAAGAATTGGCAGGATTGCTTGTTACAAAAACATTATTAAACTTCTTTTTCACTAGTCTTATGTTGACTCTCTCCTTATCCATGCTTATACTCAGTGACAGACTATCTGCATTGGCTGCATTTACCTAGTACTCTGAGGACATTTTTGGGGCTTGTTGAACTGTAAATGCTCACTTCCGGGTGGAACCCAGGACTATGGTCTATTCTGGCTGCTATGGGCCGGTTCCTGCTCACACTCATCAAAAAATTTGAGGCTTGGACTTTTCTACTCAATAACCTAAAGGAAGTCAAGGAAGGATTATCACATATTTTCCCCAGAGACTCCATACCATGATGCAGGCTAAATAGTAAATGCGTGAAGAAGGGTGAGGCACTGCATACAAGTCTCTCCATCATTGCCCAGATTTGCTCCTTTAAAAGCCAGAAATGCACACGTCAGTAGCAAAGATTCTGCATGATGGATATTCATCTGAGAGTTCACAATCAGGGAGCGTGAAAAAGTGATTTGCAGGATGGATCAGTTGGGAAAGAATCAGAAGCAAATAAGACTCTTTATAGCAAGGCCCAATATTAAAAACAAACCAACCAACAAACAAAAAGCTCTCTCTTCTTTTATATTACCACCAGTCAGTTATTTACTCAACATCATAATATTTCTTATTAGAAGTCAGTTATCCAATATATTCAGCTTATTTTCAGATGAGTTTTTCTGTGTGGGATCTTAAACTGCTCTCATGCATCAGGATGCTCAGAGATATTGGAAGAAAGCTCATAGCTTTTTATTAGAAAGACAAGGAGATAAGACTCTGAAAGCTGAACAAAGTTCTATGCAACCAGGACAAAGGACACAGAACAGAAGGGCTTTAGAGAGGTGACCTGTACACAGACATTCACATTTATCGAGGGTGTCATTAGCTTCCAAAAAGTACAATCCAGGCATTTTTCCCTTATGGATATGTGAAACAAGTGTTGACTTCATCACTGCTGGTGAGTCCATAAGCACCTCCCAGGCTAAGAGCACAAGCTTTCAGTACTTAAAAGCAAATGGTTGTCATTTAACAGAGTGTTATGATTTGAGGGGGCACAGGCTAATTTTATGTTATCAATACGAGGACCTAGAGAGAGGGTGTTTAGGACCCTGAGGGATCCAGGTGGTAGAACAGATAGGGGGTTCAGTATTCCCTCCCATTTACTGCCCTACTCTGTAAAAGCCAGGAGGACAGGAGGTCCACCCCTTCCTGCTCCCATTCTTCCTTGCTGCTTTGCTGTGCTTGGAGGTCTTGGGAGAAAGGATACTGCTCTTTGCCATCAGCTTGCCATGTGCTCTGTGGGATCCAAATCCATCAGGTGTTGGGAAGAGCCTTGGACCCTTTTCCCGGATCAGCTCTGTAATGAGGGATTCTTGGGCACTTACATCAGTGACCACTGAGATTGGTGTTTTTGTATATTTATTTTTTGTTATCCCCCACACTGTGTTCTATTAAACCTGTTCTACTTTAAACTTCCAACCTTTAAGTATCTTCCTTATTCCCCTTCCATCTTCCCTCAGGAGGATGGAGGGGAGTAACAAAGAACAATTCTATTCTCTGGGGTTTTGGTTTGCCCTGACCACTAAACTGCAACAGAATAAATTGACACCCAACATGGGGCATGAATTAAAATTTTCCTTTTGATTTGAAAACATTGGAAGGTTGGAAATTAAAACAAAGTAGTTTCCATCATACATGACACAATGTTATATGTTGGGTTTTTTGAGTCTTCTGAAAAGTTTCTTATTATGGTGCCCTATCTCTGTCTATGTTACCTTCTGTGATGAGTTGGGTTAAGGATTTGCCTGGGTACTTTGAAGGATACTTCATGAATCTTGTTACTATGGAAAATTACTCTGCTCCTTTCTCTGGCAAGTTCACCTCCTCAGAGTTTGGAAAACCTGGGGATGGCTGTTATTATTTGACTTTACTATTGCTTTGCCCAAATATGTCCCAGGGGTGGTTCAATGTTAAACATTTGTGTGGGAATGTTGCTGCTTTAAGACCCTCCATGGCCCCTCCCATTGCTTCCATCACTGCAAGCTGCAGCCACCCTGTGCTGGCACAGAGGCAAACCATGCCCTTTGACTCTGCCCTGGTGCCAGAGGGAATTGTGGCAACAAGCAGAGACACCCCAACTCAATCTGAGCCAGCCCTTGTTGTTGTGGTAACAACCCACAGGACACATTTAAAGATTTCAGACTGCCTGGTGAGAAATGGTAACTCAGAGACAGAGAGAGGAGAAAATGTGGCTAAAAGAAAGAGTTTACTGGCCAGTCTGGGTTCAATGGCCCAGCACAATAGAACCACAGAGGTACAAGGCCCTGGTGGGCACTGGTGCACAGTGCACTTTGATCCTATTGAAACACAGGGAGGCAGACTCCATTACCATCTCTGGAATCACAGAAAGGTCTCAAGAGCTGACAATATTGGAGGCAGAGTTGAGCCTAACCAGGAATGACTGGGTGACACACCCAGTAGTGACTAGTGCAGATACTCTGTGCATCCTCGGTATAGATTTTCTGCAGAAAGGGTACTTCAAGGACCCAAAGGTGTATAAATGGGCCTTTGGTATAGCAGTGTGGAGACTGAGGGCATTAACCAGCTGTCTACTTTGCCCGGTCTTTCAGATGACCGTTCCATGGTGGGCTGGATTAGGGTGGAGGAACAGCAGGTATCAACTACTTCTATTCCCGTGCATCACTGACAATATTAGAATCATAGAATCATCAAGGTTGGAAGAGACCTTCAAGATCATCCAGTCCAACCACCTACCTACATCACCACTAAACCATATCACCCAGCACCACATCCAGACGCATCTTGAACCCTGCTCCCCATACGTAACCTGATTCATCAACTAGAGAGCTAAGGAGTTATCAGCAAGACTCACTCACCCTTCAACAGTCCAATATGGCCAGTGCAGAAGCCTGATGGTGAATGGAGACTGACTGTGGACTACCATGGCCTGAATGAAGTTATACCACCAGTGAGTGCTGCTGTTTCAGACATGCTGGAACTTCAATATGAACTGGAGTCCAAGGGAGACAAATGGTATGCCACTATTGACACAGCTAACACATTTTTCTCTATTCCCATAGCACCAGAGAGCAGACCTCAATTTGCTTTCACCTGGAAGGGTGTCCAGTACACCTGAAATCAACTGCTCCAGGGGTGGAAGCACAGCCCAACTATCTGCCATGGACTGATCCAGACTGTACTGGAGAAGGGTGGAGCTCCAGAACATCTGCAGTACATTGACAACATCATTGTAGGAGGAAATACAGCAGAGGAGGTCTTTGAGAAAGGTAGGAAAGTAACCTATATTCTGTTGGAAGCCAGCTTTGTTGTAAAGAGAAGCAAGGTCAAGGGACCTGCTAGAGAGCTCCAGTTCCTGGGAATTAGGTGCAATATCCTTATGGATGTAGTTAGTAAGATAACTATGTCTCCACCCACTAGTAAGAGACACGATCTTTCTTAGGCATGGTGGGTTTTTGGAGAATGTACATTCCCACGTACAGCCAGATTGTGAAACCTCTCTGTGAAGTGACCTGAAAGAAAAATGATTTTGCATGGGGCCCTGAATAACAACAGGACTTTAAGCAGATATAATGAGATAGTTCATGCAGTAGCCCTGGGACCTGTCTGAACAGGACAGGAAATTAAAAATGTGCTCTACACTGCAGCTGGGCATAATGGTCCTACCAGGAGCCTCTGGCAAAAAGCACCAGAGGAGACTTGAGGCCATTCCTAGGGCTCTGGAATCGGGGATATAAAGGCTTGGAGGCCTATTACACTCTGGCTGAGAAAGAAATACTGGCTGCCTATGAAGGAGTTCGAGCTGCTTCAGAGGTGATTGACACTGAGGCACAGCTCATCCTGGCACCCCGACTGCCAGTCCTGGGCTGGATGTTTAAAGGGAAGGTCGCATCTACACACCATGCCACTGATGCCACCTGGAGTAAGTGGACTGCCTTCATAATGCAGTGAGCTCGAATAGGGAGCCGTAATCACCCAAGCATCATGGAACTGATCACGAACTAGCCAGAGGGTAAAGATTTTGGAAAGCCACCAAAAAAGTAGTGACTTATGTCAAGGAAACACCTCATATAATGAGGTCTCAGATCATGACAAGCAATTTGCTCTTTTCACTGATAGATCCTGCTGTCTAGTGGGTAATCAGGGGATGTGGAAAGCTGCTGTTTGGAGTCCTACACACAAGTCATGGAAGCGGCTGAGGGAGAAGGTGAATTTGCTGATTTGCAGAGGTAAAAGCCATCCAGCTGGCCCTGGACATTGCTGAACAGAAGTGGCCAGTACTTTACCTCTACGCTGACTCATGGATGGCAGCAAATGCCTTGTGGGGTTGGCCAAAAGGATGGAAATGGGACAACTGGCAGCACAGCAGGAAGCCTGTTTGGAATGCCATCCTATGGCAAGATATCGCTGCCCAGCTAGAGATACTAGTGGTAAAGGTGCAGCATGTGGATGCCCACAAACCCAAGAGCCAGGCCGCAACCATCAAATGGACCAGGCAGATAAAGTGTGCCAGAGACTTGGACTGGGAGCACAGAGGTGAACTGTTTTTAGCTTGGTGAGCCCATGACTCTTCTGGTCACCAAGGAAGAGATGCAACATACTGACAGGCTCATGACCAAGGGGTGGGTTTAACTATGGATGCTATTGTACAGGTTAACCATGATTATGACATATGTGTGGCAAACAAATGAGCCAGAGGGTTGAAAGTTTTGTGGTATGGGGAATGTTGTTTAGAACACAAGTATGGGGAGGCCTGGCAGATTGACTATACCACACTTCCCCAGACTTGTCAGGGTAAGTGCTATGTGCTTACAATGGTGGAAACATCTCCTGTGCCCCACATCACTGCCCGTAACACTATTCTGGGCCTAGAGAGGCAAGTCTTGTGGCACAGCGCCCCAGAGAGGATCAAGTCAGACAATGGGACTCATTTCAAAAGCAACCTAACAATTGGTCCAAAGAGCATGGTATTGAGTGGATCTACCATATCTCCTATCATGCACCAGCCTCTGGAAAAACTGAATGCTACAAGGGCTTGCTGAAAGCCACAATTCTTTTTCTCTGGGTTTTTGGTTCGCCCTGACAACTAAACCGAGACAACTGAGATACAACAAATTGCTCTCATCAGTGTCTGCTATCTATTTGTAGAGTACCAGTGTCCAGGTGTCTGAATTACCTCAACGAGTGTTGCTTTATTTTTGTGTCTAGCTCATTTTCCATACAAACCAGTTGGACTAATAATGTACACTGTCTCCATGAGCAGGTACCAGCAGGTATCGGTGCCTGTGACTCTGACCACCTTCCTTATCATGTAAAGCTGTCTCTAAGTTGGTGCTGCTCATAGGTATTGCTATTTGGTGGTCCTCCAACTGCAAGCCATTTTATCTGACAAAGGCCAGGCTTGATAACAGTACACTCTCTGCACACCAAGCAGTGGTACCTATGTATTTATTTGTGAAGTGCCTTGATACAAAGAGCTGTGTTGCTCTTTGTTGTTCATCCACGAGTGGCAAAGGAAAAAGCAAAAAAAAATATACAAAAATACCCTGGCTCTGGCCTGGGGATGAATTTTTTCCAGTGTATCACTACTTCACTTTCATAGACTGCACAACACAGACAGTGCTTTCAAAGGTTGCCAAAGTCGCCAAGTGCAGGAAAGGATGATGTGAGCTTCAGGGCATCATTTCTATTGGAAGTCAAGTTCCAGGACTGGGGGCAAGGAGGGCTTGTTTTCACTACAACTAAAGCTCCGCACTGAAGAAAGGCAAACCCAGAAAGCCTGTGTATTCGTGGCTGGATTTCTTTGTGCTCTGTGATTTTGCTGAGTGACAGGAAAGCTGAGGAGCAGCAGACCCCAGCAGCGTGTTTTCTCCAGATGCCATCTGCCGGCTGAACCAACACCCTAAGGCTGGACTGACCTACGGTGCACACACCGACCTACAAGGAACGACAAGGCTTAACTTCCTAGTGCTTATAAGGCTCTTGGCAAACACCTCAGAAAAGCAAAATACTTATTTCTTAAGATTGAATAAAAATGTGCAGAAACATTTTACAGGTTTTAAATAGAAAAAAAAAGAAGAAAAAGGGTCAAAGTTGAGTTTTTAGCTAGTACAGAATGAAGAAACTGATTTGCATTCCATTGCTTAGATGAGAAATTGTGAAATTAGCTTGAAAGCAGAGAAGCAGAGGTAGCCCCTGATTTTGTACAGCCTCATGCAAAGACAAGTTAACAAGTTAAGTTTAATAATTTGCATGGCAGTAGTAGCTGAAGGAGTTTGCCAGATGGACATGAAAAAAAGGTCATTGGATTATAAACTACATAGGATGGCATTGTCTTCTTTCTGGATTTGGACAAATTTTGGTAGAAAGGGCTGCCATTCACTGCTAACAAGACCCTCAGATGGTACCACATTTGAAATAATGACAACAGGAGGCTGGACAGAAGATGGTATTTAAGAAGCACTGTTGGGGTATTTCTGAGCAGGCCTATGAAAACGCTGTTTGTTGCCCACCCTCCAACACTTTCACACTAACTACCTACCAGTACTCAAAGCTCTATTCACAGGGTAAAATGCTGAAAATTTGTTTAAAGTTTATTTTTAATATAATGGTTACTGAATTTCCATTTCAGGAAGGCCTTCCAGGCTTCAAAGGATAACTGGTTTGAGGAACACAACTTTGGCTGGGAGACTTTCATGTACTATGGACATTTAATTTCTTCTGTTGTGGGGCTAAGAAATAACAAGGGTGTATGCCAGGACATGGAGTTGTTAAGCGTGCTCTGGACAGGGCTGAAAACAGAGGCAAAGTACTAAAATACACCTGGCATTAACTACCCAAAGCAATAAAATCACTTTCATCCACAAACTATTCTACTAACAACAGCTTAATATACAACACCTAGTTTTATTTTACTACTATAAGATGATTAATACTTGAGTTACATCAGAAGTCATTCAGACTGTCTTACATCATAGTCATTTAAAAATCCTTTACAAAGGACTAATTTTTCTCTCACATTTCTATTTCACCAACCTGTACATACAATGGATGTGCACAAGCAGGACCTCCTGCCTAAGGCACTGAACATAAAATAAATAAACAAATGACAAATATTTTTTCATCTCTTTATTTTTTTCAGAATATTTTAATATTGAAGTCCAAGTTGTTATTTTCAAGGGATGGGGAAGGGGAAAAGGAAAGGGAAAAGAGAGAAGTTATGAAGACAAATTATTTTATTTAACTTATGGTTTTGTGAATGGTCATTTCTGTAGACAACAAAATGTTGTTTTCTTAAAAAAAAACAAAACAAAAAAACCCCCAAAAACGAACAGCACCATTAAAGAAAGCATGATCCCTGAATTCTAAACAAAACACTGTCTTGAAACAAAAAAACTGCTAAAATGCTTGTTTCACCCAGTCACATCTGGTGGGGTAACAAAGCAAAGCATAACAGCATTAAACTGTAGCAATCCTGCTGAAACCAACTACACCCCCTTCTGAAGATTCAGAGAACCACTTTCCAAGCTTGTCCTGTGGGAATTGTATTTTCTTTGGTAGAGGACTGAAGGAGGGTATTTATTTCACTGAATGCAGATAGAAAAAATACCTATGCACGTTAGGGATCTCCCCAGTAAATCTGTATTTCTCATGCATGTTACGTATGAGTTTCACATTGCTGTTATACTGCAGGAGTAATACTGCCCTGTAAAGGCATAGAATGGCTAATGTCGAACAGATGTAAACATTCAGAATACTGACAAAAAAAAATACATACACACAAAAAACCCTGTAGGGAAAATGTGAATCGAGTTAAGTTTCCGTAAAGCAGAAAAAATATTTTACAGCAATACAAGAGAATTATGGCAACAAAGTAAAGCACTTTTCTTGTAACATTCATGAACAGTACAAATACAACAAAGTTATTCTACGGACTAAATTATTCTTTAACTATCAAATATAGTACAAAGCGAAATATTATGTGCTATAAAAGAAGCAGCTCCTTAAATTAGACTAAAAAATGATTTATTTTTTTTTTCTTCTGTTGGTTTTACAGTGACAAAGCATGATGACCGAAGACAACAGGATTTCATAGATTCAGAAACATTTAGCTACACAGGTCCATGAGAAATCCACTGAATTATGTTGCTTCCCCTGCAGTGTTCTGCAGAGCCACAGAAGATGAACTGCTGTGCTGCTGCCAGGAGACTGCAGAAGTCATTCAGTGTTCAGAGCAGGGCCGTTCACATGTGTCAGCTAAAATGATCCCTTTTGGTGACACTTCTCAGCTCATCTTGAGTGTTTATCCTGGTACTTCACCACACCTTGGAGAAACTGCTAAACCAGAGGCTACAATAACGATTCTGAAATTGTGCGTGTGTTTACAAAGGGAAGAGGGTGCAGCATAAGGTAATTTTACTTCAGAAATTGCATTATAAAGCACCATATGCACCAGCTTAAAAACTGTGCAAGGAATTGCAGGGCCCTGAAAAACCATCTGCACATTCTGTAGCTTACCCTGACAACATGCACCACCCTCAAGAAGAAAGCGTTTAGTACAGAGAATATACCTTTTCCTTTATGGCTCAACCTTGATTTTTTTTCTTTTAAATGCTATTTCATGTACTAGACCTCAGCAGATAAATAAAACACAAACAGGGAGCATCCAGTTCATGATTTCTTAAGTATTTTGTTAAAACATTATTTCAAAGGGAATTTCTGCTTGGAAAATTATTTGAGAACAGGAACACACAAACACACACACTGCAAATGCCCTATTGTTATCTGCATATCTCACAGTTATGCAATTAAAACAACAAAGAGGGAGGAAAGAAAAAAAGAGTGTTTCTCCCTCTCACCCAAAAGTGCTGCTCCAGGGGTAGGAGTGGGGGAACAATTTTGGAGAATTATAAAAAAAAAAGGCAACTTAGACATGCTGGACATTGGGACACATACGTACATACACACAAACACAGAGCAGTGTGTTCTTAAGCAAATCTTTCACCAATTTTCAGTGCATAAACTAGTAACACCCAACGGTGCAAACTGTATGGTCATTAAAAAACACAATGCTGGGCCTGAAACCTGGACAATTACACAAAAAAAAATAATTGAAAATTAACCTCTAAATGTGATTGTGTTCTTATTAAAGACCAAGGGTCACTCTCCCACAAGCATTTGTGTGATACCAGAATCCAAGTAAAGTTTTCAGTCACACTAGGGTTCAGTCAGGCTCCTGTATCACTGCAGTGTGTTTGAGTATTTTAGTACCCTAAAACTAGAATCTGTAACATCACTTCATGACTGTTGCAAAATAATTGGTCAAATTTATTCCTGGTGAAACTCCAATGACTCAAGAATGAAAGGAGTGGAACTGCACTATGGAAGAGTTTGGTTGGCTGTGTAATATAACATAGCACCATCCAGTCTAATGTAATTATAAATAACATTTTATCATGACCTCACACATGCAAGTTGCAATCCTGATACAAAAATGACAATATGACATGAACAAATTACCTACCACATTAGTCTCACACTTATCCTTCAAACAAAGTAAAACTATTTTGTGGCCGGAATTTATTTCTGTATTATGTCAGTTAATACAAGAATAATTCAAGATGCAAGTACAAACAAATATTACTTATGTGCTGTGGACAGGAAAACCTGAGCTAGAAATAAGGATTCCCAGCAGGCTTATTATAAACAGGTTATTAGAAGTCCAAGACTGGTTGCTCTCTTTCTTTTAAATAGACGTATCCTACCTCTACCAAGTATAAATACAATACAATACAATTCCAATACAAAGGCTCCTCAAATATAAATTTGATATGCATTAACTTACTACACTCATGCTTACTCATGAGTATTTTCCAGTCACTGTTTTGCGAGCAGCTGACGTAGCACTGGATGCTAATTTTCATGTGGTTACTTTTAGGTTTTTGCTTGTCTGGGTTACTTTCCTACCAGAAGACCTGAAAAGTGCTGAGAAGCCATTTCTTAATTCACATCTCATATTAAGGAGCACTTTTGTATAGAAAAAATATATTATTGTATCAGCAACAAATTTGTTAGTGTAATTATAAATGGCCTTTGTACCACACAGTGTCAAAAATAATATTGATATGTTGTTAATTACAATAAAAGAGAACATCAAGGTGCACCATAGAGCTTCCTATGACAGGAATGTATGTTGTAGATATTCCAGCTCACTTTTAAGACAATAAATGGCATTTATCATGTTTGTGAAAATGGTCCCACAATAAAATAAATGTGGTACCTCCATTCAGCAGAACCTCACTTATATGCATCCATATCAGGGAGACCAGTTACAGCTTATGAATAAGTATGCAAACCAAGATTGTATAAAAAAACTATAGTGTAAAATGTGGGATACTTTTTGTTTCCTAAAAGTAGTTCTATCATTCTCATTAATATTTCAGAATGCAACAGTAAATGCATCACAAAATCCAAGCAGTATTACATTTCACACATTCTTACTACATTTCTCTCCAAAAATTGTGAAAGGAAAGTCAGTTTTCTTGAGCAGACTGTAAGGTCTTCAGATTAGTGAGGTTCTACTATAATGGTAAAAATAACATTTCTTTCTGATGTTGACATTTGGGCAGACCCAACCACATATTAGCAGATGGATGACTTGCACTCCACTTTTTGCGTTCTTGAAGTGGGAGCAAAAAACCTCAAGGTATTTTCATCTCCCCAGCAACTGCATGTGCTTTATCCCTTAATAATATTTTCCTTTCAGGTGAAAAGGGCCCAAAGAGTATCATTTTTCTTCTCTGCTGTTATGGTGGCTAGCACATCTGGAATACAGCTATACTCCTAAATGGCAATACAGTAGTGGATAAATACTGAAGGTTACTTTAAAGATGCAGTATCCCTTTTAAAAATGCCTTTTTGCTTCCAAATTTCTAAAAGGTAGAGTAAGGGGTCTGAATTGCTTTGAGAAAATAAAAAGTCCATATTGTAAGTAATTCTAAGAATTACTTTAAATGGCAAAACTCTGAGATGTCATTTAAATAGAGTAACTCACATAAGAGGAAAAACAACTGAAAATCTAATATTCAACCAATACGCAATTAGAATCTTATTCATTCATCATAAGAATGCCTCATTTTTAGGCCATGGAAAGGCTAAAACGTCCAGAACCTATTACATAAGTCTGACCCTATATATATATATATATATATGGAATTTACAAACCAAGTGGATAGATTAGAGAGACAAATACAAATAAAGATTATTTGAATGAGAAACAGGAAAACAGATTTCTAATCCCCAGTAGAGAAGTTACTTTCTCCAGACACTACTGAAGCCAATGTGACCCCAGTGTTGGTCCCACTAACCCAGCGCATACACAAATCTTTCTCAAGGAATCAACATGAAGAGATAATGAGTAAGATTTGAGGTCCATAGTCGCTGACAGGCATGTAAGGAAACTCCTCTAACAACCTAAATTCCTCCTTTTCCTCTTTTCCTCCTTTTTTTTTTTTTTTTGCTAGATGAAGTGACTATATTTTAGCCCTAGATAGTGAAAGTCAATTGAAGCAAACAATCCTATCAGCAGAAAAACTGCAGACCGACTTAGAAGCTACGACGGCTGATACTCCGCACCTTTCTACTACCCCACTCAAAATAGTCACTATTCAGTGTTACTCATTCTGCATAGTTATTCCACTTCTTGCAGAGTTATTCTTCCACCGATATTTAACCTGCAGCTTGTATCAGTTATCAAAAAGTGGAGAAAAACGTGCTGCACTTTGTGCAAATAAATTGAAGCTACGAATGACATGCATTAATACCTTTTTTTAGCACGGCAAGAGAGCTCATAGAAGCTTCAGTAACAAGGCTATATTTTTTTTTTTTAAAAAAAACCCTACTTCTATAGGTTTCCTATTCTTCCCAGAAAATGGCACTCAGGCAGGAATAACTAAATTCTGAAAGCACCACATGGAAGAACAAAATAATAATAATAACAACAAAAAAATCAATCAACTAATTGCAAATCATTAGTGGTCTAAACTGCTCCAGTTTCTCCGTTCCTTTGTCCTGCTCTCCCATGCTGATAAGGGATACTGCATCTTTGATTCAGTTCCTACCGTACAACCAGACAGGCTACACACAGTTTGGAAGGCCCTATGCAGTCATCATGACAGAAGGCTCCGCAGCCTTTGCACACAATCATGGCTTTCAGCCTGCAAGAGCATTTCAGTTCCAGTTCATCGGCATTGCTACTGTCAGCAAATTTCTGAACCGGGATCTGCGCATTCTGGTTAGGCAGGCCCGTGGCAGCGTTTGAGCCACTTCCTAAAATCCCAATCGATTTCTCAATTGCAGATGCTGCCCTTTTGAAGCTTGTGCTACCGAAGTGTATTGTTGGGTAATTTCCACAGAGCTGCTGCTGCTGCTGCTGTGGGTGCTGCGTCTGTATTTTCTGAGCAGCAAGTTGGGTAAAAGGCTTCTGTGGCTCAGAAAGTAAATAGGAAGAGAAATCTGCATTTTTTAATGCAAATGCTTTCAACTGTTCTTTCACTTCGTTCTGATCATAGGAAGCTTGCTTCATGCCCAGTTCGCAGCTGCTGCTTAAACCCTCCTCAAAAGAAATAGGTTCAGATTTTATATTGCTACAGATGCTTGCTGGCTGAGGCCAACTAAGTCTTTTAGTGGTTTCCATAGTAACTGTCGGTTGTTTTTGATCAGAGGGGACTTCTGCATTTGGGTGAGGAGGGGGAGGAGGTGGCAGGGGTGGAGAGGAAGGAGGGGGATGCACTAATGTTTTACTCTGCAGAGTTTGAGAGGCACTGGCAATGTCATCACCTTCCTTAATTTGAATATTAGGGGAAAACACACTTCCTAGCCTCAGCTGGTGAGCTGCTGTAGAAATATTCATGTCTCCCAAGCCCTTCTGTTCCAGGTGTCTGCTAAAAGCAAATGCATTGCAGCCAGGTGGGCCTTTTGAAGTAGTTTGCAACAAAGCTGCCGTAGGAATGGGGCCTCTTGCAGCCATGGACATTTGGTAAAAATGCTGTCTGTGTGAGGTACTAGCTTCTGCATGAAAGCTGCCATTTTTATCAATGTGAAATAAGCTCTGCTGGAAACTGCATGAAGGCAATGGCCTCTTCTGCTGCTTGATCTCTGGGCTGTGAGCGATTCGGCTCTGAATGGCATGTTTATTCAGCCACTCCTGCTTAAACGGCTGACCATGCCCTAGCTGATTCATGCTGGAACTAATTACACAAGGAGCCACTTTAACATCTGTGTCCATTGACACCTTCCCAGGCTCACATTTAATTTGAGCATGTTCCCCTACAGTCCTAGCCATTCTCTTTTTCGGATGGTTTTCACGCTTTCTGATTTGTAGCGGGGCTATGCTGCCTGTTGTAAATCCTTTACCATCTGGATTAGGAGAGTTGGAAGGATGTTCAACAATATTTCTCTCGGACACTGCTGTTTTACATACTGAGGTAGTTTGCAAAGGCAAGGGAAGCCTGTTAATTTCTAGTTTGGCTCCTGATCTGGGCTGTGGCAGCACTTTCTCTAAAGGCAGATTGCCTTGCAGTAACTGTGTCACCAAAGGATTGTTGGCCTCCACTGACGACAAGCGACAGCTAGAGCCGCTGGCACTGGTAACTCTCTTTAGGGTTTCTGTTGTCAGGGACAGGGAGTCTTCCACGGAGTCCGCAATGGATGTCTTGGAGGTCTGCGGTGGCTGCACACTCGTGGCTATTTCTGCAGTCTGGGCAGGCATTTCAGGTCCTGTAAAATCCTCGGTGTCCATCCTGAAGCACTTGTCAGACTCATTAGCTTCTGACTTAACAGGAACAGCAATGCTCGTCAAAAGGCTCCTGGATTGCAGTTCTGACATTTGCGTGTAACTGGAAGGCTCAGTTTTGACATTTTTTAAGCAGTTTTGTTCTGCGTATTCCTTATGCTTACCGGAGTTCAGATGGCTGACCACTGGCTGGTCTGTACTCATTGCCTCTTCATCATGCCAACAAATCCTATTGTTAGTGTTATACTGATTGGCACAGGCAGCATCTGCTTCATTTTTAAATGCTGAAGGACCTTTTAACTGCTCAGCAAAGCCTTGGCTGGGAGTAACCACCTCAATTAATTTATCTTGAGGAGCAAGAGGCACTTCTCGAAGACTTGAACAACCTGCCTGCAAGTTCTTGCTGTCTTGCTTTGCTGTAATGGTGATAAAGCTGGAACTGTGCTCAAGGCTTTCATTGGAGACCACTTCAGGCCTGCTTATGACAGACACCTGAGGACAGGCTATACTTTGTAAGGCAGCATCTGTCCTTACAGGTCTGCTCTGCAGGTCAATGCTGTTCTCTGCATTTTCAATAGACGAAGAAAGAGACAGACTGGAATTCAGATTTGTAGTGTGGTCCACAATGACTTTGCAAGGTATAGACCTATTCATAGCAGTTTGTGTAAAGCTCACTGGCTGAGATTTACCAGAGAGATCCATTCGGTTTCGTGCTCCAGAGCTTTTTTCTAAGAGATCAGCATTTAATTTAGTGGAGTTATCGTAAGAGCTAATTGCCACCATGTTACCAGTAAACATTGAAATGGGCGGCCTCGCAACAGAATCTGCTACTGCAAGGGCCTCACTGCAACTTAAAGCTGACCTAACGGTAGTGTGAATGGAGACAGTGCTTTGCTCGTTGCACCCAGTTATGGCTATCTTATCAGAAGAAAATCTGTTGGTAGTCCCCACTGGGGGAATCAGTACAGAACTACCAGAGAGATGATTTGGCAAATTATTTGCAATAGATGAAGCTGGCACAGTGGCATAATGACTGGAGACTGTGTTATTCGTGTTGCTACTTGGTATCGGCAACCTTTTGTCATCCATGGCATTTGATAAGACCGTGTTGTCTATGGAGACTGGTACATTACTGTTATCGATACATTTTGGTCCAACAGTTATGCATGGAGTATCAGCCCCTTGGACAGTTTTCAGCATATTTATATTACAAGCCGAAACTGCGGTGTTTGCACTGTCAACAGACATTAAAACAGAGGATTTATCAACAGAACTTGCAAAAGAAAGTTCTTTAATTGCTCCAGACATAGCAGTGCTGCAAACAGACACAGAGACTGAACTTTTATTATAAAGCACTGGCACACTGTTACTTTCAGTAGAGGTAGATGAAATAATTTTCTCACACAATTGTGGCATAGGTATATTTTCATCAGAACTGTGCACAGATATCTCAGTAGCAGTTTCTGCTAATGTAGCTGTGTTAAGTGACTGCTGCAATAAAGCGGTAGTCTCACGGTGATGGGCAGACTTGTTGCTAGGGGACCTGCAGTTAGGATTAACTATAATGACGCCAGTAGAACCTTCAATCTTCATATCAGTAGAAGCTGGTATCTCCAGAGTTGAGGTACTTTCCTTTGAGCTGAACTGTGACTTTGATTCTTTATTAGTCTGGAGTAAATGAGCTCTGGCTTGATGCTTTGCAAATAGCTTGGCCTTTGTTTGCTCCTTGATGTGTGCCAGTGTTCTTGTCTTCCCACCTTCGCATGGGGTCCCCATTGCTCCAGAGACTATGCTCGCAGCTGCTGCCACAGCTGCTGCAGCTGCAGCTTCTCTTTGGGCTCTTGCTTGCTGAGCTCTTGCTTTGATATCTGCAAGAGTTCTAGCCCCAGTGTTTCTCCCACTGCTGACTGATGTACTTGGGGAAACTCGAGGTTCTGGTTTAGAAACAGGTTGGCTCTTGATGATAAAAGGTGGTCCAATTTTAGAAAGCTGAATCTAAGGGAAGAAAAACAGCAATAATTTTAATGAGATCATTGACTCACTAAAATCACCAGCTGTCTCTTGAAGGGTCAGAGAAAGGTAATGAAGGAAATTACTGTTCAGTGCAGCTGGACAGAAACATGCTGCAAAATAATGATAATACCCTTCAGTATTTTATTATCCTCTATCATGAATAACTGACACCTGTGTTAGGCTACTTATATTGACCTTTCTGACAGGAAGAAAGATTGAACTAGATGACAACATGATGCTTATCTGATACAATTTGTCAGACCCATTTTATATGCACTGTATCTAACTGGGAAGATTAAGCCTTGTGCTGTGATACCACAAAGAAGCCTACGACTAAGCACTTGCTCCAAACATGTGAAAAAATAATGATCATGAAGTGGTTTTGCTCGCTGGTCTCCAATGACTAAGACATTAGGAACAACCTGTCTTTTGCTTATGTACCAGGCAACAAATCTTGCCTTTAGATAGGATGTAGCAGTGTCTTCACTGAGCCTGTTTTTCATGTTACACCACAGAGCACTTTAGAGCAGTGGTACAAAAGAAGTGAATCGCTAAAGGGTACACCTTCCCTTTCCTCACAATTTTGAGAGACTTGCTTTAGTACATCCCTGGGATACCTCCTACACTACTGCATTTCAAAAATGAAATCCTCAAACATACCAATGTTATAAATGCAAATATTAACATTTTAAATACATAAAACTTCAAGCAAAATAACCTGTAAAATAACTGGGATTATTACTATGTTTCAAATTGGGCACATCTGTTTTCAGGATTAGAGATTAAGAGTCCTCGGACCACTTCATAATTCATACATGCTTTCAGAATACCAAAAGGTTGGCAAAAATCCCATTTCGGTTTCTTAGAAGTGACACATGTTTATCTGTTGTCCACAGTAATAGGACTTAGTGGTTAATGCTGTGACTTCTCTTCTGAAAGGAACTAGGAAGAAAACGGGGTAGTGTTAGTAGAAAAAGTAGTCATAAGGTATGATGGAAAGTGAAAGCCATAGAGCAGAATGGTTTAGGAGAACTGGCATTCTTTTTCCTCTTTTAATCACCGAGGATAGGGGGTTGCTGGTGATATGACCCAAGCCAGAACTGATTGCCCAAAATTTTTTTAAATGCTTGCATATTTTTCAGTATTCTCATTCACTGGCTGAAGGCTTCAGGGGCATTCAATTCTTAAGACCATGCAAGACTGACAGCATCCAATTTTCCACAAGAGATCAGTGGAAATCAATATTAAGATCGTATTGTAATATATAACCACAACGAAGGCAAGTGTGGAGTCTTGCATCTGGGAAAGAACAACCCCATGCATCAGCATAGGTTGGAGTTTGACCTGCTGGAGAGCAGAGAAGGGGAAAGAGACCTGGGGGTCCTGGTGGACAGAAGGATGGCCATGAGCCAGCAATGTGCCCTTGTGGCCAAGAATCCTGGGGTGTATTAGAAGGGATGTGGTTAGTAGGTCGAGAGGGGTTCTCCTCCCCCTCTATTCTGCCTTGGTGAGGCTACATCTAGAGTACTGTGTCCAGTTCTGGGCCCCACAGTTCAAGAAGGGCAAGGAACTGCTTGAAAGAGTCCAGTGCAGAGTCACAAAGATGATTAAGGGAGTGGAACATCTCCCTTATGAGGAGAGGCAGAGGGAGCTGGGTCTCTTCAGCTTGGAGAAGAGGAGACTGAGGGGTGACCTCATTAATGTTTATAAATATGTAAAGGGTGAGTGTCAGGAGGATGGAGACAGGCTCTTCTTAGAGGTGTCCAGTGACAGGACAAGGGGGAATGGGTGCAAACTGAAACATAGGAGGTTCCGGGTGAACATAAGGAAGAACTTTTTCACTGTAAGAGTGACAGAGCACTGGAACAGGCTGCCCAGAGAGGTTGTGGAGTCTCCTTCTCTGAAGACATTCAAAACCCAACTGGGTGCATTCCTGCGTGACTTGCTCTAGGTTGTCCTGCTCTGGCAGGGGGGCTGGACTAGATGACCTTTCAAGGTCCCTTCCAACTCCTAACATTCTGTGATTCTGTGATTTATTTAACCATACAACTCTATGCTGGTCTGGAGGGCCGAAATACTTCATTTTTTCACAGTTCAATTTTGGGCTTATAGACACTCATGCCTAATACTGTGAGGCTTTAACATTTACATGAACATATTTAAAGAATATCACAAACTCACAATTCAGAACATTTTGCTTTCTGTTTCAGTAGCACTTCTTTTCAGTATCACCAGAACTGCTAAAGTTTTAAGAGCTTGATTATTTTTATTATTATAGCTATGACCTTTTTTTTATTCCCTAGTGATCTATTTTCTTTTGTGCTTAAAGAGTGAATAGAATTTATTAGGCTAGATAGAGACCTTCCAAATATGAAAGAATATCACTGAACTCAGAATGGGCTAACTTCCAATTGCATCAGTGCTCATATAAATAAATTAGTTTAAATAGGCTGCTGCACTAGTGATTAAAACAGTTAGCCTATTTGCCCTTCTGGCCATATTAACAATGTTCAGTGATTGCAGCAGTTAAAAATAAACACAGAAAAGGGCATTTCTGAATAATCAGGAACTAATATTGCAAAGTCAATGGCTTAAGTTCAGCAAATTGGATCTAAAACTAGTTTGATGCCATCATGTACAAAATTAAAAGGGCCAAAACATTGAGCCTATATACAACTAAATTTATAGACTCTTCTGTTAGAAAAAACCCTGCTTTTAACTGGAATTTACTTTCTTACATAGCAGAATGATACTCATAAAAGTGTTTGCTTAGTTGGTATATCTTTTTTACTTTTTGTTTTGCCATTAACAAAGATATCTATACATACATCAATTAGATACTTCCCCCTGATAGCCAGGTTTCTATTTCCAATTAATTCTACAGGGGAATCTTCAGCCTACCCCAAGCCCTGCGATTGCAAAGAGATCTCCAACTATTGTGACTATAGGTTCTCTTCCTGGATTAAGGCTCTGGTTGTTTTTCTTAGTATTAGTTATGGTAACATTTATTATTCATGCTTGATGGGTAAATCATCTTCAGAAGAACAAGTGGACCATCCAGCTGGGCAATTAGAAAAACAAGCAGCAATGTGTAAACCATGGGGAAGCTCTTGAATTAGATTACACCATAGATCCTGGACAACTTTCCCTCATACAAAAGCAATTTTGTAGCCAAGACCTTGAGTGAACAACTATAGGTATATAGTATATTGGAAGTAATTTGGCATGGTAGGAATGTAACAGTAAAGTGAAACCATCAGTACTAACACCCCTCACACCTCCACATAAATACACCGTGCACTGTGTCTGCACGCAATCAGCAGGAGGGAGTTAATAAACCCTTAGTTTCCAAGTCAGCCTGTTTATTCATTGCTTTACCTTAAGGGGTGGAACTCGGGGTTCTTCTCTGGGTGGCTGATCTTTATCAGATGGACTCGTTGATGAAGCACTACGGTTAGGCTGATCATCATCTATTCTAGCTCTCTTCTCCTTGCAGATTCCAAAACTGTGCTGTTCTGCTGTTTTCCTCTTTGGGATCTCTGGGTCTCTACTTTCATTCCTTACTTCAGGTGATTTTGTGGGTTCTAATGACTTGGAAGAATGTGAACTCTCTAGACGACTTTGGGTGCTGCCTGTTAGCTTGTGAGATTTACTTCTGCACACTTCAGAGAATGTAGCTTTTTCTAGAGATGAGGTATATAGTTTATCATGTGGTTTTGATGGAAGCAGTTCAGTATTTTTGACAACTGATCCTTCTGGTAGGACAGCTACCTCTGATGGCAAGAGTGTACCTTTCTTGTCACCTCTTTGCTGAAGACTATGATTTTTAATTTTGATCACCTCTGGAGGAGAGTGTTCTGGGACGGATGCAATGTAGGGTTTCTCAATTTCAGAATGTGACTTACATGGCTGATGACTAAGGTTTTTGCTCTGGGGCTCTTCCAATACTGACGTATCAGGTATAACTGCTAGTGGACCAACTTTCATATTTTCAGGGGCACTATGAAATTGCTTTGGCTGAACAACAAGATTCTCCTCTTGAACCACCTTAGGAATGGCAGAGCTTTCTTCTTTCGGAGTGGGAAGGGAGTCTTCCAACAAACATGGTGATTTCCTTTGTTGCAGAATAAGTCTTTCTTTGCTCGGAGAATTAGAAACTGGAGATGTTTCTGATGGAAGAGGCAAACTATTTGCCACGGATGTTTCAGAAGTTAGAACAGAAGATACTGAAGATGTTTCTGATGTTAGAGGCAAATCAGACATTGGAGATGTTTCTGATGTTAAAGGTAAATTAGAAGCTGGTGATGCCTCTGATGTTAAAGGCAAATTTGACATCAGAGATGCTTCTGAGGTTACAGGTGAGGTGGACATTGGAGAGATTTCTGACATTAAAGGTGTGTGCAAGTTTTCATCATTGGCCTTTTGCTGAATATCCCCTTCAATGTTTTCAGTACTGGACACTTCAGACGAGCAAGCTGTTTCAAGAGATGCTGGAGTACAGGGTTCCTCTGAAGTTGACTGAGTGTCTCCTCCAGGAGAGGCAATACAAACACATGGTCCTTCTGGACTTCCAGAGGAAAAGGAAGTTTCGGAAATGCAAGCATTCTCAGACAGTTGTTCCTCAGGGTCACTTTGAAGCTCCATATCCACTGCAATGCCTCCACCAGTGAACAAGGAGCCTTCCAGAGTGGCATTTTGCATTTCTGGTGCAATTAGCTCTTTTGCAGACTCAGAATCCTTCTCTGCTGTATCACTGACAGAGTTTGTGGATGAAGCTGATTGTGCTGGTGATACGCAATCCTCCAGCTGATCTATCACAACTGACATCTCCTCCTGAGGGCATTCTGACTTCAACTCCACTTTAATTTCAATGTGAGATACAGTATCAGTTACATCATTCATCATGACACAGGACTCAGTGCTGCCTGCAAGCTCTACTGCCTCTGTTTCTTCATTTGTGCCAGCTGGACTTACTGACTCCTCGGAAAACTCATGTTCTGTTTTATGGTTCTCCTCTTGGCATTCACAAATACTTGTCTCAACCTCTTCAGCAATCTCCTCCTGAATGACTGATTCTTCAGGTACCAGTATATTCTCTGAGTCTGCTGTTAGATCCTTGACAGGACCTTGTTCCACACTACGAAGAGATGGACAATGATCTCTCTCTGGTAAAGATGGAATTTTAGCACCTTTCTCTTCTTGGTCCTCAAAGGTGGCTTGCTTAGAAGGACCAGGTGTGGCAGAAGATCCACACAAAGAATTGCTTTCATCTTCACCATTGTTCTGCACTGCAGTGAGTTTCATTGATTCCCCTCTTGACATTCCCAATCTAAATGAAAACACACAAATTAAAAAGGTCTTTTCATCACAGGCATGATAAAGGAATAGGATTGTCTTTCTCACCCACACCTTTTATTCACAAAAGGACATATTTTTTCAATTTTGAAATAGTGGCTTGGTTAAGTGGTGGCTGACTAAATGATATATAGTTTTACATATTTTAGAATCCTAACTACCCAGACTTTCTTACCAGTGTTAAAAAATAAGTAATCTATTATTCATTATTTAATTATCTGGTATTTAAATGAAACAAAAAAGCAAGCCACACAGATTTACCACTACTCATACTTTGTTTAAATTTCTGTGGATTTTTTTTGTTTGTTGGTTTGGGTTTTTTATATCAGCACAACACTGCAATACTAATGCAGCATGCATTGAAGAGGAAATGCACAACTGTATCTTCTTCTACCAGCAACAGTTCTAAAGGAAATCCCTTTTTTCCTCGTACATCTGCACTTAGGATCAACACAGCCAGCAAGCAATGTGGCTTAAATGCTGACCTTTAAAGAAAAAGCTGCACCTAAATCTAATAAGGTGAAGCATGCATTTCAGTTTTGGAATTTGACAGTCATTTCAAACTTATTATGAAAATCAGAATAACTCTAGCCTCATTTTACAACTCAAATCAATTATAAAGATCAACAAAGTAAATACTTCATATAAAATAAAAATTATTTCTAAATAAACAGATCTGTGTATATACCATTCATTTGATTTCACTATAATTAAAAAGAAATTTCACATTCTTAAGGAACTAAACAGACACATAATTTATACTCTAATCATTCATTCTTAGGGATGAAGTGCAAAGGGAGCATTCCCACATCTACTTCTCTTCTGAAGATTTTCTTACCTTTGTTCCTGACAATATCAGTTTAAAAAAAGGTTTATTACTTTAACTGGGTTTAAAAAACCCACAACAAAACAAAACCCAAGGGCTGGAAGAAATTGTTATTTTAAAAATGTATGACATCCTAATTTCCTTCTAAGGACAGTGGGACAGGTGTTCAGCATCTTTAGTAGATTTTCCAAGCAGACTTTGTGCCTCAGCAATTCCTTAATAGTAGAAAATTCACAAAACATTGGTGCAGGCCTTTAAAGAAATTTCATGGTCTTAAGGATCTTCTAATCTAATTAACAGAAGTTTGACCTCTGTTCTCATTTTAACCAAAAATCAAAGAATTAATATGCAAATAAATGAGCATAAAAGATATTCAGGAATTATGCAAGCAAGATAACTTGTCAATGTGCAGCCAGAGGATACAGAGATTACAAAGGCTCATGTATATTAAAGTACAAAATAAACATTTAAGAAACTAAAATCTGTGGTTGCGCATTTTAAAAATAGTGAACAGATGCATTACAGTGACAGCTGTAAATGCAAAAACCCAAAACAACCTAGAATTGGTACCCCAAAAAACACTCTCGGGATAATTATTAATTTTGCTTACTACTAGCCACTTAATATGCACAAGGTCTCCCTGTGCCATCAATATATTGAGGAAGGGTCCCCTAGAGAGCAACTCAGAACAGCAGATTTGCATCTCCCACACTGAATGCATTTCAGATGTGTCTTTCTTCTATACAGACTACAGGTTCCCTGTATAGTCTAAGTTTAGGTTATAAGTTTAGGTGAGTAAAGTTCAGTTTACCTAGGTTTAGGTGAGTAACTTCCACTAAAATTTCTTGTGTAAACAAGCAAAAGTTATCTCAGGAAAATGAGGATGGAAAAGAAATTCACTGCATTACTGAAAACTGACTCAGTGGTCTATTTTCTCTAGTTGGCTGACATCACAGAAATTTATTGCCTGATAGTTATCTTATTGAATGAAAATCAGCAAAGGAATGAAGGACAGGATAAAGGTGAATGCAATTGTCACAAGGACACTACACAAATACACACATTCTAGTAACATATTGAAGAGGAAGAAGCATTAAGAAAAATAAGATAATGCAGGATTAAGGCCAGTAGAACATGTACTGAATCTTAATTGTTTTGTTTTTTTTTTCAGTATTGAAAATACTCCTAATCCTGAAGAAGATACTGCAGTGAAGAAAAAGGCTTCCAAAAGGAGAAGACTCAAAATCAGCATGTTTAATGCAATCTCAAATTGCCAGACAGCTGATCTGTCTTCCTTAGAGAAAAAAGACACCTGAAGTTTGCAAAACAGCACAAAAATATGAGCACAGCAGTAAACAGCCATCAGTGAAAGTGCTAAGGACAGGATTCAACTGATAAGGTAAATGCAGTCAGTCATCAAATTAAAAACCAGCTACCCAAGGATATATGGATGCTGATATTCTATAAAAAAGTAGTACCAGGGAAAATTAAAAAAATAAATTAATGAAGGATTAAATCAACAATAAAATTTAGATGAAGTCTATCCAAAATTAAAGCTTTGATTTGGTGAGCTGGAAGCACTATCCTGACACATAGCTCTCTCAAAAGTGGGAGAAGAAATAATACACTGAGCCAATAGAGCATGATCGTTGGAGTCCTGTGACAATAAGCCAGAAGAATATGGATTTCTGGCAACTTACATCAGCTGATCCTAGATAAATGACCGCAGAATGAAGTTTTTGGTTTCTTTTAAAGAAAATCAGAGAGAGGAAAAATGAACAACCATGAGGAAGTGGAAACAGAACCTAAATGGGTGCGAGTAAACTACAACCAAGTCACATGATAAACAGCCTGGGTACAGATAACAGCAAACACAAGAACCATAATGTGTAGAGCCAAGATAGAAGAAGCACTCTAAAACCTTTGAATGCCATGAACTGGGGAGTGTGTAAAAATGTTTACAAAGATCCTGCATCTATTAATGAATGGTCCTTCTCTAAGTATAAGGTGTAAGTTGAATTTACTCATGGAATATTAAGTGATCAAATTAGCTGAAGTCAGAGTGAAAATATCACATTGACTGTAAAGTGAGCAAGTTAGACTGCTAGAGAGATTCATTTTGCAGACAGTGCAGGTGAGAGGTAGCTCAGGAAGCTTTCAAAATTTGATATTTCAGTTGAATCAGCATAGCTGAAAAGAGATTAAGCCCAATCATACTCAAAGCAAGTTTAAAAACCAAAGCAAAAAAAGGTGAGAGAACTTACACAAGGTGGAAACTACAGCAAAAGCTACCACTCAGTCAGTAAATAATGAGAAAAAGTATTTAAACCTGGCCAAGGAGCAAAGAAGTAGAATCTGCCTATATAGCAGCTAGGAAGAAGAATCTAAGTGAAATAACACAAGCTGGGGAAAGGGCAGGGGGGACCAGATTCAATACTGTAGTCCAAATGGAAATTATGTGCAATGTGACATTTTGCATAACAATGTTGATGTCAGGAACCTATCAACCCAAATGACATGTATCACTGCAGATGGAGTAATTATCTGCCAACCGTTATAGTGTCCAGCATTCAGCTAGCACGGCAGGACTGCTGGCTCTGTAAAATCATGAGTATCGTTCTCTGTGCATGTGGCTGTCATTTGTGACTGAGGAATGGGCTTCAGCTACAGTGAGGTGCTCATGCTTTGCTTGCACTAAACTTCTACTTCTTGTGGAAGGCCCTATGCCAACACCTCACACAGTCCTTTCCTTCATGCAACCTTCTCTTGACATGCATAATGAAAACACATTATGGTCCTTATCTAAAAACGTAATATTTTTGGTTACTAAAGGGATCAACACCTGGACTACATTAAGGTCTCAAAGCTGTTAAGTAAGAAATTAAGCACTTGATAATAAGAAAGTCTGCCATACTAGGAGCCTAGAATTTCCATTATATGCAAAGATTAAGTGGCACAGAAATAATATTCACCCAGGATGTGCAAAATAAAGTATTAAAACGGATCTGTCCATTTGCTGCCATGTCTTCACTACATTTCCCAGTGGTTCAAGGCAGTGGATTGTGAGACGGAGCATTGCTACTGCAGAAGCACTTTAGTTAATGCCTTAATCTTTAAGTTAATCACTTATATTAAGTGTTCCCTGTGTCCTGGATTTTCTAAGTAAAAAACAGCTAACAGCAAAACCAAGACATCGCATGTGATGATGGTTCCCATGGCACATTTTAATCTGCTAAGTATTATGTGTAAATTCCATTAAAACATACTTGAAAATAATAATAAAAAAATGCCAGCAACTTTTAAGGAATTAGTTTATAATAATTAATACTTTTAATACTTACTATTTTTTAAACAAAGATATAACTCTAAGTATTGATGGATTAACTTTCTAAACCAATTTTTAAAAGGAAGAGTCTGGAATTTTAAAAATATGTGAATCCAGTTAAGGGTATTTATTTTTTGTATCTCTCTCCTAAAATCAGACTAGTCATTGTCACTTTTAATTTCTCTCTAACCAATATTTCTTCTATGTTGTATATTCTACTCCAGTCAAGGGCCATCTCAGTCAAGGAATAAAAAACACTATTTGATTTTAGAAACTTTGTAACTAGCTTAGAAAAAACAAAATAAATAAAAACACTACAGAAATACCTCTACTGGTCTTCTATTTTGTAGAAGCTGTATTTATATTTTGCAGGAGAGAAGAATTGCCCTATTGCTATTTTTTAAAAGATAATTAGAATATACTCACATGCTTGGGTCTTGTGTCTTAAGCTCTCCTTGGAATGAATTTTTATGGATGAGTTATGAACCTTTAAAAATGCAATTCTAATTCAAGTGCAGACACATCACTATAATTCTACCCACAACTTCTTATACTGGAGAATGACTGCCTTTGATAACTGCTTTTTTAAGTTTTACAGCATATGACTGTGCTATGTGAAGCAGAGAATTTTATTTTCATTTCCTCTTAAAAGAAAATTAAAAAATGCTTTTATTTGCTTCAATACCTACTTTTCACCATAAAACCTTTCAAAGAATTTTTCTTTCCAAGGTTCTGTTTTCTTTTCCTTTTCAATCTCTTGTCTGATGCGCAACTGCATTTCTGGTGTAAATTCTCCTAAAAAACAAATACTAACATATTGAATAAAAGCTGTCAAGGATTAGCTTAATATGGGTAATTAAAAATTACAGATACAAAGATGACATACAGTGATTTCTGTTGCATTCATCCAAGAATTCCAAATGGAAATAATGAAGGAAGTGTGACATAGAAAGATTTAATTTACTATATAACATCAATATTTCAGAAGTCTATTGGTGGGATTTAGTTGCATGCATTTGTGTTTCCAAGGCTGGCAGTGATGAAAATGCTTGGGGTTTTTTTAAAAAAAATTGTCAAAATAAGCTGCCAGAGCAAGCTGTAAAAACATACACTAAATTCAAGATGGAATCAGAAATTTTTCTCTTGCTGAATTACTGATGTATTATTCTATTCTAAAAGTATTTATCAAATGCAGAAACAGAGACATTCTTCGTAAAAATGATTAACCTTTGGTAAATTTGAGAACAAGTAGACAGTTACCTTCTGCCAATCGCTGTTTCCACCCTTGTGCTGCGTATGCGAAGAATTCATTATTTAGAGCAGAACTACTGAGGCGCAAAACTCCATCACTTCCCATCTAGAAAATAAGCCGATGGTAGCAGAAGATAGTGTCAGAAATAGCATCAGCTAAGATAATATAAAAACAGAGTTCCAATTAAGGGAAATGGGGAGAGATAGGGGCTGGGAATAACAAAGAAAATTACCTACTACTACTACTAAACCAGCATTTTCATTATAGTTATTCCTATAAATGCAAGCAGGCTAATCCAGCATCAGTGTGCTCTCCTCAGTCATCAATGTTACTGACGATAACTCAGTTTACAACTGATTGATGTATTTTAATCACAGCCCTCTATCTTGAGCCTATGTCTAGAGCTATTGTACACAATCAAAAATCAAGATCATTATTGTACTTGTGCATCTTCCTGGAATACAGTAAAAACCAAATTAATTAAATGTAATGAAGACAGTAACTTTGCTGTTTTTAAATTAACCTAACACTCATGTTAGCTAATATGCTATACTGGCAGAAGAGTGGATGACAGGTAACCTTAACAGAATAACTGGTGTAAACTCAGTACTTAAAACTAAAATGAGCTATACACATAATTTTATAGGCATCAACAGTGAAAACTGTGAAAAAACATTATAATTATTTTTACTTCCTTCATTTGTCAAACATTCAATGAAAGAACACCATTAAATGTCTTAATCACAGTATTTTCTACAATAATTTTAAAAGCAATCCAACTATTGAGCTTTCTTTTACCATAAATATTAATGCTTATTGTCAGGTTGTTAGGGTTATGTCTGACTATTGAAGGAATTCTGATAACTGTAAAAAGTAATTAAAAAAATAAATAAAAAAAGTAAATAAAAAAAAAAGATATCCTGTCCCGCAATTATCTCACAGGAGTAAATTAGAAAGATGTAAAGTAGTAAAAAGAGAAATAGAGCGATAGTCATGGAATCTGAAAAAGAGGCAATGCTAAAGGCATTTGATTACAGCAAAACATGGTGCACGGTACCAGGGTCCCTCAGCAGGATATGAACCTACAGTAACACTGCCTGTGACTTCTGGCTATATCACATTGTTTTGCCAACAAGTCATAGGATTTGCATTCAAGTAGGGTGGATATATAATGCTTCTATGCTTCTGATGTGGGTTATAGAACACATCTATATTAACTACAGATAGGCTATGACTAATGCTGAAACTGGAGAAAAAGAAACTGGAAAGAACCAGTGAAATATGCAGTAGAAGTAGCAAGAAAATTAAAACAGTGAGAAAACAGAAAGGCCATAAAGAATAAAAAAAATATTAAAAAATAAAAAATTCTTTGTTCCTCAAAGATGCTGAAGCTACCTTCAGTTTCAACATAAAAGAAGATGAAATAGTAACACCTACTTGTGTCAATGCAGATTCTACTCCAAACTTCAGTAAATTCAAGATTTTATCTCTAAGCCTGACGGTGTTTTGCAGGAAAGAGTAATACGGAAATAGTTATTATCATATTTAACTTCATTTAACTGCAGGCTGTCTCTGAAAGGCATATGCCTCCTGAAACTCCATTGCTTAGCTGATGGCAAACAGCGTAGCCATATCACTAGCCAGACCAACAAATCTCAGAGGAAAGTAACAAATTGCTGACAATAATTTTCTGTCAAATCAGCAGGATGATCCAACTTATCCCTAAGGCCATACGATCATTAGATCTCATGCAAAGTTGGAATGTACTGCAAGAGGCAGAAAGAGAATGCCATTTTCAGCAGTAAACCACTTTCAGATTGCATTAAACATAATATGAAACTGTAGCCAAGTGTGATTGAGCTACTTCACTAGGCTGCATAAATCAAGAGCATTATGAAGACTGCCAAGTTATATTACCATGTGAATACGAGAAGAACAGTATTTGCTTCATTGTAACTCCATTGTCGCTAAGGTCATGAGAAAAGCAAGCTTTGTGGGAAGAGCTACTGCACCTTTTATTTTACAGGCTAATATACTTGGGGGAAAAAAGTGTCAAGTTTTTGGGTGCACAATTTCTTATAAGACGTGAAAAAGAAACTGCAACCCCCAAACTAAATGCTAGAAAGAGGTTCAACCAAATTGAAAGGCTAACTAGCCCACCTGAGAGAAAAGCACAGGCTGGAACTTCAGAACAGAAAGCAATTGTTAGCAAGGTCATAGGTAAAGTTCATTAGTTCTTGTGGACAAGAAAAAATGCCAAGTAGTAAGTACCTGTGGAACAAAAAAAAAAGGGGGGGAGGTGGGAACAAAAGAAGAATAGCAGAAAGGGAGAATAAGAAGAATTCAGTGGGTTACCTAAGAAGAAAAAATAGTATAGGCCAACTAGGAATGGAACAACAGATCATTTGTGGACTGCATCAGAAAACAGATGCACGCTGCACTGACCACTTCAGGTATTAACTGTAACATCTTACAAGTATCAGGCAACTTTTTTCATAAGATTGCAAATACGGTGTTAAGTGAGTCACTGCTGACTTCATGATAGTCATTGCCTTTGATGAACTGGCAGAAGAGGACCGTCCCTGAGACCTGTGTTCATGGGACCACACAACTCATGGAAGATTTAACTAGCTGTAACGGCTGAAATCTAGACATAAGAGCATATAATGATACAGAAGGTGGAAACACACTAACTAATTAGAGGAGAAGCTTCCAGCAATTTATTTTAATGTTGTACAAAAGAATAATTTCAGGCTAAAACACCAAGAAGGGATGCATCAAAATAGTCATCATTATTCCTATGGTAGAAGCCTCATCCCTGGAGACATTCAAGGTCAGGTTGGATGGGGGTCTGAGGAACCTGATCTAGTTGAAGATGTCTCTGCTCACTGCAGAGGGGTTAGACTTTTAGAAGTCCCTTCCAACCCAACCCATTCTATGAGTCTATGATTACCTAAAAAATGTACACATGATTTAGGCTAAGAGACACCAATGGAAAAAATGCAGGAAATATAGAGTTGGTCAGCCCCAATGACTTCACCAAACTTGCTCAGAAAATTGAGATCAAAGAAAACCTGTGCTGGGAATGGAAGAATTTATTTGGTCAGTTAAAGCTCAACGAGCTCAAAGAGAAAAGGATGAGGACAAAAAAGCTAAAGGAAATCATAACGACCAAAGAGCTGAAGTGAATGAGACAGAAATATTAAAAACATTATATGAAGAAAATACTAAGCAGAAAGGGTGTATGAGGAAATGAGGAACCCAACCCAAGTTAAAGTAACTAGAAGTTCAAATGTTTATCTATTTTGCTTCATTTAAAGATTTCTCCACAGGGGGAAAAAAAGTTTGAACAAGTTAGAACAGACACAAAACCAGCAATTTTACATCTAGTTGTTTTGAAAATCTATTAGAAACACCACCACTAACAAAGATGTTTTAGTCCCCTTCTCAATACTCTAGATATGTGAAATCAGGCTGAAATTTTTTTCTGCTCTGTTAAACTTGGAAGGACTAAGAGGTCTTCTACAATATTAGCTAACAACCTCTACTGAAATCTTATTTTCTTACCTCGCCCTGAGAACACACTTTCACCTAAGTCAAAAAGTTAAAGTGGAAATAGAAAATTTTGAAACCAAAGGGTGTATTTACTTCTCTATGCCCTGATGACAGAGACAGCACAATTAACCACTGGGTCTAAATTAGAATTTGAAGAAACATGTCAATAAAGCAGTTTTTAAATATACTATTAATTTTTATGATATTTAAAAAAATATTTAAAATATTTTAAAAATGCCGTCCAACAGCTGGAACAACAAACACTTCTGTGCAGAATTCAAAATGGGTTTTTACAAGTTCCTCTTTTTATTGAAAGCAAACAAAAAACTCCATCCAACCCCAAAACGTATCTGCTAAAACCCAACATCTGTTTGCAGTACAAAGCAAATGTCAAACACTTTTATCAAAAGTAACTGAGTAATCTTTCTATGAACAACTCCTTTAATTATTTTCCTCCAAGTTGCACTGAAAATTCTCTTCTGACAGTAAGGCAGGGATTATTTTTGTAGCTCAACCTCAAAGTGCACACTAGGGTTTTAGTAAGATACAGCAAGTACCGCATAGGTGTACACTGGTAGGTTATCTGACCTTGGCTAGAACGTTCGAAGACAAGGAATTAGCAAATCTTATTACTTCTCTCTCTTTCAAATGATTCAAAATTCTCCTAATGTATTTATAAAACCTCTAATGATCCACTACATATAGTTCCTGTGTAGTGTATTTCTTCCATGAAAGCTTATGTGTGAACATCACGCCATTTGACCATCATACCTCACAATAAAAAAACTAACAAAAAAAAATCAGTGAGATAAGTGAAGATTCATCCAGATTAAGTGTCCAGTACCACTTCAGTAATTATACACTTTCTACAAACTGCTATTAACTCTCTTCTGTGCTTTTGTATTTTATCTTGGGGGAAGAACAGTCCTATAATTCATAGACTTTCCCAAAGGTATGTAAAAGGAATTATATGCAAAAGATGGAAGATATGAGAAAAATATATTCTGACGCTTTTGCATTAAAGCCTCCAAAACATTAAAAATGAAAAATTTAGCAGCATTTATATCACACAGAGGAAAAATTACATTGTATTTATGTATGTGGAGAGACACCACTGCCATTTTGTAACACAGAGCAAATGTAATTCTCTAGTACTGGGCACCAGCATCAAACTGACCTGTGATGAATGTACTGTGCAAATGTAGTATCTGAAGATGTGGCAACTTTTCTGAAGGCAAACACTTTGGAGAGTTGGCTAGACAACACATACCAGGCCTGCCTCATTTTACTCTTGATGATCATAGAGCAAAAGTACACAGGTGACAGGGAAGAACAGCATTTGAATTTTCCCCCCAAAATCTCTAATACTATGGGAAACTCTCTCCGAGAAACAGAACGGTTTGAGTCCCAGTACAGAAAAATAAACACTTAATTTAGGTACTCTGCATCATCACTCTGGAAGAGCTCCTCTGTTTCCACTAATAGCAAAGGAAGCATAAAGAAGAACAGACTTCTAACTAGGGCCTCTACATTTACTACCTAAGCTAGTCAGCATGAAACACCCCCTCACAACCTAAATCCAAAGAGAACATCAATAGATATGTTTGTAGTGTACCAGATGCTCTCTTGTTCCACAAAATCCCCAAACAATTAAAAATTGCTATCAATTTTAGTAAAAAGTGATAGGAAGCTTTAGAAGAGATTGCGACAACACAATGCATGTCTCACCAGGCATGAGCTTCTACCAATTGGACATCCTCTGAATGCAAGCTACTGTAAAAAGGGTGAATACATTGGAACACACAACTTGGTGACTAATTTTTATGCTTTTCTTAAACATCCATTATACTGGGTAGGACAACCATGCCGAAATTCATGTTTGTTAATCCTACAAATTTCTTCCACATCCCACTGGTGACCATGAAGTCAGATGCATTAACAGTTCCTTTATGCCATAGTGCCTTTGTCAGCAAAAACCAGATCTCTCAGTGCTTCAGACCAAGCCTGGTGGTTCACGTTGTAACAGGAGTGAAGTGTCTTCTCTTTTAAAGTCCCTACTTTTTCAAATAGGCAACCTACTCAGATTACTTTAGCCACCCAAATGCAGATGTAAGCAATAGCTATTTAGAGCTATAAGCTATCTTAATAGAAAACACTGACCTTAGCCCTGAGACTTTTCAAGGCTTGTGAAGCAGTAAGTGTAACGGAAGATAGAAAGTACAAAAATAAGTTTGGCCCAGTTTTGCTGGTACGGGCTGGGATAGAGTTAATTTTCTCCATAGTAGCTGGTATGGGGCTATGTTTTGGATTTGTGCTGAAAACAGTGTTGATAATTCAGGGATGTTTTCATTATCACTGAGCAGGGCTTACACAGCGTCAAACCCTTTTCTGCTTCTCACATCACCCCACCAGCGAGCAGGCAGGGGGTGCACAAGAGGCTGGGAGGGGACACTGCTGGGACAGCTGACCCCAACTGACCAAAGGGATATTCCATAACATATGACATCCTGATCAGCAATAAAAAGATGGAGGAAGAAGAAGGAAGGGGGGGTTGTTTGGAGTTACAGTGCTTGTCTTCTCAAATAACCATTACATGATGGAGCCCTGCTCTCCTGAAGATGGCTGAACACCTACCTGTCAATGGGAAGTAGTGAACAAATTCCTTGTTTTGCTCTGCTTGCATGTGTGGCTTTTGCTTTACCTGTTAAACTGTCTTTTATCTCAGCTCATGAGTTTTCTCCCTTTTACCCTTCTCTCCTCCAACCCACTGGGGAGGAGTGAGCAAGTGGCAGCACGGGGCTTAGTTGCCATCTGGGGTTAAACCACAACACCAATTCACGAGCAAGTCCTTAGGTGATACTATCAAATACCTGTGTACAACACCTAAACCAGATGCCTGCTACCTGTGATCAGTGGCTTCAGGCCACCACTTCAAGTGCTTTTGGGATTCTTTGAGAGGGTGACTAGAAAGGGTGATTGCTAGCAATCATAGCAAAACCAATATCCAAACTCATACAAACTATCATACGATGACAGAGATTAATATTTGCTATTAGTGATTTCTATAGTGCTAGTGCCAAAGGCATACAAGCCTAGACCCTGCAGCTCTACACAAATATCACTTAAAAAGTAATAGAGGGTGGTGGCATTCCTGGATGGAATTCAGCTTAAAATTAAAACAAGTAATGTAAATGTCTAGATGTGGCCTAGGTTTTCAGTGTCCTAGTACAGTGGAGGTCTGGCTGATGCAGTCAATGGAGCCTAAAAGACTTCAGCTGACCAGCAAGTTGGCATTTACTCTGCAGAGAGACAAACAGCTCTTCAGGCTCTTTGTTCATGTACTGACTTGATCTGCATCATCTATAATGGGAGTTTAGACACTTGCAGACATACAAATTTAGATGTCTTCATTTGGAGGTGAATCCTACCCTCCTCTGTGTCAAACAATGAGAAAATGGATATAGGAAAGCTACAACAAGGTAACACCCAACAACAGAAAGGTGTAACAAGAAAAGCATTGACCAAATTAATTTGTGATAATGCTTATAAAGCACAACATAAAAGATGAGGCAATACATTTCTAAGGGCCATCTACCTTGTCATTAACTACTGAAAACTTAAAAAAGACACACTTTGTCACACAGAGCAGAATTAGATACAAGCTCTGTGGATACATTTGGACAAAATGTTCTGGAGCAGCCATAAACATGTTCCTGAGCACTAACACAACAGGTTATAAACCCACATCTGCTTCACTGAACACCAAGGACTATATTCCTATTCCTCTTGAAACAGGATGTTTAAAATGGGCACACATAAGTTTTAAACAGGCAGCCTCAGGCACCAGTAACTAGTTTAAATGTGCAACTGTTTGGCAACTTAGAAATTCAAACATAACAGCACAATGCACCAAAGTACACTAGCAGAGAATAAGAAGCTCTCTTCCTGATTAACCCTCCAAACCTTTATATGATCTTTATATACAGAGAAAGGTAATCCCAGAACTATAACTTTTTCTGGAAAAAGAAAGGAATCAATCCCAAAGATTTTAAGAAAAGCCCGTGTTCCTAGGGATCTGTTGATGCTTTTATCAGCAGTGACAGACATATACTGGTCATGGAGTTGTGGTTTAATAGGTGCTATACACAGAATGGCTTTGGCATCTTCACCCATAGGGTGAAGGTCCCAAGAGGGCTTAGAGATATGGCAGTACCTAAGCAAAGATGGAAAACAGCCCTCACAGAGGAAAGGAAAATTCTGTAAAGACAGATTGCTAATTTCTCCAAAATTTGAATGCCGTATTTATATACATGGTCCAATAGTATGGGCAAATCAAATCAAATCAAAACAAATCAAATACTGTTTTGTGGACCTCTGCCAAAACAAGTTTATTTATAAAGGGAGGGGTTAAAGAAGGGGCCAGCGTGATGACAGTGGTACATTTATCTCAGTCTTTTATGGTTGAACACTAATGCAAGAACTACAAATGGTACGTAGGAGGACTTGAAAGATTTAGTTGACAATAAACATTTTGACTTAATTGGCAAAATGGAGATTTGACAATTTATACGACTGATAGTAATTTAAAAGACTGAATTTTGTTTGGGAAAAAAAAGAAACAATAACAGAATAAAAATAGTATGTTCAAGCAGGCATACTTTCGTAAATGCAGAAATGGAAAATCCCCAAGAATGTGGTGCTAGAGAAAAAAGAGCTAAAGAAACCTCACAGTTTTTAAAATAAACAATACTGACCACACGGAGTGCAAAGCCTCCTGCAAAGGAGTAATGGGGGTTGTACAATGACACCATATTGTCTTAGTTAGGACCTCACTGTTGATCTCACAGCATGAAGGGAATGGAAATGAGGTCAGCTTGCTAAGCAAGAATACCACAGCAGAACATGATATTATGGGCCAAAATTAGACACAGTTTGCAAGGGACACATCAAACTCTGGGAGAAATAATACCATAAGTACATTATGAGCAAGATGATGAAAGAAAAAGTCAGTCCACTACACAACACAGGGGAAAAACTAGAGTGATATAGAGACAAAGCTAATGTTCATACTGCCCTTTTTTGCATCTATCTTCACTACAAATCTGCTGCAGCTGAGCTGTTTGATACAATTAATACCAGCAACAAAAGGCAAAAGGGTAAGATCTCAACCTTGAACAAGCAAGGAGCTGAATAAATATTACTTAAATGCATTCAAATCATCTGGGCTTGATAGACCAGCCTGTTAAATGCCCAGTTATGAATCTATTTCATAACTGTTAAAAGATGGATTTCAGAGCAGTGAAGAGGACAACTGCAAAATTATATGCGCTAGCTATATGTATACAGCACATATGTATCACCTGTCTCTAAAGAAGGCAATAAGCACAGCTAAGGATTCCTAAGGATTCACAGACTAAGCCAGCTTCAGAAGAACTACATGGCCTACACACAGGCAACCAATTCTTTTCTGAGATGCCCTAGAGTGTCCTGAAGATATTCATATAGACACATTCTGGGCAGATACAACCCAGAACCTACAGGGAACCTCTAACCTTTTGAAGAAGAAGTTGGGTATTAGACTACAAACCACAGTGCATCTCAATTGACACAAGAAGCCCATGTTTAAATATCTTCCTTGTTCCCTCTGTCTTGAAGCTCTGGAGAATATGTGCAATGATTAAAGCACAAGATATCATACTATACACAACTGCCTGGAAATTAACAAGGAGTTGAGCGACAGCCAACATGGATTTGTCAAGAATAGGTCACGTCAAGTCTGTCTGTTTTCTTTCTGACAGCATAAAAGGCCTTGTAATAGGATAGAAACATCACAAGCTTTATAGCTTAACAATGCTGTCACATGACATTTTCTTAAGCAGAGCTAGGATATACAAATTGTAATTAGGTGGCCATATAACAACTCAGAACTCTTTACTTATGGAACTATTGTTCATTTATTATCAGCTGGAAGGCTGTATTTAAGGGTCATGATAAAAAAAAAGAAGGAACTTGCAAAAACATCAGTCAGACAGGGACTGACTACACTGAAATCTAAATTGAAACTCAGAATTCTCTTCATGGATTTGAGAATTACTCTGGAAACAACAGGAATAAGTAGGGCACTGCAATAGTGGCAAATGCAAAGTTTCAGACTCCTGCAGTAACACATAAGTAGAGAAATACAAAATGAAAAAACTAAGTGGCTATGCAATGCTTCTGTAGAAAAGTATTTGTGGCGTTTGAGCACATGGGCTGATCACAAACTGAATATAAATCAACCTTGCTATAAAATTGAAAAAGTGAGCACAATATAGGAAGTTATAAATGGAAGTACTATGCAAAAACACAGAAATTAGTTCTGTTCTTGGTGTTACTTATCACTTGAGCTGGAGTAATATGTCCAGTTTTGATTGTTGCAACTCAGAACTGGTACAAAGTCCAAAGGAGAGAAATGAGGCTGAGCACAGATTTAAGGTCCTAGATCTACAGAAACTGCAATTAATAAGGGCTGCTTCCCAAGAAAAAGAAACAAGGAGACAGGGAATGGATTACTGCCTTCATATTTTAAAGCTATTGCAAAATGAACACAGCAATCTCCATGCTCTCCACGTAGATGCAGACCTGAACAAAGAATAATAGTCAGAATTGCAACGAGAGAGATTTCAGATTAGACACTGAGGAGAAAACTTTCTAACTGTGAAAATAATGAAGCAATAGACTTATTTGGAGAGGCTGTGAATTCTCCATCACTGAACAGCTAGAAAACCTTTCAGACAATATCTATCAAGAAAAGCGAGTGTTGTTGATTTTGCCTTAGTGTAGAGAAGACTTGACAAATTGTCCTCTTTTTGCATATTTTCCATGTCAAGATATAAAAGGTGCTGAAGAAGTTTAAAAATAAATTAGTAACAGTGTTTCACAGTTTACAAAGCTAAAGGACAGTATATCAAACTGCCATCTATTACATCATCATTAAAAAGAAAACTAAAAGCACTTTTGTATGTATTTCTCTTCTGCCCAACTGCCAACTTCCTTTTTTTAAAGAGAGGTGCTTAAGTCAGTCCTTGCATTCCATCTTCAAGGCCTCTAGTCTCTTAATGCCCTTTCAATGGAGTCACTCTATGCAATCTAGTGTAACTGACCACAGCTCGTGATTCATATCTGAAACAAGCACTCACTTGGACGGAATGACCTTCGGAAACCCTGTGATTTCGTAAGATAATGGCTTAGCTTTGCCTGCATGCAATTTAAATCTTAGATTGTAATTAGTTGCAAAATATCTTAAATGGATGTCACAGAACAGAGCATTGCACTGTCTTCTGGCTCCACTTCTGTTGTAGACACGCTCTCTCAGTTTCTGGAGCCATCTTTCTCAAACACAAACCCATCTTATCAGACACCACAATTATGCCTCGTGATGGCTGGAAGGAGCCTTACTCACGCATCAACACACCTTTGCTAGCAGTTCATAGCTTGAGGCATATTAAAAGCCATACTTTCTATTCTTGAGGCTGAGTATGGCATCCCTGTAGAACTGAGTTCTCATTAAGCCCAAGAGCCAGAAATTATCATTGGGAAATACAGAATGGCTGCAGAGAGTAGTATTATAAGACCAGATGTTTTGTTCATACCAATGTTTTCCAGAAAAAAATGTTACCATCTCAAAATGGACAAGGCATTTAAAAGGGGAACAGAACTTATTACTGTATTCATTCTTGTCAGTCTCTGGACTGTTTAATTTCCAACTGACACATTCTTCAGAAACTCTAACAAAGATCTGCTTGCCCTTATATGCTTGCCTAACTTCTATATAATAATGCAAAACAATGATTCTCCTGTTCGCTACTTTGGCTAATGATCTGAGAACCAATTATGTCAAGGAGTTCTCCACAGCTAGAGCTCTCCCTGACATGTAATAGTTGACAATTATAAAACTTAACTTTTATCCATCTGAAAAATACTTTAAAGTGAACTTGCATGTATTTCTAGTATGAAAATCATTGAGGAAGTTTCTCCACTTCCTATAGAATACTGCTGACTGTTCAAGTATGCCATTACCTATCTAAAAGTTGCTTTTCCACTCATACAACTACCACTCAAAGAGATTGTGATAAATGGGACCAAACTAAATGGATGCTCTAACAGTTGGCAAGTCTATAATAGAGAATGAGTGTGAATGCACTCAGGTAAGTAAAGGAAAAGCAGCTGTAGTTGTCACAAAAAATCTGTAACTTCTGTCTAACAATGGCTCCATTTCTGATACCGTTTCTGCTATGCAACTTAACACTAAGCAAAGATACTATATATTTCAGAAGTCAGTAGTGTGCGAGTGGTACCATATGGTACCAGAATCAGGTTGAACTAACCCTTGAAAATTGCAAGGAATAGATCACGAAGGTAAAGCTTGTGAAAGATCACATAATAGCCAATTACTAGGAAAGCTGTCTAATAAAATATTTCTATTTCTGTTTAGCTTAGCTGGCATAAGACTGAAAAAGGGAATTTTTATTTTCCATAAATATTTCAGACCATCTGATCTAACTGTGGCTACTACTCATATATATGCATCCACCATCTACTATTTATATCTGTCAGCAATCAATGCTAACTTTTAGCATGCAAAAGACTTCCATAGGTTAGTTGCCTATTGTATGAAACACAGCACCTCATTTTTATTAAAGTTGCTGCTCTTCACATTTGATTTGGTTCTGGTAAAAAAACCCAACAGAATCCAATCTGATGGAGCTCTGTCAGTCTCACCTCTGTGCCTGGTAAGATCATGGATTAGATCCTCCTGTAAACTATGTCAAGGCACATGGAAAACAAGGAGGTGATTGGTGACAATCAACATGCCTTCACCAGAGGCAAATCATGCCTGACAAATTTGGCAGCCTTCTACGAAGGGGTTTCACAACTGGTGGATAAGAGAAGAGCAACTGATGTCATCTATCTGGACCCGTGCAAAGCATTTGATATTGTCCTGCATGACATCCTTGCCCCTAAATTAGAGAGGCATGGACTTGAAGGATGGACCACTCGGTAAATGGCTGGACGGTCACACTCCAAGAATTGTGATCAACGGCTCGATGTCCAAGTGGACATCAGTGATGAGTGGTGTTCCTCAGGTGTCAGTATTGGTCCAGTGCTCTTTAATATCTTTGTTGGCGACATGGAAAGTGGGATTGGGTGCACCCTCAGCAAGTTTGCTGATGACACTGAGTTGTGTGGTGCAGTCAACATGCTGGAGGGAAGGGATGCCATCCAGAGGGACCTTGACAGGCTGGAGAGGTGGACCCATGCAAACTGCATGGAGTTCAACAAGACCAAGTGCAAGGTCCTGCACCTGGGCTGGGGTAATCCCAAGCACAAATACAGGCTGGGTGAAGAATGGATTGAGAACAGCACTGAGGAGAAGGACTTGGGGGTGTTGGTTGATGAGAAGCTCAACATGAGCTGGCAGCGTGTGCTTCTAGCTCAAAAAGCCAATCATATCCTGGGCTGTATCAAAAGAAGCATGACCAGCAGGTTGAGGGAGGCAATTCCTCCTTTCTGCTCCGCTCCCCTGAGACCCCACCTGGAGTACTGTGTCCAGTTCTGGAGTCCCCCAACCTAAGAAGGACATGGAGCTATTGGAGCAAGTCCAGAGTAGGGCCACAAAGACAATCAGGGGTTGAAGCACCTCTGCTATGAAGGCAGGCTGAGAGAGTTGGGGAGAAGGCTCTGGGGAGACCTCACAGCAGTCTTCCAGTACCTGAAGGGGCTAGAGGAAACCTGGAGAGGGAATTTTTACAAGGGCATGTAGTAACAGGACAAGGGGAAATGAGTTCAGACTAAAGGAAGGTAGATTTAGACAGGATATTTATTATGAAGAAGTTCTTTCCTGTGAGGGTGATGAGACACTGGCACAGGTTACCCAGAGAAGCTGTGGCTGTCCCCTCCCTGGCAGTGTTTAAGGCCAGGTTGGATGGATCTTTGAGCAACCTGGTCTAGTGGAAGGTGTCCCTGCACCTGGCTGTGCTATTAAACTATAACAATACATTTCAGATGGGGATAAAAATCAGAGGCCAAGCATAAAATGAGATATACTAACAAAGGAAAATAAAAACACTAACAAATAATCTTAAATCACATTAAAGAGCTAGCCTGTTACTGAACAGCTGACATGTTGTGGTTGTATTTCTCCAGATTTTCACACATACAGAATATAGATTTCAAATCCTGGGGAAAAAAAAGGGAAATAATGAAATGAATCCAGAAGATTACGAACACCAACCAGGATAGAGCTCTCAAGAAGAAACTGCCATGAGATCCCCTCACAGTCTCCTCTTCTCCTGTGTGAACAAATCCAGCTCTTCTGTGCTACAGCCCCTTAACCATCTTGGTAGCCCTCCACTGGACTTTCTCCAACATGTCAATGTCTTTCTTGAAAGAAAGGGTATCAATGATCATTTCTCTTAACCTGCTGACTTAGGTCCTGTTCGTTCAGCCCAGGACACCAACAGTCTTCTTTACTGCCAGGGTGCATTGCTGGCTCTTACTTAACTTGCTGCCTACCAAGACTCCAGGGTTATTTTGGCCTTTTTTGAAGATGGGTGCACCATTTCCTTTCTCCAGTCACCGGGGACCTTGCCTGATCTCCAGGACCTTTCAAAGATGATAGAGAGTGGCTTTGCAAAGTCATTACCCAGATCTCAGAACCCTCGGATGCAGTCTGTTGTGTCTCATGGACTTCTATAGGTCAAGTTCTTGACTTGGCCCTTATCTACTGCTGGCAGTCCTCTTTGAATGCTTCTATGAAGCTCAGAGGCCTGGGAGATCTTGTTGGTGAAAATGGAGGCAAAGAAGGCGTTATGTCAGCTGCATATGAGATGCTCCAGTGCCTTAAACCTCTCAGTGGTCCTTCACTGTAGTCTCTGGTAGCCCCATCTCTCTCTACTGGAGAGCCCAGAACTGGACAAAGTACTCTAGGTGTGGCCTTACCAGTGCTGGGTCAGATCACATGGTCTAGCAAACTCCCATCACAAAGATGTTCATGCCACTCACCCCTCCTCTGACCCTGACCCCTAAGATCTAAGCCAGACTGTAGTCCACCCTATAGAAGAGCTCCAAACACATATGCTGCTCCCCTTGAGGGCAATCACTCCCCTTGTCTTCTCCGCCTGTCTTTTCTCAAGAGAAGCAAATTTTCATCAATGGTTTTGATATACATAAAAAATGGAAAGAGAAACATGAACAGAGAAAGGCACAGTATAATATTGAAGAGGAGCAAAAAAAGGAAGGGGAATGACTAGCAAAAGAGTTGGTAATTACAAAGTTTAATACAAAATGTTGATTTCAGGTCTTGAGGACACAGATGGTAGGAACGTGGAAGAAGTAATGTAGTTGGGAAGCTGCAGAACATTTAAAAAAAACAGACAAGGCTTGCCAAAACCCACAGGGACAAAAGGATAGCAACTGTTTCTTTGCCTGAAGATAAGGAACATTTTAAGGTTGATCTCAAACACAAAAAATACATGTACACATTTACACACAGTGCTATGATTTTGAAGAAAATATATCCTTTCTTAGAACAGTTTCCATGTATTTAAAGCCAAAAATGGAAGAATTTCAGAGTTAGAAGTAGGCAACAGGAGGATGCAACTATCAGGACCATTTTGCTGCTGTGACCACAACACAGTTACAGTAAAGCTGAGAAGTACATGTATGATAAGACAGATAGATTGAACACAAAGGAATATAGTAGACAGCAATACACGGATCTGATTTAAGAGCTGCTCCCAGAATAACAAACTCAGCCATCCCAACTTCATGTTCTAGGTAGGTGACATGGAAAGATACCAGCTTACACTATGTCTCTCACAGCAATTCTGAGGTAATACAACTCAAGTGCTCAAGTTCACTATGTATAATGTCTCTTCCATGGGTCTCACCATTTCATAGTAGAGTATAACTTGACCCAGAATACGGCTAAATTTTATTTATTCCTGATTATGAAGTTATCAATCCTTATAAGAAAAACTCTTGTCATTCCCAACTGATCATCAATGTAAGCTAAACAGTTTGTCTTCAAATACAAAATAAAAAAGACAGATCCTGAAGACAGATGGTGAAAGTAATTCTGAATATTACTTTTGTCTTTTAAAAAGTAACGAGACTAAACTTCAAAGCAAAACATTAAAGGACAAAAAAGAAAATATCTACTACTATAGGAATTATTGCTTCAGACAAGAGGAGAAAAGGAAGAAAAGTCTTTTAAAGAAAGAAACAAAGACCTTTTCCATCTTCACTAAAGTGGGAAATATGCCGAGTAAAACTGAAGAATTGCAAACATATGTTTTCAAAATGAAATGTGACTTGTTAATTTAGACCTTGTCTAAATCAAGAAGACAAGTGGGATAGCTATATTCATTCCAATATACTGTAGTGTCAAAAAAGACAATAGAATCCAATCTGGTTGAGCTCAGATGCAAGAAATTAAATGAAGAATTTAAAGAGAATAATAAATCTGGCAAAATGAAAAAATAAAGCATGTTTTAAAATGAAGCAAAAACCAAGTAAAATATAAGGAAAACCAGAATATGCAGGAAGCAGTACCTTCTAACAGCATTCAGATTATAGCAATTACAATTAAAATTTATTTTTCTATTACAGCCATCATACAAGTACCAATCCCAAGCATGTCAGAACACACAACAAACAGCAAGTATTTATAAAGGTACTAGAAGAGGCACATAAGCCTGGAAAAAAAAGGTGAAAGAGAAAAACACGCACAGATTGTGATCAAAGCAGGCATGTATGAAACTTGCTTAAAAAAAAGATGCTTGAAGACTTTGAGAAAGTAAAACACTATTAAATTATCCAACAATACTCATATGTTGGAGAAGGTGCAGAAAAAGATATGTAAACAGCCAGGGTCTATTAATCTAGCTTTTGATAAAAATAAAAGAATATGCTTTTGACCTGAAGAAGCAGAACGTGAGGGGATGTTACACGTAAACATGTAAAATTAGTCAGTCATTTTGATGAGTGTCATAAATTATGAGAAAGAAAGGGTGAAGAGGGAAAAAGATTGTGGCAAAAGGACGGATGGATCACTTCTGCTTGCTCTTTGCACCTGCAACCAACATCATGTTTCCAGCCCTTGGCTGTTTTCAGATTCAGAACTGTAAGGAATGTTCTATTCTCCATCTAATTCCAGTGCAGCCCTACAGTAGCAACACTGGAGGCACTGCAGACCAACTCAAATCACTTCATTACTAGCACCTTGCAGGGAAGGAACTGTTGAAACACTGCACGATGAAGTAGCACCATGTATCCTTAATAGCCACATAATTTAAAACATGCCAGTCCCTTGTGTCCATGTATGTTACCATTCATGTCCACATATTAATTAGATTCTTACAACACAGCTCCTAGCACAAAGTCTATTCAAAAGGCACTCATGCAAGTATTTTCCCACTGGAAGGGAGGTGTTTCATCAATTCTTTTCTCTTTTTAAAAAGTAATAATAATTCTGTCAAATGTAAATGGAACTGGTATTGTATACAAGGTCCTCTGTTTTTAAAGCACTAACAGTTGTGCACCATACTTTATAAAATTTGTTTGGAGGGAAGGAGAGGTGGACAAAAGCTTAACTAGTTTGTATCAGGAGAACAATCATGAGTGCAGGGCCCCTCACACACCAGAAGGGCTTATGGAAAATCACACTGCAGACAGCTGTGGCTCTTGTATTTTCAACTTTCAGCAGGCACAGCACCATTGCTGTGTCCTACTAGATGTTCTGAGTTGAGCCTTCCTACGGACAAAAGCAACTGCTGTTAACACCTCTGCAAAAATTGTTCATAAAGGTCAGACATGCTGTAGGCGTGACAAGAGGCTACAAGGTGCTACAAGCTTGTAGCTAGGGCTTTAGAAATGTAACAAGAACTTCCACAACACGGATGCGGCACAGCGGAAAACACCGACTCACACTTCTGAAATACAGTTATCAAGCCTGCAAAAATACAAAACCATGATACTTAATCAAAAATGTAAAGCTTCCTATTCACATAGGTAGAAGCACAGATATTGAGGAGGACTTCCAAGGATTATTGCAAACAAGCAAACAAGAATTCCATTACCACATCAATCAGAGCAGCCAGACTGCAATGCAATTGCAGTAAGCCTTACTGGACTGCACCAAGGAACCTAAAAGAGTATTCCTCTAGCTAAAGCCAACAGGTATTTTGAAGTAAAATCCTTCAGCCTTCAACTCATGTCAAGTGAAACTGATGTTTGTTGTTCATACATGACTGTGAAATGTGCAGATACACCATCCACACAGCTGCATCTGGCAAAAAGGGAATTGCAGCACAACGACAGAGGGGACAGCCGTGGGTAGTAACCTCTCTGAACACCCCTGGCTAGCTGAGCTCAGGAATCAGAGCCCCAGAATATTATTGAAAAGGCAGCTTAAATGCTTTGAAATTTCTTCATTCGCCTAGTCTACAAGATACCTACATTAAAACTACCCTAATGAAGATGTACAAAGAAAGCACATTACAACACCAGCATGCTATCCACATCAGCCAATAAAACCAAAGAAAACAATGCCCATTAAAGGGAGAACTGTGACATAAAATGACCTTCAGTTACCACACACACAGGGGTACAAATTTAACAGCTTTTTAAATATGCTTAGGTGCAGAGGACACATGTTACATTTAACCTTCTATTGCAAATGTTCTTCTCTGAACTAAATGCTTTGGTTGTAACCCTCAAACTATTTCAGTATGAAACTCAAACATTTACAGGAACATAGTAATAAATATTTGAAAGCTACTGATGATAGAGAGTTGAAAAGGACAGCTGAAAGTATTAGCAGAAAAGGCAGGTAAGCAACATAAGATAACAATTTAGCTACTACTACACATTAATGCCATTAAGAGAAACGTAAAACAAACCTGGGAGCAAATAATACACACAGGACTAATTTCTGCAGTTTGATGTCTCATAAAGAAAATGCTGGAAAAGTTTAATGACAAATATAATCCTCAAGTACTGATAAAGTTAAGAAAGCAAACAGGAAGATGGCTGCACTGCTACAAGGAAGGAACTGTGAAAATAAAGCTTTGCTTACTCTCTTTTAATATGAAACTAATATACAGTGAGATACATACTAAGTAGTATTTATCTTAGCCTTTAATTGAAAGGAATAAAATAAATACTAAGTGCCAGAATGGCAGACACCAGACCTCTCTCCTTGTCTTCTACAAGCGTAAGAATTTTGTGTATTATTCATTACCCGCACTTCACTGCAGAACTCCAACTGATGTGCTTGGGAGCAGGAGTAATTTGTGCACATCAAAAACAATGGTTACCTTTTGCTATCATTGTTCAAAAAATAGGAACAGATATTAAGCTGATTCATACCACATGAAAGCAAAGAGGTTTTGAAAAGGAATTCTGTAGACAACCTCCCCCCAAATACTCCTATTTTAAACAGAACAGATAAAATCATTGACATCAACCCGTGCCTTCTTCCAATGCAAGGTGGAAGGGAATCTTTGCAAGGTGATATAACCAACGCGGAAGTGCCAACATCAACTTGAGTTGAGCAAGCCAAGACAGGAACACAGGACCTGCACTGACCTTAAAATGACAGGATGCTGTAATGTTATTACATAACAACAATGCTGCCACTGACCCAAGAGACCATTATTATTTTGAGATTCGTTGATTTTAGAAATTAAAAGAAAAAGATTAAGATGGGTTTTGATCCATTTTAGAACCTTTTGATTTGTACGTCATGTTTTTCTTTTTAGTAGACTGGCATAATATAAACCTGAAATATTCACAGGCACTTTTGCAATAATACATGGCTTATGTCTTTCCTTAAGAATATTTAAATTCAGAATTTTGAATTTAAGTAACTATCTCAATTGTAGACTGATTCAGAAGATGAAAAAAATTGCTAGATTTCTTTCATAAAACAAATAAAGCTAAAACAGGATACAATGTTTACTAGCATATCCTCTGCTGTTTTAAATGTTCTTCATGAGTAGGTTTGGTCAGATAAAATGGCACTGAAACCTAACACACAGGTCTGAAGAGGCTTTGAGACCTTTCATGGGTGTTTTTGCAGGAGGAAATTGCCATTCTGTATGAAAGGGCAGGGCAGTTGCGAACCACTAGAGGCTCAGAAGAACCCAATATTACCAAAAGAGAAAATAAAGGACAGAGTTAAATTCTCAAAGATCAGAAAGTTGTTAAGCGTTTGTAGAGTCTGTAAAGACAGATTTTTTTCCACAGCAAGCAGGAAAGAACATTTTGTTTAGCTCGCTAAAGATGAGTAAGATCACTTAAACTTTCTGCTATTATTCAGATGAGGCATGACTTGTACTCTTGGAAGCTTACTACAATAGGTCTATTTCCCTTCCTTTTGCCCACAGCCCAGGTGTTAATAGAAGGGATTTGATTCCCCAGTAGCAGCAACAAGGAAAACTGGTGTAGACACGATACTGTCAGCTGCAATTCCTTTTCAGCAACCTGTCATACAGACCTGTTACTCATCCTTGCACAACATACGTTTGTTTAATTAATATTTAAAGAGGAACTGATGCAGTATAGCAATCTAGATACAGAGAGAAACTTCCTGCTTTGAAGATGAATATTTGTTGAGATGTGGTCAGGAAGGCTTCTGTTACATGTAATCATCAGCTTGATGTATTAATATTAGAAGCAGGTATTTCTTTGATGAAAATTCCATTGTTCTTCAGCTTTAGCATGTTCTAATTACAGCTGGAAAGAAAAATACTTTTCTGGGATTGTGACAACTGAAATCTTTTGTGCAGACACTTTGCTTTCTATATAGTTTCTATAACTCCATGTTTTCTGTATTGCCAGCTTAGTCATCTAGGTCTTCTGGGGGATCACTCAACAGGCTTCTGTATCAGCTGAGCTTTAAGGTTTTTCAGCCTTTGAGTCCATACAGATTAATGAAGAGCTGAAAATCTGGACATTCAAATTTAAGACATGAGGTTCCTAGTAGCCAGTGATGCAACATTTTTGAGCAGTCTGCTAAATAGCCAAGTCAGGGTAACGGCTGCTTCTTTGAACAATGTCCATATACTATTTCATTCTGAACCCAAATAAAAGCAAATAAAATCCTTGATAAAACAGATCTACCATAACTGCCAACTTGCTCCGATTTCTTTTATAGGCATTTGAAATACAGAAAATTACACACAGGCCTCATTGCTACCAAAATAAAATTTAAACTCATATACAAGCTGAAATCAATTTCAAGTGTGAAAAAACTGATGATACAATTTATCTTTTTTTAAGGAAAAAAAAAAAGCAATGATCCTACACTTCCACTTTGTCAAAAACCTAGCTGGAGTAGGAAAAATGACAGCACCAACATCAGCAGAGATGTTCTGAACTTCTTCCATTCCAGGATAACTTTCCTAAGACCCTTTGTTCCATGGGCTTCCATGGCACTTCTTCTGCACGGGGCTCCCATGGCTCCCTGATAGCAACCACAAAACTTGAAAACAAAAAAAAATAATCAGAAAGCACATCCCATGAACCTCCTGATTTGGCCCTCAACTTTTTCTGAACATATTAAACTAACCAGGGTTTAGAGAGAAGTCATTTATTTATAATAAACACTTGTGTGCAAAAAAAAGAAAACCTCAACTCCCTTAACTAATGGTTTCTAAAAATGCTTATTCAAACTGACATATGCATGACAAGTTTCAGCTCAGTATGATTTAAGGAGGAGGAGTTATACCGCCCAGAAAAATGGTGTTTATGACAGAAATGACAAAGAATCATTCATCATAGGGTTTTTCTATGTGGAGCAGTAATAAAGCCTAAATGAGACTGCACTTCATTAGTAATTTATTTCACAGATCACTATATATACACAAATAGCATAACTCTATTACATTTTTATAGTACCATTCATTATACAGTACTTCACATACTATATCTATATGACAACACAGAAATGCAGCTCTCTCTGGGTAAGATAACAGCAGCCAACTGCAGAGCAGCACACAGGGAGGAAACATTTCAGAGCCAGAAGAGCAGGAGTAGGAATTCTCAGGCAGAACAAGAAAAGGACAATATAAAACAATGAAACTGAACTCTCAGAGACGGGCAGCTAGCTCAAAGAATAGTTATACACCATTTTTGCTTGCCTGATGCCCCATTTTATTTAGACAGTAGAAATCAAAGAGGAAGACTGAATATCCTTGCCTTGTCCAGTCAGAGTGAACAACACCAGATACTCCCACCGGAGCTCCCTGGCTGGAACTCCCTCTCCTCTTGATCCTTGAGCCCTACACTGGCATTTTCTACTTGCCACAGGAAGGAAAAGAATATCAGTTCAATTGTTTTCTTCAGTCCATATCTGGGATGCTCCTCTTAGGCATAGGAAAGGATGTATTCTTAAATATCAAGAAAAGGGATGCAATTCTTTCTCTACTAAGACCGTTGCAAAGTGAGGATTCAGGACTGTTTCACTCCCCACTAGAAAACAATCCCCAAACTATCACACTTAGAGGACAAACAGTTACATTGATCTTTCAGAGATGAATGGAGGCTCCAGCTTTCCAAATGCAGATTAAAACATGGTTTACAACACAAGCCCACAGAATGCTGTGAGAAGATGACAGACAGAAAGACACCTGCAAATGTCTCATGACAACTGCTTTTTTGTGACTAGTTAGCTTGCAAAGTAAAATTGTCTAATTACGTAGTGTTGGGCCCTTGAAATAACACCTGCAATGTATGCTTTATGTGAATGTTTTCTGTAATAAAAATTCAAAAGAAATTAATTGCTTTTAACTAGCGAGGTATGATTAAATTGACAAAATATTCTCTTGATTTTCTTGCCAAAAACTCTGCTGTAAGAACCCTGATAAGATGGCAAATGGCTTGTCAGTTCTAGAGCCTCCATTCTTAAAAAAAAATTTTAAAGTAAGAAACTACTAAATAAGGCCCCTGTACTTGAAATGTAATTCATGAAGACTGGGATCTTTGATGGTTGGAGAGAAACATGATTCTGCCTAGAAGATTTTTTTTATCTCTTCTGGAATATTAACTAGAGAAAGAGAAAAAAAATAATCAAAACTATCAGGAAAATATTTGCTGGGCACTATGTTAAAATCTGTTTTACAGGGAAAAAGGGTCTCTTAAAATATGTCAATACTGACTTTGATTGCCTTGTGGGAGCTTGAGAATAAATACACTTGCATTGTTTCTCCTATGGCTCTGGTTTTAATGTTCTTTCTCAAATATGCCATTATCAAAGTGCATAATTTTAGTCCACAACATACAATATCTAATTTGATAACGGGCTGAGTAAACGCATATCAGTACAACTTTTCTTTCTCTTTTTGCACTACTTCCCCCTGTGTTACTGTGGTAGACACTAATTAGTGAGAGTTTAGGAAATGAAACCATGGCATTTCACATACTGATTTAAGATTAGGTTTTAATCAGTCATTTAAGTGACCTCCAGTCTCTAGTTATTACATGAAGAGAGGGATACTGACCATCTGCACATAATATAATGCCTTATTTGGTTAAGTTAATGTGGCTGAATTAAGCACATGAGAAGTTCCCACTGAAACTGGCAAGACTATTTAAATTCAGTAGTGAGGCAAGTGCATAAATGAAATTAGTTTGGGCGCGCTTTGTTATTTTAACTGCTAGATGTGCTGGATAGATTTTTTTTCCCTTGCTTAAGAAGCCTGCAATCTGACCAACAAATGCAGGAAGGACCAAACATCACAGGAAACAACACGAAATTGAACTTTTATTTCCACCCTGTTACTCCCCAAATCATTCTCCTCAACAGAATTGATTAACAACCCATATGAGTCTACAGCTCTGAGCTCTGAACAAGAACTTCCTTACAAAAGGTGTGAATGAATGGATTCAGTGCACTGGAGCTGAGTAGATGTGTATGTAGGCATACATAAAAGGTGAGGAGGAGAAGAAACTAACAGAACCAATATCGACCTGGACACTGCTGGCAGAGTGCCCAGGAAGAACACAGATGAAAAGAGACTCAAGGTAAATAAAGTCTCGAAGATGAGAAGTTTATGTTCAACACCATAGGTAGAAAAGCTAATTAAGAGATTTGGCAAGTTCAGAAGATCTGCTGTCCAGTTTCCATTTAGACAAATCAGACAGCTGCGGAATTTTCAGAAAGAAAGGAAGTAGGAGCTGGTTGATGCTTAAATAAACTTTACAGTCATTCTACATGTAATAGTTTTACCTAAGAAAGTATGGAAGTTTTCTTATTATTCTTTCCTGGAACAATTTCTAGTTAATCAAACCAGTCTATGCAAAAACACTGTAAAAAGGTCTCATTAAAGAAAGAAGTATTGCACAATGCTACTTACCTGCCTGTCTACTTCTGGAAGCAAAAGCAGGAGGTATTGTTGAAAATGCTGAGGTAAAGAAGCAAAGGTGTGTTTATTTATTAAAGCCCTCAGGTTAGTGTTCACTAGAATAGATCCTGGTGTTTCTATGTCAATATCCTCAGCTTTGGTCCATTTCAAATGTCCTGTAGTAAATAAACAGAAATAACTTTAAACATAAATAAAGGAAGAGAGCAAGAACAATTCTTTTAAAGTTTTTAGCTTTTATTGTACAATACAGTAAGCTCTGGGAAACGGTACTCTGAGAAGGGTAACACAGCCTTTTCTAGATGTCTTAACAGTTTTTTTATATTCTCTGTTTTGTCTCGAGCTCTTGCAAGGATCCATGTTCCAGTCAACAACACAGCCGACATATTCTTACTTCCAGCTCAAGAGACCAACTCAACTCAGCAGCAGCAGAAAATTTTCCTGTCATGTCATCAACATAATTATAAGCATCTATTTCCAAGCAAAAGGCTGCTCAAGGATTACATGAATCAATCATTACAGAGAGCTGCTCTTTCGCCATGCTCTGCACCTGCAGTGCACTATGACCTGCGTAACTTGTCTCATAGCATATGCCCAAAACTACCTGTGTGGACAGACAATGATCATTTAGATGAGAATATTTACTGTGTTAAATTAGTGTCTGAAAACACATGTTTTCCAGAATTTTCATAAGAACCTATGATCTAAAATGATCAACACAGAAAAGGCAGCAGCAGGAATTATCAGAGGTTTAGAAAACAGGGTCTGTGAGGAAAATACAAACCTGAGAATGAGTCAGATAAAGACTCAGCAGAGGGAAGGGGAAATACATAAATGGTTGACACACAGGGCTAAAGAACAATGTCTTTTTACCGTCCGCAGTGGATAGCAAAGGTAACAAGCTTAAACCCTTGCATAGTAGGAAATATTTCTGTTAGGGTACTGGGAAAAAAACAGTTTTCAACCACCAAGGACAGGAAGACACTGGATTAGATCCATAGGGAGGCATTATGGTCTCCATCAGTGAAAATCTTTCAGAATACGTTAGACAAATACCTGTCAGGAATGACAGGTGTATAACTGATTTTGCCCTATGACTGACGAACAAATGAGATGACCACTGAAGTTTCCATCTGGTCTCATTTTGTTATTATCTCTAGGATAATATTTAAAAGATATTTTTTAAATCTCCTTGAAGAGCAATTACTGCTACCTGCTTCAGGGTATATACATACAGATACAATCCTTTTTGCCTCAGTCTTAACATATCATGATACTCAATATGGAAATGGAAGAAGTGGGGAGTCCAGGTGGCTGGAAAAACTCATAAGCCTCTAACCCCTCCCCAGAAACTCCTCCAGGTTTTGGTCTGTTATACTTTCAAATATTTCCAAGACGCTACAAAAGTGATCTTAACTAAATCATACACAAACTCCACCAGAATCTCAAAAAAAGCAATTGAAAAGAATATTCCACTGCTATGAGCAATGATGGCATTTGGCATTCACAAAGGACCTCTCAGCAAGGATTACAACTGACACGTTAAGAAGAATGAATACATTTTATAAATGGGAGAATTTGGGCATACTGATTATTAGGAACTTCTCAAATGCTACAAACTACATAACAGTAACATTAATAAAAATAATGTATTTATTCTTTGGATTTCTTGGAAGGCCTGTAGCGGTCTCCCCTGAAAGGCTATAATCTCACCCACAAAATGTACAAATGAAAGAAAATGCAGCAGATTTGTATTTTCTAAAAGCTCCATTTCAGCCACAGCCTTCCACAAACATCCTTGCATTTTTCTTTTACTTTTCAGCAGACAATACAAACTGAATGAGACAAGGATTACATTGCACCCAGCACAAGATAACCTTTTCCAACACATTTTGCCAACATACTGTATTTCAGTACACCAAAGACTCCATTACAAATGAATGCCCTGCTATAAAGGATGATTTTAGGGAAGAAGTGCTCATTTTCATGAATGCATCACAATAAACTATCCTCACCAACTGTTCCATCCACTAAATATAAATGCAGGCATAACACAAGTAGTATGATGTATCTGATTTTAATGCCTGCATGCATACTCTTTTCTTTAATCAATACCAAACACACACCCCCACCTTCTAAGTGACTCTGAATTGGAGAAACATTTGCCCTATCTAATGCTTCATATCCTATGGAAAGACACACACAGAGATGATCCAAACTAAAACAAGATGCATGACTGCAAAGTCAGTAACATTCTTCAGTGGCAGATACTTTAATAGTGTGAAAAGCCCAAGACAGTATCAGAAAGTCAAACCTAATTATGTGTGCCTGGGTCACACATTTTCTGAATTATTTGACCCTGCTACCTCTTACAAGCTACTACGGAGGTTTTATTAACTTGTGGAATAAATATGTATATTATTCCTAGGATAACAGGCCAGTAGCTCACTGTGGATGCCGAGGATAGCCACAGTACAAAAAACCAAAATCTGTTCAGAAGAACAACAAATTCTCTCTCCTGCACCCTTCCTATGGCTAATTTAGAACCTTTACTGCCGCTCTCAAGTTCATCATCAGATTTAGCAAAGTATTTGGGAGTTGTATGGAAAGAAGTAGTTCTGTGGAATATGACAAGAGTATTCTTGTATATTGCACTACTGCATAGTTAATCATAACTCTGAGAGGAGTTTATGACAAAACATAAGCCAATGTTTTTCACACTGTTTTCTACAGAGAAAGACATTCTGAATCCTTATATAGCTTCTACAAGAGTTTGGGTGGGATCACTGCCCAGATCAGAAATAGAATCTGGAAGGTAAGAGAGAAACTCAAGCTTACAGCCTCAGAAAAGAGGAGATCGGTCTCTTCTAAGAAAAGGATGGAGAACACTATGGTTCTACATCATTGTTCCACATCAAACTATAAAAATCAAAATAGAAAAAGGATAGAAATCACATAGTCAGCAGAATCAGTTAACAAAAAGGGGGAAAAGTCATCATATTTAACGGGTAGTCAGAAATTTTACCAAACACAACATGCAGTGAATGTTGGGCAGATCAGCAGAGTTTCAGACAATCAAACAATGTCTGGAACTGAATTGCGCACGATACAAGACACTGGTTCTAATCTCAAAGATGCTCAACAACTATTCTATCAGTACTCCAAGAAATGTTATGTCATAAGAGAAACATTTCAGCAGATGTAAAACCAGGAACCTTTAAATCTTACACAAAGTTTCCTGCATTCCCAGTGTGGTGTCCCAAAAGCCAGGATTTTTCTCTGAAATCCACAAAAAATCTAATTAATTCACTTTATGTTTGGTATAATTGGCCAACAGTTGATGAAATATCTGGGGATGGGGAGGAATGTATGTATCAAATTATGTATTTCAGTCTTAAATGTAGAGAAAAAGTTACAGGAAATCATCTAAAACTGAACATATCTTTGCACAGCAGAAACTGTAAATCTGAAGGAGTATTTTTGGTTTTGAATAATGCCATTTGATCAACACAGAGAACTATCTATCCATCTGAGACTGATGAATAAACTGCAGAAAGATCATATATGAAACCAAAGTACACTTTCATGGGAGGTTATGATTCAATAAGGCTAGCAGGAAACAGTTCACCAGGAACTGGCAATAGCATATTTAACAACCAACCTATGACATTTAGGAAGAAAAGTAACTTCAAGCTATATTACAGAATATAAAAATAGGACTATTAATTGGATCATTAATAAAGAAGAACAATCTTATCACCACAAAAATGGACATTATATAATTTTTAGGATGATCCAGTTACTAGAAAAAGCTTGTTTGCTAACTTTTCCATTATGGCCACATTACAAAATACTTCTCTAAACGATGCAGCAGTCTGCTGAACACAAAAAGTCCACTGTAAAGACAAAGAACAGTTATGTAATTATTCTACTTTACTTTAGCCAAGACAAGAGTCTTAGTGAACTCTACATTTTCTGCTCCTTAGGGAACATTTCCAATTATATTTCATGCAGAGCAGGAAAACCTGCTATCACATGGAGCTACTGAGAATTTACTCTTAGCATCTCTTCAGAGAAAGTAATTCTTTAATTACAGATCATCATCCATGGATCTCGCTAAAAAACACAGAAAATAAAATGAGAAACTGCATCTACAACCTCAATTGATGTAGCTTCAAAATAATTAGGCTCCAACTGAAGGAAAAAAATCAACCAAAGAAAGAGAATCAATGAAAAATGATATGCCAAATCTCTATATGACATGGAATAATGCAAATGAAGAAAAAAAGGTTAACTTCCAATAGAGTAGGTACATAAGCAAATATGTTATTATCTTTGGGAATAAATGCATATTAGACTGCAAGCAAATTTACCAGGAAGAGAGTATTTGCTACACCCCACCCCCATCCCCCAAAATATCATAATGCAGCAATCACAAGCTAATTGCTAAATGACCTCTATGCCTGCAGTTGCTTAGGTCTGTCAAACTTTAAAAAGCAACTACAGAAAACCACTCTGGTGGAAAAAAAAAATTGCCGAAGGAATTTCCAGGTAGCCAGAAAGAAAGATGCCTTCTTGAGAAAGGGTCAGTTGTTGAGTTCGAAAAAAAGACAGATAAACCAGAAAAATAAAACTTCTAAAGAGAACACAGTTTAGAGAAATATCAGTATTACAGTAATGAGATATTTATCTTACTCCTACTCACCTAAACCAGATTTTTTTAACCTCTTTAAGTGCTGGCTTGTTTGTTTTCCAGTTGGAGACTTTTGCCCATGTTTCATCTCTTTATCAGAACCATCTGCTTCACCATTTTTAGATTCAGATCCTTCGGAAAAAATAAAAACCCCCGAACATGATACTGATGCACATGTACCAATAATCCCCCCAGCACCCCCTACACTGTAAACAAAACAAAAATAGAACTTTAAAAAAATTGACATCTACTTGCTGGAAAGCAATACACCTTTCCGGTCACAGTACAATCCCTCATCATCAGAGGAAATGGAAGTAAAAGCTCAATAAATCAATTAAGTGCTGAAAAGTAAAATTTACTGAACACTACAGTCAATAAAAATGTTCACTGATCTAATAAAAAGAACGTTTTCCTATAACACCCAAGAGATAACTTTAAAAATATTTTAACCTCAAGTTATGGGCAGTAAAGCAATCTAAAGACAAAACAAGGATCATTTCTATGTGAAGATACATTTATAGAAGAGACATGCCTGGAAATACAATTGTCAATTTGTGTTAAACACAGACACAGAAATCTCTTAAAATGAAGCAACTTAACCACCAGAACTAAAGGTCAAGGTTATGCTGCAGTGATAAGCATGGTACCAGAAGAAGAAAAGCTAACAAAAGGATACGAGTATTGCAATGCAGAATTGAGACATAAATTCACATTCACAGAGAAGCTTGTCTTTTTTTTTCTCCCCTCCCCTTTTTATGGCATTGAATATCAGCATGTGGTCCTCCACCAGAGTTCCAGAGCCAAACAAAACGTTACTTTGCATTCTTTTAAAGCTGCTGCTATTACCAATTGTCATTTTGCTGCGTGCCTTCAGTTTTTTATTAAAGAAAAATCTCCATCCTCGAGACACCAGATTTGATAAGGAAATAAAGACATTAAACAAAGCCACAAAGTGGAAATACTATTTCAGCAGTTTCAAATTCTGTATGCTACACAGCTGATTCAGAGAACGGCTCTGGGACTAGAGCTGATCTTGCAAACGGTCCTTTAGCTATTTACCTGAAGGTGAATCCGACTGCTCATCAGACACCTTTAATGGTGTCAAAACAACACGAGGAACAGTCTTGTTTACCATCATTGAGACTCCATTTCTTCTTTTCTGCTGCTGTCTTAAAGCCTACAAAAACGATAAAATATAAAATGTAACAAAAAATAATGCTTATAAGTCAATTACACGAGACATTTCTCTACCATTAAACTGAATCTCTTAAAATAAGCATTTACACAGCTACTGATTTGCCAGACTTCACACTTGTCCCCTTTATGTCATTTTCCTTTAAAATATAAAATCAGGCTTTTGGTTATAAAGAGAAAGAAGATGCACCTTAGATCATTTTCCAATACAGTTTTGACAACAAAGAAGCACATAACTGTTTGCTCTACCTTAACAGCACACCATGATAACCCATGGAATGTGAAACTAAGGCTTCCAAGTGAAAAAAATGTAAAATAAATGTTTCAAAACCAGAATAAAAATATATATGTCTGCACATCTCTCGCAGGTGCATCCTCTCCAGTATACTGCTCAGTCAATCAAGTTAACACAGAGTGTCATCAGTATGTACAGCATGTAAGGACTACAGTATTGATGCACTCACTCAGCCGTGAGTAGTGCTGCACAAAATCACTGAACATGGCAGGAATCATTTATTTTTGTGAAGGGAATCAGTCCTAATCTTGGAAACCTTGCAGCACTTGGCTTCTGTCTGCTTGGCTTTGGGCATTAACCTTCAGAACACGAACATGATGGTGTTCTGGCAAATTTTGGGGAAAATGATACAAGGATAAATCTCTACAAATGGGAGTGCTTTGTGTTTCACAAATGGATCAAATGCAGGGTTGATAATATAATACAAAATATTTAAAGATTAGAAATAGCAAATACCTGTCAGACTGTTTTATATGGTAAATGAGATCTGCGTCAAAAGATCTTAAAACATACAAATATGAATACTTGCCAATTAATACATTTGCAAGCATTAAGATTCTGGAATTAATCAGAATGGGCTGGGCTTAATACAGATCATTCCTATCCTCCTGTCTATTTTTCTCCAATCTTACAGTGCTTCTCTTTTTATAACTGTGATTTGCGTTATGATCTTTGGGGGGGGGAATTTATTAAAGTAATACTATATCAAGAAGGAACATATTTGATGTGAATTATCCCTGTAGGATTTATGAGCATGAATGACTGATGCCTTATAAGGTTTAAGTCTGTAACTTCAGTTAATCTGTAATACCTTCCCAAAACGTTCACATAGCTAAATAATAATGATAAAAAAAATTCTAGGAAAAAAAAAAGAAATTGATATCACTCTATTCCTCTAAATAACACACTACACAACATAAAACACACCTAGCCACACAAAAGCTATTTCATCGATTAACCTCTTTTATAGTACACCTCTTAAAAGACATAATATAAGCACTGTGCAATAAAAAGCAAATTAGAACACTTGAAATCAAACAAAGAGAGGAAGCTGGTCAGATCTGCCCTGAACCAAAGAAGCAGGCAGAAAGCCATGAAGAATAGCCTACGCTTCACACATTTTGAGACAGAAAATTCATACTGGTATTGAGCAAGCACAGCCAGACTTGTGGACAGAAAATTCCAAAATGTTAACGTTTGTCAAAAATGCCCCAAAATTCCAAAAATTACCCTCAGTGCACAGTCCTGCCAAGCTAAGTGTCAAACCGGGTGATCCTTATTTAATAGTAATACCACTGAGACAGTAACAAATAGTCCAATTAAAAATAACTGAAACGACAGCCAACTTCTGCGTTAACAACATACCAATACAACCACAACCCAAACTTTGTATTGTTGTGCCCCACAGCCTGATTTGCCTGATGAAGAGCAAGAAGAAGAAATATCCATATTCAGTGTCATTCTCCCTAGACAAATGAGTAAGAGCCCAAATGCTGCCCATGTTCTCTTCCAGCCACCTCCTGACCTTTCAAGACCATTTCCACCTCTACCAGGAACCACAGCCTTGTTGCCAGCATCCATAAGGAAATATCATGTTAATGATTTATACAGTCGCGGTGACAAAGGTAGATTTCTTTGTAAAGCCTCACAGTTGATTTTCAATGCTTTAGACTGAACTCCCATGAATGAGAGAAAGCAGCAGTGTATCCTCCATCAGTGACAGGCAGTCACCGCTCCTATGTGATACAGGTGACACATGCTGCTGGAGCAGGGCAGCAGTACCCAATCTTTGTCAGGCACACTACTTACCTTCTTTTGTCTTACAGGAAGACCACTTGTGGACCTTTAAGCACAAATTTATGCAACTGATCTGGCACTTTCAAGAAGCACAGGCCACCCCATTCTCACAGAGGACTAATGCAGGACAACATGGCTCACCTCAGCACTCCCCAGAAACTCAGAGCCACGAGAGCAGGGAACACACCTGGGAGCAGGCAAACATTGCTACTACAACTATTTACTTTGAGGCATAGCCCACTCCTGAGCTACAGGCTAAGCATCTCTACATGTGAAGATCAAGAACAAACCTTAAAGACACTGTTTCCCTTTGATACACATTTACTTTTTAGGGTTTCTTTCCCCCTAACATTCATTGTTTCACTGCCTCCCCCACCTCCTCCAGTTTCACAATGCAAGGAACCGATCACCACACAGGGCCCATAGATTAATTTGAAAATAAGTCTGTATGGGATGACTAAAGCTGGAGGTAAAGCTACACACATGTGACAGACAGGTTGTAGACTGGAAAAAAAAAAATAAAACCACGTGGACATCAAAATCTAAGTCAAAGTTACAACACAAAGTGCCAATAAATTGTGCTGTGCTCATAGAACAGATAAATAACCTTCCCTATGCCTCTCTATCTTTTCATTTGTAAAAGGAAAGATACAAGGCAGGGGAGGAAGGTACAAAAGCATCAATTAAATAATCTAACAATTGCGTTGCAGAGTAAAGAGAGGGTGAAGATTTTGCTCAGTCATCCTGTTTAGTGGGACATATTATTCCCATCTAATCACAACAATTTTGTGCTAAAATTTCCTTTGAATTTAAAGCTGCAGGGTTTGAAATTTTGGATAGATAAATCTTTGCAAGACAACACTAGGAGCAATTCAGCAAAGGGAGAAATTGCTGACTGATGCCTAGCTACTAGTAAAGCCAAACACCATAAGGGGTTAAGCATAAATCAAGGACACTGTGCAGTCTCTGCTGAGGACGAATATATAACTTCTGTACACTTAGCCTGAGGGGTGCTTTCCTAGTCACCATGACCAAATAACTCTCTAGTTGTGGCTCTTGTGGTGAAGGGAATAAACACAAAGTAGATGAGTCAAATCTATAACTAGCACTGAAGAAAATGAGAATTTTTATAACTTATTCCGAAGAAAAATGGTTCCAGATCTCACTGTAGATAAAGAAACAGTAACTAACACAAATTACATTGGCATCTTTTACCGACACAGCCTTTTGTTTCTCATCCATATTTAGAGATATATAACCTCCTAGCTGGGCTGACTACAAATCTGAAAGAAAGCCAATGATTCTACCAAATGATAAGATATCATTTTTACTATGGAAAGTAAAAGACAAACACATCTAGCACATATGAAAGCTTACATAAAGTATATTCTTCTTTAATGTGACTCTGTGTTTACATTTCAATTGTATTCACTCACTTTGTGCTAAATGCTTAAGAAAGCTGAAAGTTGTAAGCTCCTAGAATTGATCACTGTTGAAGTATTCTGTAAAACATTACTATCATCCTATTTGCACAGCATATAAATAAAAAAGGAGAGAAAGAAAATGAAAGCTCATGTGGTATACAAGGTTAAACACTAAAAGCTCTCTTAAAATCACCATCAAAACTTAGTACTTACATCCAGACTTCCACAAGCAGATTTGCAAAGGACATCTGTGAATCTCTTGCTCATAATGAGTATGGAGAATTCCCAATATTCCCATTCATAAAAATGAACCTGTGACCATCTGTTGAATAACACTGCCACAGCCATTACAGGGCTTGGCATAATTTATTTGTTTTATGAAATTATTTTTATTGCCAAGATCTTTAAGTAACCTATCAATCCATTTTCAACCGAAGAACTCAAAATAACATAAAAAGATGAGCATTAAGAAAACACAAACTCTGAATATAGATGGAGAAAGAAAAATGCCATGTAATTAACAGTGATCTCCTAATTCCAAGCAGTTTTCTACACAGACGTGACAAGAGCAAGTCTCCTTCTCTTTTTAGGGATGTTTATGACCCAGCTGGAATGTAGCAGTGTGTTGGAGGCTTCATGAATGGCGTTATCTGTTCTTAACAGTAACCATTTCATATTTAGTTCATCTTAACACAGGAAAGACTTCTTCATCCATGTGACAAAACAGTTGATGCTCTTCAGTAACAACTAAGAAAGTTGTCTTTGAAGTAGGAATGAAAGGAAACAATATAAACTAAAAGGTAACTGGATAGAAGGGGAAAATACATCCCCAAAAGAGCATCAGAAGCAGAATGTCAAGCTCAATGTTCTTATTTTACTGCTGCTTGGGATATTTTTTTATTATTTTTCTTTTTGACTCAGAACGAAAAAATGCAGCATAGATAAACCATTAATGCAGAAAACCACTTTCATTTGAGCTTAAATGTATGACATGCTGAGAATGTTAAAAATTAAGTTATTAACAACAAAGATATGTAACACTTGGTCGCATTAAGCAACATCGTCCCAGATTTCTATTTGTTCCATAAATGTCAAGTCTACATTCTGAAACTCTCATCACAAAACATAACCTTTGAAATTTCACACATTATGGAACACAAATGCAAAGCTATGGAATTCTTGCGTTCTGCCACATGAAAAACACAAGCTATGATACACCGAGAAAAGTCTATTGCACAAAATAAATAACAACTCTGCATCATGGTCATGAATCCCAAATGGGCAAAGATGAAACAGATTTATAGTTTATCACTGATTCACTTAACACCACCATAAAATTCACTCTTTGTTCTTTCTCACCCTCATTTTGTTAGTAAAATTAAGACAGCCTTTAATTCCCATGTCTCTATTAAATGAAAATTTCTCAGTGGCAACCCGTTTCATGGATACACACAGCAGTTAAAATAAAACAGTAAGCACCACAAATCATGAACGATAAACACATTATTGTTTTTAGGATGCCTCTCCTTCTTATATTAAACATACATTAAAAGTACTCAGTTATAAACATGCAAATGTAAGATTAAAATAATAACAAAGATGTCTTATAGAAACAGCTACAAAGTACAAAGTGCCATTCCAAGGCATAGAGCAAATTAATTTACCTCCAACCAGACTTGTACACCAAACATAACAGTATTGGTGCCAAGTGTACAGAATCGATTGGAGATAACGAGTAGAGGTAGAACACCAGGCTGGAAATCTGGGCACCCAGGATTTATTTTCAAGCTCCACTAATAACTTCTTGAATCTATTCTTGGCCCCATGTCATCCTCCTGCCCTGTGATGCTTATATTTGCATTTGGAACAAAAATAATTTCTTGCTGTGTATTCGTTCTTTAGGTCCCCGTAGCTGTCAGGGTCTTTCTGTACAACTACAGTATACATTAACAACTGAACACTTATCTGTAAATTAACCAACATGGAACTGAAGCATTTGGACAATCATGGTGCAGAGACGGAGAGAATGTGTGTACCTATGTGCATACCTATGTGTGTATCTGCACACCTGCAAGCCAGCACTATCTTCTATAGGGGTACAATAATTCATTCACAGGTACAGTTGCCGCAGATCATTATAGACTGCAAAGTAAACATTTTTGTTGCTTTTGCAACCACACAAACAAGAGAAGGACAAAAACCAATGTGATGTGTTCAATGTCTGTTCTGACTTGCATGTGAATGGGAATGATTATGGCATATGCATCGACTGAATGACGTTTTTTTCCAAAGAGAAGAGTGTTGTTTTTTTGTAAAATTATTTGTGCAGTATTTAACTAATAATATATAGCAGCTGAAAAGTGCTGTGCTTTATGGGGAAATAAGTTTGTCACAACAAAGCACATGTAGGTAAGGAAACAGTTTGTAGAAAGCAGCTTAAAAACAAACTAAAATAAAGATAGTAATGTCAATAAAAAACCTTAAAACAGTAATCAACATTTTCCATTAGGTCAAATTTGCAAACATACTCTGCACAGGGTCCAAAGCACACAGAGGGGGCTTCAGGCCCAGACTACCATTCTCCAGATAAAAAACTGGCACTAATTTACAATGCATCAATGTAAGAAGCAGTTAGGGTGTAATGCTTTTCTGCCAGACATCCTGTTTCATCCTGGCTTCTACCACATGCCTACACACCCTCAGCACAGAGTCTTCCAGGGACCTACCCAACAGCTCCTGGAACAGCATCTGTAGATAACTGCTTGTCAGCATTTTGCAGGAGGCTTCCTAGAACTCTGAAGAGTTGTGAGCTGCTCCAGCTCCTGTCTGTCCCTGAAAAGGCCAACCATTCCTAGGATGCACTTCAAAATCAAGGCATGACTCATTTTCACTTGGGTATAATTTCATGTTGTAAACTATTCAAATCAAAAGCTGTTCTTTTCATATGGCCCAGAAGAAGATATTCACTTAGACGCCCACTGCCACTATATGCAAAAATCAAGTAACATCATTGGAAAAGCTTGACTGCTATGCCTCATCTCCAGTAATGATATTTTTCTTTAATACAGTAGGGATGACCAACCCATCTTAAACAGTTCCTCAGGTTACCTAAGGAAAAATGTTATCAAACAAGTGCAATGCCTAGAACTAGGCCACTATAATCAGCTTGATTGTCTTAAGACTTGGGACAAGCAACTGCATCTGCAGAACAGAACAAAGAAAGAGCTTTTGATCTATATTTGGGAGATTTCCACTACATAGCAGTGGTAGATTTAACCAAAATACATATTTTAAGTGAAAGACGCTATCCTGTAGCGAGGTGGCAGAGGGACAACTACACTTCAACACGGTACTGTAGTAAAGTTGCTTTAAATTTTTTTATCAGAGTAAGAAATTCTGGAAAATGCATTTATTAAAACAGAAAGCATGCAGGAGAGCTGCAAAAAGCATGCTATGTAAACAGCCCCAGAGGAAAAACAAACAAGCAGAATGCCCCAGCAACTGGGAGCCTGTTATTAAAAACCAGTACAAAAAGAATACAGGGATTGTGTGGATTCCTGTCTCTTTCTTTCCATCACATTTAAGGGCTGAGGACCAGAAGAAAGTCCCATAAACATTGTCTTGTATCTTACCAAAGCACTGTGTTGCGCAGCTGGTACGTGCTGCCCATGAATAGGGACCTTTAGAGGGACATACCGTGCAGCCTGCCTTCGGGCAATGCATGTATTCCCTGAAGAGCTCCTGCTGGAACTCTTGCTCTTCCAGGTTCTTTTCCCCATTATGCAGTCTCCCTGCCATAGTTTCTCTGTCCTCTTCCCTAGACTTGTCTTGACAATCAGAAAATCAGTTTAGTTTATCATCTTCAAACTTCCATTTTCCTGAATGCACTTTTGTAAATTCCACTGTCCCTTCCCATGTCTCTCTAGAAGTAAAAAAGCAACATGTTTTCCTTGTTTTCCACTTGTTGACAGGAAAATTTGTCAAGAATCATCACTTATGTTGCCAGACATCTGATCAAATGCTTCAGCTAGGGAGCCAGAATTCTCCAATTGTGGCCTTGGTAAATTTGTAGCATCTGAAATGAAACATAGGAAAATGGTTAACTGAGACACTGAGAAACTGCAGCAAACTCTATGGAGGAATTCAGTACAAAAAATACCTCTCAGTTCACAGTGGATATTCAGAGCCTTTCAGGAAGACACCCTGTGCTCAAATTCTAAATGATAAGGACATAATCATAATGATCTCCTCTGCCACCTGTGTTTCTTTGGGGGTGAGGAAGGGAAAGGAGGGCAGGCAAATATACCAGGCTTTTATCAGAACATATGAGTGAGTAGTTGCTCAAATGAGTCAAAGGATAGACACCACAGACAGACTCATACTGGATTACTTTCTACGGACAGCAAAATGCTTCAAGATAACCCACATCTGGCTGTAGTCACGGAGAGAAGTTCTAACAGAATGAGTCTGGAGGGAACAAGACTGGTGAGTTTGTTCTTGTTCTTCTCTCAAAGCAAGATAAGCAGTGTGCCTGAGCTGAAGACAGGAAAGCAAATGCACACCAGCATCAAGGGAGACCAGGATTCTACCTTCAGTGCCAACCTAGGCACTTGGACACCTGTGTCCTTAACAAACAAACAAACAAACAAACAAATCTTGATAAACTAGTCCTGTGAATTTGGGTAAGTCAGGGCTAGATTACACTGTTCACCATTCTGCTCTGAAATTTAGTCTCTCGTTGCTTCGAGTTGTAGGTTGGTTTCTAATAATAATTACAGTTGTGCCAGACAAGTCAGCCTGAAATGTTATTTGGAGCTGTACAGGTCTAATGTCCTATAATTCAGAAGCAACACATGAGCCAAACTGTGCGTTCCCCACAGCCCTCTTACTGCTTGGGGACTGACAGCATCCACTCAAAAAAAAGGGGGGTGGAGTTATGACTTCTACTATAAGAACAAACCATATGGATGGGTGCCTTCCTTCTCCATAAAAAACTGCATCTACCCACTTTATGAATAAAATAGTGGCACATATATGAACCCAGCCACCAAGCATGCAGACAAAGCCCAAAGTTAAGAAAAACAAAACAAACCAATGGCAGTAACATACCTTGTGTAGGTTCCCTTATCTCCTGAGCTTCTCTCCTCCCAAACCCACTTGGCTGCTGTCTCTGGAGTTTCTGTCTCTACAAAGAGATCTGGATGCCCAGCACAGTCTCAGACATGTCCTGGTCTGTATTCAGATCCTGAGTCTGAATGGAGTATCCTTCTCTTCTCCCAACAGAAAATTTATGGGTACCCTTCTTGGTGCTGATTCCAAAGTGCCAAAAGTGAGGCAGGATTTTCTTCCACGTCTGGGAGCTCTACTATCATCCCAGACATCGTTACAGTGCATCTTCAAGTTCTTTATCCTCTCTTGGTACTGCCCCAGGAAACAACTGGTACACTGATGGACAAGGTGCTCTTATACTTGGCTATCAGAGTCCAACAGACACTAATGCCACCTCAATGTCCTGGATATTCACACATGCTCAGTGTTACCTATGTGAAGCCAGTTTGAAGGTATGATTGTTTCTTCTGAGAAATGTTCCAAGAACATCTTGATAGATACAGACAAATCTGTACATAGTGAATAATTCCAAAGAAAGTATCACCTTAAGTCAATGGAACAGAAACTGGACCAGAGAGGAGCACGGTAGATACTATGCCATGACTTGATGTCCGTACTTGAGTTAGGTCCAGAGCAAGAATAATTCACACAGTAGTGTGACCATGTATCACTGCTAGCAGATGCAGATGTAGTTCAGTACTTTCCCAGGAAGAGATCCTTACATGGGTACGCTTGCCAGAACTCTCGAGTGTGAAAATGAAGTAAATCAGTATGGAACTGATCAGTACAGATAGGAAATCAGCATGTGACAGCATGCCGTAAACCTTCTTTCCAAAGGTACTAGATCAGCAACCGCTGGGCACACATACCCAAGCACTTTCAACAGCAAAAGGGAAACAGAAATCTGTAAAATCTGCCATCAGAAAGCCAAGCATAAAAGGCAGCTCTATACCATAGACTCTTTTCTAAACCCTCATGAATGGAAACTATTTTGTTGGACATTACCCTCAAATGCTACACAAGAGCAGAACTGCAATTTCCTCAGAAATTAAAAAGAAGCATGAAACACATTCAGTGGTAAAACACTCAAAACCTTTCTCACAACAAGGACACTATGGAAGGCAGTGAAGTTAGAAAGTTTCCATACCAAAATGGCAGCATAGCCTTAGAAAGGTGAGGAGATAAGGTCTGAACTGTGACACATACCTGGTGAAAGTCCACTTCAACTGCAAACCTCCCTAGTCCCTGCAAAGTACCCCAGATCCACTGCTACCTGAGAGAAGTCAAGACCAAGAGCCAGGGCTCAGAAAAATGCCATTTCCTCCAAGCTTCTAACATAACTCAAGAAATGTAGTGTTGTGACTAATCTGATTAATGAGAACATTCTAAAATTCAAGCTATTACAAGGAAATGTGAGATTGCTCTTTGCAACCTAAACCCAAGAATTTACCTCTAGAATTCATAAAAAAATCAAATTATATGTAAATCCAGCATATAATACTTTAAAGAGAATTACATATGACTAGACTGATTAATAAGTAGATAAACAGTGGAGAAAATCTTCTAATTCTAGCTCAGATCTTCGAGCAGTACTGCACATTATCAGCTTGTCTCTCACATCAATTGCAATGGACTACAAAACAGATACACACAAGACCAAGTTAATGTGAAAAACCCACTGTTTTGAAATAATTGAGTAGGAACTGTTTGAAAGACTAACTTGTATGTTTTCATTCTTGGAAGACTATTTAATAAAAGAAAAAAAGCAATAGCTAGGGAAGACCCCATTATGACATATATGTAGTATATATATGTTTATATAGCATAAGCACTTGCTGAGAGCACTATGATGACTCATCTTCTGTTACTTTAGCATGGAACCAGGAAGACAGTATCAGTTGGAGGAGCATTGCATAGAACTGTCTAAAAGGTACTATAGGTTCTTCTTTGTACAAATTTCAGGTATTATGTATCCAGAAAAGCAATAGAACGTTTGCAAAGTGAAAGAATAAATTTTCAACAGCAATGTTATAAATAAAATCACTGTTATTCACCTCTGCTACAACATCAAATTAAATCGAATCTGCAGCGTGTATATGGCAGTAGCCAACACCTGAAACTTCAGAGAAAACAAAGTAAAAATCCTCTACTATTTCACAATATAAATGTCCATTTGTCTAACACTGAACACAGAGAAAACATTGTACTGATACCTCTAGACGTATGGGATCTAATTATCATCAACTTAATTAAAATGGATCTCTTTTTATCGATTACCTAACTTTCTGATGTTGTTTTAACCCTACTGCCTCAGGGCATGTTTTCAAAGATTTCCATCAATGTTAAGATTTTTTTTTATTAATTAAACTATTCTGATTATTTTGCCCATTTAAAAATTATTCTCAATGCTATACATCCACTAAGTGACAAAGGGTAGAGTTTAAACAGTTATACAAGTTCAAACATTTGTGCCTTGGCTTTTTCCCCTTCCTTTCCCTTTGCCTGCTTCCTTCACTCCTAAGAAAGTTCATGTATCTCAAAAGATCTGTATAGAAAGTTTCAAAAAGCGTGTCTTTGTCACAACTATCCACACAGTTAGTGAGATGCTTTGTGTCCACTACTGAATTTTCCTGACTAAACAGATGTCAGTCCCCAATTTAACAATCCTTTCTAGTCCTCAAAGCCTGTAAGTACAAGACAACTTTATGTAAATGATAAAAGTCTATTAATTTTAGTGGATTTAAACTCAAACCGCATGAAAAACTAAGCACAAATACCTAAGTGTTTTGAGGACATGTAGACAGGCTTTCCTTAACTTAAGCCTAAATCAACAACTCTGCAATAAACTACCCCATGAAATACTAGACTTCCATTAACCATAACTAAGAGAGCAGTTTTGAGAAAAAATTAAAACAATGTCACCTCATTAAGCTAACACTTTAGAAAAGCTGTATTTCATTTTTTAAGGTTTTTACAAGACTAAAAAAATTCCTACATACTCAAAATTGAGAGGAGATAATTATATTTTTTTTAATTCTAATTTTTTAGTTTTTCTTTTTCATTTGCCCAGCAGTAAGCTGAACTAATTTAGCAATGTTGGAAAATAATTTTCATATTGTTATGCTTTCAGTTAATATCTGATTTTCAATACTCAGTTACTGTTGCCACGCTTTACTACTTATCATGAAATCTAAATCATGCAAATCATGAGTCATTCAAAAAACAGAAACTACCCCACTTTTATACATTATAGTGTCAAATACAGTATAAAAGAAAAATTATTTAACAGACCACAAAGAAAAACTGAATAGCAAATATACCCAGATTCTTACCTATCTGCAGAACTTCTTTCAAATTATTTTTTTTTATTTTAAGCCTCACATACAATTTCCAACACAAATGCTTACAGAGGAAAAGCAGGAACGTGGTAATATAAACAATTCTGCTTACTTGAAAAGCACTTAAAGAACCATCAAACTCACAATAAATAGCAGGACTGCACCATCGGTAAAAAAAAAAGAGAAGGAAAATCCCCAGCAATACACCACTAAACAAAGCACTGAAAATCCTCAGAAACCCCTTGAATTTCTGTTGACATCTTACTCCTATAAGACTGACACACATGCTAAGGCGAAGCCAATTGATTATCAGTCAACAGAAGCTTACCTGCTTAAGTGCTTTCTTTGTGTGCTGCTGGAAGGAAGATACTAGCTTGCTTTGCACCGGTGCATTAGTAAGGCTTGAATCACGATTGGAAGACATTTCTTCAGATGTCTGCTTTGGGCAAACTTTATAAAAAGAAAAAAAAAATAATCATAATACTGTTACGGGGGTTATCTTCCCTCTATCTTGGAGAGTCCTGAGGACAGGAGGGAAAAAAATAAAAAGGCAAGTACCTGGAAAACAAAAAAAGCTTGCTCTAAGAAATGCAACTAATCCTGAGCTCCAGATGAGCTGAAAATCCAGCCATATTCTAAATAAATGCATTGCTTCACAAATATTTGTACCTCATCATACCCTCTCTATGCAGTTCTGGAAGCTTTGCATATTTTGCCTTTCAGGTCCTGAAAGGTAACTGACATAGTTTAACTATGGTTTTCACACAAAGCTAGACAAAAAATATTTTCCTCATCAAGACATTTTTAATGGATTATTATGTGTCTAAATGCGTATTCATACAAGAGACACTGATGGCCCTGTGTTCTAGAAATATTTATAGATATGCAACTTTATGCCAGATTGTAATGGCTTCTTAGAAGCCAGACTCATCTATTTTATAAGTACTTCTTGGTAAAGCTAAGAACACACACTTTCCTGTTTAATGGGTAGATTGGAATATCCTGCAAAGAGGAATTCTGGTCACTCAGGTAATACACACTGCTACTTGTCAGCCTTCTAAATAATACATATTTTAATAAACAAATACTACAGTACTTGCATTAAACAACCTTTTGAATGCATGTCATGTGAGACACAGAAAAAGTCCCCTGGTTAAAAGCAAAATGAAATATGATTGTTTTTGAAAAACAGCCTTATTAAATAGAAATGAAAGCTGTGAAAATAGCTGGAGGATCCTATTAGTTTTGGCAGTCAGCAAGTTTGACTAAAAGGGCTGTAAAAACCTTTTCACTCTTCATGCCTTGCCTTACTATTACTCTTGCTAGTGTCCTGAGATAGCTCAGATAAAACAGCATTGGCATGAATCCAGAAATTAAGCAGCTTTTTTTCCATTCTCCTCTGCTGACTCATTTCAAGTCTGTCTTCCAGCGCTGCTCAAAGCTGGTTTGCGTGTGGACATACTTTCTTTATAATGCAGCTGTATATAGTTTTCCAAAGCTTGCCATGCTTAGCACACCTACCAGAAGAGTTTGAAGACACTCTAAGCAACTGCACAGACATGTGCCAGCAATAACTTTAACCCAATGTTCCTGTTTGCCTATGGTTTTCTCCTCCCATCCTTCAGTGGGATGAGCAGACACCTGAAGTAGCATCCTAACTCCCTTGCCTTTAGCAACGTTTCATAGAAGAAATACTGTGATGATTTTTTCTTTGTGTTTGTAAGAAAAAAAGGTAGAGACAATTTAGTTATCAAAAATGAATGGCCACCATAAGATGCATGCGATATTAAACATTTTCACAGTGAAAGAAAAAATAATTAATACTTGCCTCACAAACAGAGAATACACTCTGGTTTATGGCATTGGTATTATGTCAGGATAATTTTCATACTAGATTAAAAATTTTCATTAGCAGATAAGACAAATACAATTTCATCACAAGATTCATAACTGATATTTGTCACTTCTCTCCCTTATACTTGAAGAATTTGTCAAAATATACAAAGAAGCTGCAACACAAAACAGGTTCTGAATTAACAGCATCACCTGGTTTGGATCAATCTTTTTCACATGATGAGCAAAGCTTACTATCAAAAACTTAAAGGAGCAGCAAAGTGTCAGCAGAAAACAAACAATAGCTGGTTTATGGGATTCACCCCAGAGTAATGAGAGAGCTGGCAAAAGAACCTACCAAGCCACTTTCAATCATTTACCAACAGTCCTGGTTAACTGGAGAAGTTCCAGCCGACTGGAAATGGACAAATGTAATGCCCCATCTACAAGAGGGTTGGAAGGATGATCCGGGGAACTATAAGCCTGTCAGCCTGACCTCAGTAGCAGGCAAGGTCATGGAACAGATCATCCCGAGTGCCATCACACAGCACGTGCAGGGCAACCAGGGGATGAGGCCCAGCCAACATGGGTTTATGAAAGGAAGGTCCTGTTTGACCAACCTGATCTCATTCTATGACAAAGTGACCTGCTTAGTAGATGAGGGAAAACCTGTAGATGTTATCTACCTAGATTTTAGTAAGGTCTTTGATACTGTGCCTTGTAGAATTCTCCCCCCCAAAAAAAAGGCTGCTCATGGCTTGGACAGGCATACTCTTTGATGGGTCAAAACTGGTTGGATGAACGGGCCCAGAGAGTTGTGGTGAATGGGGCTAAATCTAGTTGGTGGCTGGTCACTAGTGTTGTTCCCCAGGCCTCAGCTTTAGGGTCAGCCCTGTTTAATATCTTTATTGATGATCTGGATGAGGGGATTGAGTGCACCCTCTGTAAATTTGCAGATGACACTGGGTGGGAGTGTTGATCTGTTTGAGGGTAACAAGGCTCTACAAAGAGACCTTGACAGGCTCAATCAGTGGGCTGAGGACAACTGTATGTGATTTAATAAGGAAAAATACCAGGTTCTGCAATTAGGCTGCAACAATCCCATGCATTGCTACAGGCTTGGGAAAGAGAGGCTCGAGAGCTGCTCGGCAGAAAGGGAGTTGGGGGTGCTGGTTGACAGGCAGCTGGATATGAGCCAGCAGTGTGCTCAGGTGGCCAAGAAGGCCAACGGCATCTTAGCTTGTATCAAGAACAGTGTGGCCAGTATGACTAGGGAAGTGATTGTCCCGCTGTACTCAGCACTGTACAGTACCTCGAGTACTGTGCTCAGTTTTGAGCCCCTCACTTCAAAAAGGACATTGAGGTGCTGAAGCATGTCCAGAGAAGGGCAACAAGGCTCATTAAGGGTTTGGAAAATATGTCTTACAAGGAATGGCTGAGGGAGATGGGTTTATTTAGCCTAGAGAAGGCTCAGGGGAGAAGACTTCATCGGTCTCTACAACTACCTGAAAGGGGGTTGTAGTGAGGTGAGGGCTGGTCACTTTTGCCAGGCCTACAGTGAGTGGATGAGGGGAAATGGTCTTAAGTTACAACAGGGGAGATTCAAATTGCATATTAGAAAAAAAAAATCACCATTATAGTGATTAGACATTAGAACAAGTTGCCTAGGGAACTGGTGAAGTCATAGTCCCTGGAGGTATTCAAGAAGCACCTGGATGAGGCACGGAGTTTAGTGTTTTAGGGGTTATTATGATGGTGATGGGTAGACGGTTGGACTGGATGATCTTGAAGGTCTCTTCCAAACATAACAATTCTGTATATAATCTGAATCACTGCAGTAGATAAGCTCCTGAAACAAAGAATACCTACTCCAAAATAAAAACCTGACATTTCAAATTACCCAGCTTTTGTCTTTTTCTTCAAACAGAAGTGTTTTACTGTTTTCTGGCAAAGTCTGAGAGCCAAGTAACTGAAGAAAAAATAGAAATATTGTGAGCACACAAACAACACAGTTAAAGAGAGGAGAACAGAAAAAAATTTCAAATGCCTACAGAATTAAAATATATACTTACCTATCCCTCCTAAGAGAGGATGCAACATGACCTGTCATGAAAAACCTATTCCTGTTCTTTGAGATGACTGCAATTCCTATTATCGCCTTGTTCAAAACTGGAAATTCTGATTTTCTTTACTCTGATCTAGGACATGATTCAAGAGTCTCCCGTATTTATTTTGGTGATAAAGTTCATCCTGGAGAAGTTTGGCAACACTAACTGATTATGCTCAACACTACAACCATTAATGTCAAAGTCACAATACAGCACAAGAATAAAAATAAACATAGTTCTAATATTAATTTTGCTCTTTCATTCATTTTTCTTTTAACAATAAACCCTGAAATTGTGACAGGGTCTATCAGAGGCCACACTTCTTATTTCTATCATTACTTCAATTTTACCTATAAATATTATCAGTGTATTAGTTTCATTTTGCTTCTGTTTCCTTAAAGCTTGGCTTAAAGCAAAGTTAAACCAAGGAACAGGGACTGTTCTAATGGGTGAAGCAACTGGAACTGAAATCCACTGCAACAATAAATAGCTTTCCATTGTTGTAATGTCTTCTGCAGGTATAGAGGGAATATCTCACTCTAGGACTCAAACCTTCAGGGTTTTGAAAAACAAACTTTTCCTGTAGTCTGTAATTAAAGATAGGTATGTGAGGCTGAAATCTGCTGCTTAAAAAATGTAAAATGACGTGGTGATTAGAGGAAGTCAACCTAACTTATTAAGAACAAATTATATTCCTTTCTAAAATATATTTTGTACATCATATTTTCCTTCATATCCTAAAATAGCTTTTGAATATTGTTTTCCATGTTTTAATTCAATTTCCATTTCCATTTAAAACAAGCTTGATACAAATAATGGCTATAAACCTAACCATCTAGTAAATAAGAGATATCATTGCCTATTTTCAGAAAGTAGAAGATACAAATATTTAAATCTAAATACATTACGTTAATTTATATAATTGCTTAATAACTCTTATGGTCTATTCACTTTATTAGCAAAAATAATACTAAAATTGATGTACAGGCTTTATTTAGAGGATAATCAATATATTAATTGCTTACAAAACAATATGAATTGACCTTCTGTAGGAAATTAAATACCAATATGAGACAATGAATAAATGTATTCTTTAAAACACGCATTGCTACTTAGTGATTTAAACCAATCTGTGCCAAAATCTCATTATACTACAATGCCTGCGACCACAGAAAATTGTATTTATTTGTTTGTTCATCTATATGGATAAAGTCCAACTGCTATTCTCTAAATGAGTCAGAAGGAAAAAGAGGGGAAAATATGACAGAAAAATATGTAAGTATTTGAAGTGAACATTGATGATCCTAGTGAAAAAAAAATGCCTTAAGAACAGAGCAGGCATTTCTGTAGAAACGAGCATAGTAAAACAAAACAACAAAGTAAAAGAAAAACAAATTTAAAAAGAGCCAGTGGGTTTTATGCATACATACAACTTTGAAAAAGTGCAACTACTTGGTCCATAAGCACTGAAGATGCATAAGTATTATCAGATCCACGTTCGCTTGAAAAGCTTTATTGGAAAAGAATGCTAAAAATAAACTGGATGCTGGGGAGGAAAAAAAGAACCTTGAAAGAATGCAACAGATGAAGGAAAAATATTTGGGTAGCAAATAAAGAGGATTCATCATTATTGCTACAGTTAGAAAAAGAGAACAAGAGCAGTTTTAAGCCTACACAAGGCATTTCCATTTAGTGGAGAATAATTAGGTTCTACTCCTTAAATCGGCTTCTTCAAGGGCCAGGACTGAGTGAAGAAATAAAACAAAAAGGAACTATCAAGCCATAAACTGTTAGGTTATGAGCTGGAAGAGCAGCTGCGTTTCTGAAGATAAGACCTCCTTAGTGAGTGTTCAGTGAGTGTTAACAAGAATGATAGAATTAGAATTACTTAGCAAAAAGAGCATGTTAAAATGTTTTCAACAACCTCCATTTAAAATAACTTAGTCTCTTCCATTTTTCCAAGACCAGTTTTGGTAATTATTATGAAAGGCTATCATTTATAAAACTCAGCAATGCTATCTTTTAATTTCAGATTTTATAGGCTATCTCTGTAATGTTTTGTTACCTTTTACCTTCCCCACTCAAGATGTATGACACTTACATAAAACATCTTAGAAGATGTGTTTCTTCAAAGAAACCATTTTTATACAAATACCACTTACGATTATTTTGTCTCACTGCCACTGAAAGTTATTAAGAATAATTATAAACAGATTTCTGTAACTAGATGGACAGAAAAATTCCTGGAGTGCTTTCAGGGGCTTATTTTCCCAGAATAAATAGTACAATTAATTCCAATTTCAGACAGACCATAGTGATTTAAAATCAAACCAGTAAAACCAACGGCAGTTCACTTCCTTCTTTGCTACAGAAACCACAGCAGATGAGAAGGATTGTTTACTAATGGCCACATTACACAACACAAATTAATATTGCTACCATATGCTAGAGACTAGATTCTACCTCAAGCATAAAATGTATGCACACGCTCTGGAGATACGAAACTTCATAGAGAATTCCCTCAGGAAAAAATACACGCAAAATCTCTCTCTAAAATATCCATAAAATTCAGTATTTCCTCTGGGTGACACAGATCTATACTTGTATTGACATAAGTGGTCACGCTTTGCCAACACAGATGTATCAAGTAATTCACCTCCATCACTCTTGGATCTCTAGAGCCCAACTTGCAAAATCCGAACAATTCAGAACTCGACTGTTGCTATCAGCTCTTGTAACTGAAAACCAGTTTGGGACTTAATATTCTTTTTGAAAAACAATACTAGCACTGTGAAATTATAAATAATAGTGAATAGTAATTTTTGGAAAAAGACATCAAGTATCACATCACCTTAGTAGCTTGCACTGAATCACATTATATTCTCAGCATGCTTTTGAGTCCAAACATTTCACAAAGCTTTGAAAACTGTGAATCCTTATTCCAAAAGAAGTCAACATTTTCCACTAAAAATATACAGCCTGTCATCACTAAGCCACTGGCTTCTTAGGCCTCATTAACTACTCTACAGCAAAAAAAGCAGATGAGAAAAATCTCTCCCTCAAGCTCCACAGCATCTTCTCTCATACTTACAACTCCTCTTTGGTGCCAATGAAACAGAAGTTCAATTTGATCCTGGCTACAGTATTTTTATTTTACAGCTACTTGCAGAGAGATGAAATAAATCAATACTAAAACAAAACAAAACAAAAAAAAAAGTGAAAAACTGTCTCTTTTGTATGTGTCATTCAAAACTTTGTACATTCAAGCTGCTATTCTGTTACCACCTGTTTGCTTTTAGAAGAGCCTACCCCACATGAACATGTTGCCATGTGCAACGGACATATTCAGCAGAATCATCCAATATTATTCCCAAGAGAAAAGATGCTAAGGATAGCAGGTTTCCCTGAATTACCAGAAATTCCATTCCTGAAAAGGACCTGAATATCTAAATGTGGACTCAGGTTTCAAACAATGGTGAATATTCATTCCTCACTACATCCTAGTGGTGTCCTATTCTGAAAAGCACAAGGTGTTCAACAGCACAGTATCTATAAAGACAAAATTTCAGGATTCAACTTGACTCTGATCCTCTATCATCCATCATTTCAACTACTATCTCTAAGAAAACTGCCTAAGAAATTAATTCTGCTGTTTCACATCCACAGTTGAAGAACTTACAATTTTAGCAAGAGCTGAAAAGCAAAGTGTCTCAAGAGGAGACATACGTTGCTCATATTTGGGCAAACATCAGAACCTACAGATTGGGATTTGAACGGCAAGTTACACTACTGTCACACAGTTGCTACCTCCTCTAAGGTTACTTCATTGTGCATTCCATTGGCTTGCGACAATTTTTATCAACTGCACTCTGTGGCTGATAGCTTAGCCCTGGCTTTGGAAACCCTAGAGACAAAGGCTTTTTGAGAACAGAAGATCATATTGATGGGCAAAAGGATATTATAGTCATCGTTTTCCCAGGCAACAGTAATTGGGATTTTAATTCTTTTATCGACTGCATCTTTACATGTTGCCCCTGCATTTGAAGGAAATGGAATTTATAAAAAGATATGAGACTGCTAGAGAGCTTCTACAGAAATCCCCTTCCAAACAAAATCAACTGTGGCATAAAGAGTTTCTTTAACGTATAGCTTTGGAGAAGGTGGAGAAAGAAACATTTCTCCATAGCATCTGAAAAATCCTGGGGTGTGGCCGTTCCAGTTGTTAATTTGGCAATACTGATGTGGAGTAACAGCTTTTGTCAAGTCAGGTATTTAGAACTGTGAGGAAATTTTATATTATTATGCTAATAAAATTGTTCAGTTGCCGGCATCTATACTAGAAAAAATGTGCCTGATGGGGAATAATGTGATTCTTCTCTGTTTGAGTGTCAGCTGGTACTTTTTACTTCAGAAGCTGGAGACTTATCATCTAAAAGCTCACAAACAGACTGAGGCTGTTGGGTTTCCTCTGCTTCCAGATAATTTTAAAGAAGCACTTTTTAAACTCTTGCTAAACAATTTCAGATCACTCTGTCAGAGCTAGAGCTTCTGGACTCTACCACAGTGGAAACAAGAGCAAATCCAAATGCAATCAGTTGGACAATTAAGAATATAATGTGCAAACAATGTCCATCCTCATATGTATCACACATACTAAGGCTGAAAGGAAACTTTATAACAATTGACCTTTTCTAAAACACAAGTCAGAGAATTTCATAAAGCATTTTTTGTACTGAATCAAATGTTACTTTTATGCAACAGAATAATTTCCTGGAAAGAAAAAATATCCCAGCTTTAGTGTGAAAAGTTTAATTGATATCTTGTTAGATTTGGTCTGCTAGACCAAAGAAGTTCTATAGAAACACCTTCTCTCAAATATTTACAAATTAATAAAGTCACCACCTCATCTTCGATAAACTAGCTAGACTGTCCCTATTGAATTTCCCAGAGCAAAGGAGATATTTTTTTCAGTCAGAAGGTTTTATATGTCTTTTCTAAATCCTTTCTTATTTTTCTTAATTCTTTCTTACAGCTATAATGAATGCAGTACACTAGTAATCATTTAACTAGTGCTATTCCCAAAGGAAATACTGTGCCTATATTCTTTAATCAGTATTGTCAGAATTATAGTCCAAGAACTGCACTGGACTAATTAGCAAAAGCATCCCATTCATGTTCAATTCATCTTCTATTCTGATCCTTAAATGCTGATTTATTGAATATATGCTTCCACTGTGCAAATGTGACCTTTTTTCTTTCCTCTAAAGTCTAAAAAAAAAAAAGAATGCTGATCAACTGTAATAATTTACAAAGCAATCAAGAGGAGTCTCAACATTATTATTTACTGTCAATAAATTGAATCAAGAAGGATTTTATGCTTTTTAAGAAGTATTGACAAAGATACTGAATGAAGAGTGGTCAAATGACATCCTCAAGAGAACAGCAAAAATACCTACTGTGGATGGCGATTCCTACGCCTTTGCAGATCTAATAATCTGTAATTTTCAATCCACTTAAAACTGGCTGCATTTCTTAGGCATGGTGCTTTTTTTAAGCCAGGAATTCTACACTGTAAATGAAATCACTTATAGAATTTTACATACATATTGTATATACCTTTAACAACGAAACTTTCAGTCTCAAGAATGGCTATTATCAAACATGTTTGACAAAACTAGGTTCTGTATTAGCTGACTGATACAAGATATGCTGTCTTTAATTCCTTACCAATGACATCCATCATTGGCCTTTCTGTGTGCAATACAGACTCACTATTGCCATCTCATTTATTCTTTTTAATTATATTCACTGCATGACATAAAAACATTTTCAAATGCCTTGTTTTCAGAAAGTTAAATATATTGCAGTTTTCCAAGATTTGTTAAAGATTAAATACGAGGGAATGTTCTCAGCTTTAAAAACAATCTAGGTGTAATTTACTGCTCTACCCCAAATATTTTAAAATGTTTAATTTTAGCTGCTGCTCTTTTATGTCACATAAGTGCTAGAATTATTTTTATTACTGTAAACTGTGAAAACAGTATTCAGCCTCCTCCCAGATAAAACCCAGCAATTTTCTACTTCTGACATCCTGGCATCTTTATTTACTCCTAAATAATTGCCAGGTTTTCACCATGCAGTTTTGTTTGCTTATAGCAAGTAACATCAATTTTCGTTTTCCTATCTGTAACAGTATTTACACTGCTTTTCACTGCTGTTTTCTTCCTGTGACTTAGGGAAGTGTATATCAACTAATTCTCTGAGTATCAAACAGGAATTGTTGAAGAACTACAAATATGTACGCACACTATACACACACATGCAGAGTCTGTTAACTTACAGAGATAATGTATCAAAGACAATGAAGCAGAGCCATTTCATAATTCTTGACTTTTGTTTTTCCACTGAGCTTCAAAACTTCACCACTAGATTCACAATAGCCTGTCTTAGGTAGTTCTGTTACTCCTATCACCAAGCATTTAGTGATTTTTTCAATGCTGCAAGCAAGGAATACTAAAATAGCAGTATCGGTCCCACACAGGTGCAGCATGGAAGTGAAGTTGCTCAAGATAAAGAAAGCCTGTAGCAGAACAACAACATAAGCCAAGCCTTTTCCTGCCCAGTTGTAAATAGGACACCCTATCACCATATACGAAGTGAGCCAAAACAGTAGGTTGGAGCGGGCAACAGAAGAGGTCCTGGGAAGTCATAAAGTGAATATTCTGTACAATATTCAAGAATTACATGAATGTAGTTTTAATAAGAAGCATATCCATTTCTATTACTTGCAAGTAATTTTAGGTGACTGAAGATTTGTGTTTTCTTTATGAGCAATTTATTACCTATCAAGAAGAAAAATTATTTCTAAGGTTGTCATTTTCAAGTTCTTGCAATGTTTCAGTTTGTCATTATCTCAGAGTGAAAAAATGCACAGGATTTGCTGCTTCAACATATCTTTATGTCAACATGGCACCCAGGAGAATCTCTGCCTGAAATAAAAAAAAATACAAACCTTTGTCCTGTGCCCAGAACTCAGTACTGCGGGACCAACCCCACATACCCACATTGAAATCAGTGAGATGTCTAACTGACAACTGCAAGAATGAAGCCCAGTAAGGCATATTACTCTTTAGCTATGGAGCCTAGAACAAAAAAAATTGTAAGCCAAAAAATTACCTACTCAAAACACACCCAACAGCACTACTCATTGTCTTTTACATATCCAAGTCAAATAAAAGCACTTGGTGTTTCTGATTTCTCTGTAAGGCCAAATAAAGAGAGGCAGTGACTCAAAAATAGTTCCATGAGTACAAACATTACTTATACTGTTTAGAAATCACACCATGAAAATCTTAAACACACTATACTTCTTCGTTTCCCAAAATATGCCCTCTAATATTGAAATTAAAACACCTACCACCATTTTCTTCTCCATTATTATTGTTTGTCTCAGCCATTTCAGTGCCATCTAACTCAGATTCACATCCTAAATCCAATGTTCCATCAGTAGGGCATGTTGATTCTTCCTTCTACAGTTAAAAAAGAAAAAGAAAACTAAAATTAACACAAAAAAAATCAATCATGATCCTGCTGCATCTCCAAAAATAGATTACTGCAGTGTACTCTCATCCTTATATTTCAAAAAACAGAATAAAATAAGTTTGTGAATTACTTCAGAGAAGGATATAAAAACAGAACTTCATGCAACAACTTGCAAAGTAAAAACAAAAGAGCTGTTTTGTGAAGTCACAACATACTATTTTTTTAAAAATGTCAAATAAAATGCAAGATCTTCCTTTTTTATTTTTTTTCTTAGCTGAAACAGACATGTTTGGCTGTTAAAAATCCTTGTTTTCCAATTGAGTGTCCACAGCGCTGCAGCAAAACACAAATAAATCCTTTAATGTTTCTTTTCTGCCTTTGCCTGTTTCCTGAATTCAGATAGCTGAAGCAACCTGGAGCTCACAAGCATGGGAGTGATTGTGAATACCTGGATTTGTGCCAAGAACATCTCCCGTTTTAAAGAAAAACAACAGCATTTGTTTTAGTAAATTAGGAAATGGAGCTTCTGAAAACTGATAATTTAATCACAGATACAGATTTTTTTACTTATCAGAAGCAGATAAATCTATACAGCTTTATATTTTTTAAACCCTTAGATCAAGTAAGTCTGTCATAAAATACAAAAGAATCTTCTTCCCAGCACAAAATTTCAATTGACTACATTTAGACTGCCAAACATATAATCTCACTTTCTTGTTTCTCACCTCTGCCTCACATTCCTCCACTCCTATTGAGAAGCCCCTCTTCAGTTTGATCATGTACAGAAAAAAAAAATTTCCACCCACAGAAATCATCATATACATACCAAAAAAGAAAAATAAAGAGGAAAAGGAATAGAAATAGCATGAAGGTAAAATTCTCTCTTTGTAATTATATTCCTTCTCAAAAGCAATGATGCAATATGTAAATTAAAAGCTGATTTATGTTAGATTTGCAAATAGTTTTGTACTATTCAAACAAACCTTAATACAATTACTTAATGAGAAAGTCAGTGATCCTCTTGAGCTCACTGCTTGTAAAACAAAGGCCTTTCTGTGAACAACTCCAAAAAAGCAGCATTTTAGCTAAGTTACAAGTTTTTTATACCATATGCCAAATTCAAGAACATGTATATGCTTCTAGGATAAAACATTCAATGTTTACTTTCATTATAAATCCTTTTAAAAGACATCTGAAAGCAGTTAGAAGGACTATCAAGTCATTTCCTCTCCAAAGAATCTAATCTGTTTACCTTTATATCTATTGAGACATTCATAAAATGGATTAATAGCACTAGGTACTTTCCATATACAAAATTTAAACTTACTCTGAGAGCGTAGAGTCCTGACTTCCCAGGGATTTTGAAGAATGTTCCATCACCTACACGAGTGTTAGTATGAAGCATTGCATTCAGGCAAGCTAATGGAGAGGTTCCACTGAAAAATAAAATTGTGCAGTCCAAGATTGAGTGCCTCTTGTAAAACTACTCCCTCAGTCAATTTTTTTTAAAAATCTCATGCTTGCCTGGCTTTTTCTTGCCTTTTTTTTTTTCTGTAATTCTCTCAACCCTGAAAACATCTACATTACAATAACAGGCCAGTTTCAAACTTAATCATATGCATCTGTCCCCTAGGCTCGAGGCAAAAAGTCTGTGAATTATAATTATGTTTTTCTTCATATAGCAACCAGCTCCACATTCGAAGAGAACCAAAATCCAAATATTTATGTGAAATTACTTTGTAAATAACACCATGAAGCCTCATTTTTAAAATGTTACAGACAATGTGGCTGCTGCACATGAATGATCAAAACAGTACCAAGTTCAAGGGCAGCTGCATCTCATAGGATGAAAGGCAACAAAAGAATAATAAAGAGCCCAGGAAGAACACATTTAAAATTAAAAGTGTTATATAGTTAAGCCTTCTTCTGGCTTAACATGGTCAGCATGCATTACTATGCATAAATACAAGCACATTTGTACCTTCTATGAAGCACTATATTTTCTAATTAAGAGTTGTTTTAGAGATTAAGAGATTGACCTACTCAGGGTAGCAATTGTAATAACATGTGGAATGCATGTTAAGGGACTATTTAAAAAGAAACTCGACACATTAAGGAAAAAAGAGTACTTGTACAAAGATGTCTTTGTAATATATGCGTGTTTACATCAGAAAAAGAAAGCAAATGTTTCTACCCTAGCCATGCTTACACTATTCTGAAAGGATGATCTAAGAAACGGTGGGGAAAAAGGTAGTCATAAATTGCTCTATTTCATTTTAATTTAAAAATTAGGGTACAAGATTTACAGATGTATTATCACATCTTTGTCCCCATTTACTAATGTACATGGTGTACTCAGGGACTGAATCTGAAACTGTGCTTCTTCCCTGGGGTCCCTAGCCTGCACGCACGCTTATCTTTAGCCACATAAATATATTCCACTTGGTTAAGTGGAACAATGCTTGTGCATTAAATTAAATGTGTTGCTAAGTATTTCAGGATTAATTATATACTCAGCTATAAACCAGGAACAGGGCTTCAAACGTCTATCAGAAATTACTGTTCTTTATTATGGTATTTTATAACACAACATCCAATCTTTTTGGAAATTGCATGACTGATCTTTTTTTATAAATAAACCTGGACTGAAAATGTCATCTTTCATATGATGATGCTTTCTGTTGATTTCCACGGGACTGTTAAAACAAAATTAATCCTTACTGTACATGTATTAATTTAACAGCAAGATGGATAGTGCGGTAATTGCTCTTCCGGTAGAAGTTAAACTATCAAGTCTCCTCAGGACAGGAAGTCCTGTCCAATATGATTTATTTACTATTGGTCATCTAATGTATCACATTACTACATCTAAAAAAAGAAGTACAGGTAAAAATGCTGCTTGTTGATAAACACATCAGATATTTAACATATCTATTTTTTTGACTATTCTAAATATAATAATACAATATGAAAATTCTGACAAGTTTTTGTTGTGTTTGGTTTTTTTTTCCCTGCAAATGAAACAAATGCCACATCTGGTTTTTATATAATGCTATATCAGAATGCAAAATTAAATATGGTAGGAGTATAATGATACTGCTAGCAGTAGCACAGAAAACATTACAGTATTTCATTGAGTTTAATGATTACTTAAACCAGTTTTGGAATAAGTAGGATACTTCTCTTTATACATTTTCCTTACTGTATTAATGTTTGACAAGCAAAGACACAAAGTTTAATAGAGCGGTTCTAGTTTCATAATTTCTTCCATATGTTAACATACGTAACGTGAAACAATTTTGACTCTCACAGACTTGATTCTTTCTAGTGAAACATTATCACAGATTAAGACTTTCTCTGCAAGACAGAAAGAACTTGCTGACTCTGCAATGGAAGACAATACATCAACAAAAACCAAAACTGTGTGTGTGCATGTATGCACAATTTGTATCCTTTTCCTATTTCGATGCAGACATTCTGGACTCCACAATTATTTTTAGATATCATTAACCAATTAAAATGATACAAGATGAATGAACCCAAAATACAGGATTTGGCAATATCTTGTGACGACTACTGTGCTCACAGCAGATATCTTAATCTTCAAAGTCTAGCCAACTGGCAAGTGGACAATAGAATCTACTCTCTAAATTACAAAGAAATCCGTATCAGCTACTGAGCCAAGAAGTACTTTAACTACTGTTATGCTTGCTTCATAGAGATATCTGCAATTCCTAAGTAACTTGGCATGTAATCAGCAAGCTATATCTACTCTTCTTGAAAATTGGACTTGGGTATGTCTATAATGAGCACAAAACAAATGACATATATGTAACTTCAGTTGCAAATGTAATAATAATCTGGACACTGTGAGATGGGATTTATTTTGAGCTAGCAGCTCAAACTGAAATTCCACAGTGTCCTTTATCACTGCTATTTTGACCCATGTTAACCAATGACTTGCCGATTGTTCTGTCAGCAAAAGTATCCTTAAAACACTACATCAAATTCTGAACCATTACCCACAAGGGGTGCTGGAAATGCTTGTAATACATGCTGTCACAACACACGGGACTGCAGTTAGAAAAGCCAGCAATCAAAGATCCCATGATGCAAACTGATGTCTGAATCACAGAGCAGTTTCTGAAGGATCCATACTACTTATCGCATGCTTTCTAAATTCTCCTACAGCCTGAGGACTTATTCGTTCTGCTCAGAGCTGCTGGCATGTATTAATACAGCAACCAAGGACTGCCAAATAGAAGGCTGCGTACCTTTGAATGTCAAAAATGGCACAGATTGACCTAAGTTCTTGAAACACTCCAGATCAGTTCAACTTTGATACAGCTAAATCAAATTGGATACAATAATATTCTACTTTGTAACTTGATATCTGTGAATTTTTAGAGTCATAACGTATTTTAAACCAATAGCTACAAGTTTTGTTGTCAAACTGTCATACTATTTATCATACTTTAGGTGAGACAGGTTTAAACCATTGTGGTATTCTAAAAGTCATTTATACTTGGGAGTCACCCTCTGTAGCGGTATGCCTTTAAGACCAAACATTTTCCGCTTGTATATACATATACACAGACATACATACATACAAGCAGTATACCTACACCCGCACACTCTCAAAAAGTTTTAAAAAAATTAAGTTACTAATTAAGTTACTTACTTTCTGTAAAGGTGATATGAAGTCACAACAACCAGCAACATAGGAAAGAGAAAGAATCACTGATTAGCCTTTCAATATAGAAGTTGTTAATACAATTTGATCATTTAAAAGACATCAAGCATTTCAACATTTCCTAAATGTTCTTCCCCAGAATCACTATGAGTTGGTAGCACAGTGCATCCTTCTAAATATAATCACAAAATTTCTGCGCATTATCAAAGTAAGCTTCTCACCTCAGCTCCCCCAGTCAGAAGTATCTCCAATATTTTGTGATTCTGGGCTCCCTCTACTGGCCATGCAGTCTGTGATACCTGAATCAAAATGCTGGACTACAGAGTCTCTACACACAAAGCTCTGCAAGAACATGTAGGGGAAGTACAGATTTAAGCTACTTTCTTCCCTACCACCACCCCAAACCCCTACAAAATCTGTAAAATCACCACTAAAAATACTACTTACATTGCAAACTTCTCAAACACAGTTTTATCAGAAAACCCCCGAAAACTGCTATGGTTGTACTTTTAATTCTAATGGTCTTCCTAGACTGCTTGCCAAGAGAAAAAAATTATGACCTTGGCAAAAAAAATGTTTTAAATACGGAAAATAAATTGACTAAAGCCAACTTGTCCAGACAATATAGTGTAGCAGACAGTGAAAGTCTCCTGACACTATGCAGACAAGGCACCCCGGGTCCTCCAGTAGGCAGAATTTCAGCCACAGCCCCCTTGCACGTCTCACAGCCCCCACTCAGAGCTTACAAGGGTTCCTGATAGTTCCCAAACAGAACAACGACTGCTGCAAGAGCAGTACTTAGGTGTCATAAATGTGATCAGTATTTATTTGTTTGAAATAATCTCCTCATTTTATACAGATCCATAAATAGTCATGAGGGAGCAACAATTTTTACTCACTGCTGGAAACAAAGTAAAACCAAAAGGCTTCAGAACTAATTTCTAGACCTGATAAGAAGTCACTCAGAATAAAATATGCTTATAATGCATGTAAGTTACACCAGTTTGGGAGGGTTTGCAAGCCCCCTGGAAGAAAGGACCTTAAGTTGGAAATACCATAATGAACCAGAGACAGCACCTAAAATCAACAACATGAAATTCAATCAAAAGAAATGCTAAATGCTATATGATGGAATGTGAAATCAAAACCAGAAAATGCATATTTGCTGGCAAGTCCAAGAGACTGACACCAGAAGTGAAATGGATCAGAAGGTAATGGCACTGGATTGCCAGTCAAGATATACAAGGTGAATATTCTCTTACCTCCAGTGCTAGTGGATATTTGTCAAATTCTGGGCCCATTTAAAGAGAAATATAGGCAAAAAGTCCAAAGGACAAGAGTGATAACATATAAAGAGGAGAAGACTTATGAGGGAAGGCTGTAGAAAACACACTGTGTGGTCCAGAAAACACAACACGTAATTGTAATTTTCCAGAAAAATGTAAAAGGCTGTTGGAAGTCAATGGAGATAAATGTTCTTCATTGCCACTGGGGGAAGAAAAATAAAGTTCACAGGTAGTTCAGGAGTGTGAATGTAGCTGTTGTTGTTTAATCAACACCAGAACAGAGCAGGGAAGCTTGTAAAATTACCTTCATCAGAAGATCTAATACACACCAGTCCTGGCTGGTACATACACTGCAACCTGTCCCAGTGGTAGTGTTGGTATTGAATGATCCCTTAAGCATGTGTCTAGCACTGTATCCTGGGATTCTTTACCTCTTTAGTAAAACAAAATTTTGTTTAAGCCTGAGGTTAACCATATACGCTAAGTATACTCTTCCCAACACATACAGCAGCCAGAAATGCTGAAGAACTGACTAGATGTCCAGATACATGCTGCTTGCTGACGTGTTGTTTCATTGAGCGATGCATGCAAGTACTGGATGCCCAGCATGATGAAGCCAAAGGAGAAGCTTTCCCACAACCTTCAAGGATCTGGGCACCTGTGGTCTTGCTATCCTGTGCCAGCAAAATGTCTGAACTTGCCCTACAAGATTGTAGCAGTGACCTAGCTTGAGAGTGACACACAAAACCACCCGAAAACCTAAACAGCAATACCAAGACAAGAAGACAGCTGTCCTCTAGATCAAGAAGACAAACGAGCTGCCGCTGACCATTCTAGAGATGCTCTTCCTCACGGACATGCTTGACTGAGCTGGCTGCTGCAGCAGCCATTAGCGCTGGGGCCGAGGCAAGCTCTTCATGTCCAGGCTCAGGAGGAAGAACCAGGAGAGGTGCAGTGAACAGAAGACTGAAAAAACACCCCAGATATTTTACTGTATTCAAATGATACAGGCACAGGATCCTTCCCTTGGCACAGAGGGAAGTGGAGAGCACAGAGTAAATGGCTGAAAACAATGCTGATGATCGCAAGATTTCCTGCCAAACATCTACAAGCTTTTCAGTAATAAAACCTTTAAGTCAGTCTAAACAAATCAAGCCACATGTTGATGAAGACTCCACTGTCTTCCTGGTTATTCTGTAGATCCCTACACCGGAAGACCACAAGCAGCACATTCGCTTTCTCATCCAATGTTAAATACAAACTTTGTGTTCCAGGCAAAATTTCATTCAGAGCCATCCTTCTTTCAACAGACAGCAAAATCATGGACTAAACATGTTAATCCAAATGAAACCAATTTAAATTATAAAACAGGAAATTTGTTTTGAACAATCAATTTAAATCTTGCTTTTGAATTTTTTCCATTTATTTTCCTATTGCAAAGTAAATTCATTCATTGCTTGAAATTATTAAAATACCAAATAAATAGAGCAAATAAATAGAGTTTTAATGTAATACTACTTTTTGCTAATCATCAATTATCTAAGTCATATTTTCTGATGTTAAAATATCAATGACACCTTATTTACTAAATCGTTACAAGCGTACTTATTTCTGCTAAGTCATTTTTGAAAAGAAATTGGAATTTTATTATCAGATTGGCTTTTAAATGCTGAATGGAAATACACTAGATGTGTTGCATATAAAAGGAAGAAAGGGCGACTTTTCAAAATATTACATATCCAACCTAATTTATTAAACATTTAAAACATTCTCTTTTAGTATGTTGGTAGTAGGTAGCTAGGGAATCACCTACTATTTTTATATAAAGACTAGTGAAACTGTGGAGCTGGTAGATCTCAGCCTCTCACACAAAGTTTATATTCATAAATTGGAACAAGAAAAAAGCATTTTACTTTTTGAACTTCCAATTGTACTTCCTAATTCTAAAGGGACTACTAATAAGAACTACAGAAAATACTCGATACCTACAGTTGGTGTGACTGTCAAAACTATTTCTGTTTTAAAGTCTTAACCATCTAAATAATAAATAAAGCCATAACAAATGAAGTCTTAAGCCTTAAATAGTTTAAAGTTTCCTTAAAGTTTTATAGGAACTGAAGTACATACAGGTAGAATACTATTTATACAGTTTGAATAAACTATACTTAAGGTTTATTCCCAATATAGGCCCTCCCAGCTGGACCTTTAAATGTATTTTAAAATATTAAAGACATATCCAAAAATATTTGTGTGTGTGTGCATATATATATATATATAAAGTTTATTTTCAATCAATTTTATCCACTTTAGCCAAAATTAACTTCAGTTTTGATCTCATTTGGACAGTACTCTAAAGAAAATTTTTACATCTCTGGTCCTACTTATGCTTCATACATGGCACCTGACTTTAAGCCTTCAAATACTACAAACAGAGCTACTATTCTTGAGCAAAGCAAGTAAGGCAGAAAGCTCACAGTTATCACACAACAAGACAGACTAGTACAGCTCATTTGACTGTAGTCTTACAGACTGCAAACAAATCCCAGAAGATGATTGTGAAAAAGACCCATTATGTATACTACTGACATTGCTTCATACTCAACCCTCATACAGATTTCTTGTTTTTCTTAACCAGATGAAGATAGAGGCAAGAATATTATTAATATGATGCAAAAAAACAAGGACCAGTGCAGACATGCTAAAATGTAACATGCATCATAGATACCTTGTGTCTGTCTCACAAGCTAGTGGAACTTACATATCAGCTTTCACTGTGGTTAACTAAAGTAGTGAATCCCAAATATCCAAAGCAGAAGAATGTAGCGATGAACTAGAACCTTGCCCTTTGCAGCTTGTGAGGGAGTTATAAGCAGCTGGAATCACTGTTGAATAAAGTGTCTGATATATCACCAACAAACTGAATCTTTTCATTGTCCTTCAAATGTGAAATTATCTGGAGCAACACTGGAGAGAAATTCAACATGGATACTAAATTCAACCTAGGTATCATGAAAGAGCATTTTTGCATTCCTTAGCAAGAAATCTCATTTACAAACTCACCTAGTCTGGCTTTACGTTTTGAATTCACGAAACTTGGAATCAGGGAAGGAGTTGGAAGTGAAGCTGCTTTCACAGAACTAACAGATTCAGCTGGACAGGGTGCTGGGCCATCTTGTCCAGACGGTGCTTTGGCCAAGAAAGGTTGGACCAGATGATGCTCGAGATCCCCTTTAACCTAGTATTCTATGATTCTGGTTCCCTGCAACACTAATAATGAATCTTTTTGATATCTAGAGAAAAACATATTGTATCTCCTACTGCTGGCAGCCTGGGAAAACTTCTGATGGTGTCAAACCTGGTGACAATAGCCACAGTAATGTTCCAGAAAAAAAATCAATCAATAAAAAAATAACCCAAATGGAGTTTATGCGTGATGAATCCAGAGCCATCTTATGACTCGTTTAAAACACTACAATGAAAATTCCCAGGAATGAAAGTTCATTGCAAATCTCAGTACTCCCTAAACCAGTAAGGCTTTTTCTTTTTTTCTTAAACCATTTTCTCTCACAGGAAAGCCTTTACACACAAAAGTTCCAGAACCAGTGTGAAGTTTAAAAGTGTACCTGAATACAATTTTACAGAGTTACTCCCACAGATTTTCCCTGGAAATATTTTTTATTTAAAAAAAAAAAATCTTTGAAAGAAAAATTTCCTATGAAGATACAAGTTTACTCTAAGTTTATAATGTATTTGAAAACAAGATGCCAGCAGTATAGCAGGTGAATTTGGGAAAAAAAAACAAAAAGCACACAAACATATCAAACCAATGCCACATCATAAACTGCAGACAGAAAGACACAAACATGCATCCCTGAAATTTAAATATCCCTACCATTATTTTTGCTGATTACCCTTGCCCTTTGCCAGACACACCTCTGAGTAGGTCTCCCTGAATATCCTGAATGTTCTGGAAAGTTTGCTTGAAACACCATGACACCTCTTGAAATTATATTCACATATGGCAACAAGCATTCTTCGATCAGAAAGGAAATGAGAATACAAGTTTTATAGAGAATGTTTACACTTTTCTCTGTTCCCTAACACCTGGGAAAACCCCAGGTTTTTCTTCTTTGTGAAGAAAATTTTCACATAAAGCTTATACAGCAAAAGCATCTCTGCACTTTGAATCCTTATCATTTTCTTAGAGGTACTACAAATAATACAAGAAAAAAGAAAAGCTAACAAACAAACAAAGAATTTTTAATGAGCTTTTGAAAAACACAGGTGAAGATAAAAGAGCACCTTTTGAAATTATCCTAAAAGAAAAATGTTTGACAGAAAATTATCCCAAAAGAGCAAGAAATCAGGGTGCATCAGAGATGGTCACAAAGGTGTCCTTTGGACTGAGAACACCCTCCTCATTCAACATCACCTGAAAGAAACTATTTGATTTCTGTGTGTAACGAATTATTATACCAGTCAAATAACAGTTCTCTCTGACAGCTACTTCCTATTCAAGAATATGTTTCTTCTCTCTTTAAATAAAATATTTCATTTTAATAGTTTTAACTGATTTCATTAAAAAGCAGTAGTACATTTTTCATTTTCTACTCCAATATCAATCATCAACATAAAGGACAAAATCATAAAGAACAGAAAAAAGCGAATTTCTGCCACATGAAAGGAACTCCGGAGTAAAGGTTAAAAAGTGGCTTTCTTAAAGAAACCATGCTTTTGATACATATGATGTCTTATTTTAGTATCAGATTTCACAGGTCCTTGAGGGTTTTAAATACATATGTTTAGAAAAATGAAGTAATGACTGTGCTACAATCAAAAATGTACTAAACCCAAGAAAAACATTGCCACAAAACGTGCAATGTATAAAATGAAAAAAAACACCCCACCCTTCCAAATATTCTTGGCTTCAAGCTGAGTGAAGCCTACTCCCCCCCAAAAAATAAGGTGGAAAGTAAAGCAATATACTGAACAAGACATAGTCAGTAATCACCAAATGCCTTTTGGCCTCTAAAATTTAATCATCCTACACAAGGGACCTCTATGAAGTTATCCCAAGTTCTCTTGTTTAATTTGGCTTTTTAATTGGCCAGTCTCCACAACCTTCTCTGTAGTGCTGTAAGAATATCTTGTGTGTGTTATTGAGATATAACTGCTCAGTCAAATGCAAAATAAAAAATACACCCCACCTCCCAAAAAAATGTTACAGCTATTTTTAAGAACGTACAGCTCCACCAAGGTTCACACGCTCATGTAATTGTAGCCTAATTTATGTTGGAAGGAACTTCCAGAAGTCACCTAGTCCAACCTCCTGCTCAAGCAGGGCCACTTGGAACTGGGCCTTGTCCAGTCCAGTTCTGTGCAATCTCCAAGAATGGAGACCTCATGGCCTCTCTGGACAACCTCCTCGTGTGCTTAACTGCTCTCACTGGGAAAGTATTTTTCTTAGTATCAAATCAGAGTTTTCCATGTTCCAATTTGTGTCTGTTGCCTCTCATTCTTTGTTTCTCATGCTGTAACTGTGCAACCTTCAAGAAAAGCTTGGCTCTTTTTTCTCTACACCCTCCCATTAGTGAGCTGTGGACTGCCATGAGATCCCCCTGAGCATTCTCTTCTGTGTGAACTCTCAACCTTTCCTCATACATCATATGCTCTAGCCTCCAGCCATATTGGTGAACCTCTACGTGACTTGCTCTGGTATATCAATTTCTTTCCGTACTAGGGGGCCCAAAGCTGGGCAGAATAGTCCAGATGTGGTCTCACAAGTCCTGAACAGAGGGGAAGGATCTTGACCTGCTGGCCACACTCCTATTAACACAGCCCAATATGGGCTAGGCCTTCTTTGCTATAAGGGCACATTGCTGGACTAACATCTGGCTTGTTAACTGGCAAGACTCCCAGGCCATTTTCTGCAAAGCTGAGTTCTAGCCTGTTAGCCCCTAGTCTGTACTGCTGCATGGCTTACTATGTCCCAGACGAAGGGGTTTGCTCTTGCCTTTGTTGAACTTCGTAAGGTTCCTATCAGCACAATTTTCTGCTGTCTTGATCCCTCTGAATAGCACTCCAGCCTTCCAGTGTACCAACCACTCTCTCCAGTTGTGGATCATCTCCAAACTTGCTGAATGTGCACTCTGTCCCACTGTCCAGGTGTTTAATGGCAGCATTCAACAATAACAGCCTCAGTATCCATGCCTGAGCAACACCACTTAGTAACTTGCCAACAACTGGAGTCAACACCTTTGATTAATACACTTGGGGCCCTTGTTGACCACTTACTGAATTCCTATTTCATCAGTTCGACTGTAAAGATACTACGGGAAATGATGTCAAAGGTCTTGCTAATGTCAATGTAAACAACATACACTGTTGTCCTCTCATGCACTGAACCAGTCAACTGATCACAGAAGGCAAGGAGGCCGGGCAGGCATGATTTGCCCTTGCACATTCATATGGGTTTTCTGCCACACTTGCTTGACTTTCTGCACATTAGAATGGATCATTCTCATTCACTGAGGAAGACAAAACAGCTTTCCTGGGCCCTTTCACCCCTAGTCTGATGATCAACCACGGCCAAGGTGGTCATCAACCTTCACACCTTCAATCAGCTCTTCCTTGGTCATATGTAACAAGCCCAATATTAGTGTGTCCCATATGTGGTTCATCAATCACCTGCATCAATAAATTGACTTTCAGGTATGTCATGGCTTGCTTGCCACCTGCACAACTACTATGGCCTGCAATAACTGTAAGGCCTCACCTATTCTTCTTGGCCAGATGGTCTGCAGCAGATGCCTACCATAATACCACTATTTGGCTGAGCCTCAGCTGGATCTGATGTCTGCTCTGACAATCTTGCTCGCCTCCTTCCCAGGTACTTCACCTATTCTCTGCATACAGAGAACCTTCCTTCTATTTCCAGAAGTCATAAAATTCCAGCTGCCCAATCTTAGGAGTCTCTACCCACAACTTGTTTGAATATGATCTCTAGTTGCCTCTACTTCACTTGCAGAGCTTAGGTTCTTGCCTCTGCACAGACCCTGTTGATCTCCTTTTTGTCCCCTCTCAGGCTGCACAGTCCACTCATCTCCTGCCAGAGCTCCTTCACCTGGCAACCCAACACCACAGCTGTGCCAGTGACAAGACACCACCCTGCAGTTATGCTAGAGATAGTGCACCTGTGTACCTATATGAAAGGCAATGGAGTAGTTTCTGTTTTGACCAACGAGGTTTGCATCAAGATTAATACTTGGCTCAAGTCACTTTCAGTCAGCTCTGCCACTTAAAGCAGCAGCTTGGGCGGCTTCCCTTTAAGGCAGATCACATGTTCCTGCTCCCATGACATGTTCTCTCCACTACCACCTCCTTCTTCTCTTTATTTTGATTATTTCCCCAAACAGCCATGTGAATGCTTGTGCCAGCACCCAGGGAGGTGGGCAGCCCAGAACAGGAAAAACAGCTTGGGGAGAGCGGGATTATTCTTTCCGCTGCAATATTGGTTTACAGTAACCAGAGAAGGATGGCCGCAGACTAACACAACTGGTTCCCATTTCAGACGCCTCAGAGCTAGGCCTGAATTTCACCTTTTGTCAGTAACACAACATGCCCCCTACAGCCGCTCCCTACATGCCATATGTAGCAGTCTCGCCTGAGCTCCAACTCCTTGGGTTGCTACATCTGGCATGAGCAGATGCAGAGGATGGGAGAGGTATAGGTATCACCCTGCTGAGGGAAAGTGGCATTTCCAAGCCTGGAGGAGCCCCACACCCCCACATGTTTTTCCACTCAAGCCTAGTGTCATGTTTTTGCTCTCTCATGCAATTTCGATGCAGTTTTCCAGTCATCATGGTTAAAACTGATTACAACTAAATTTATAAAATTAGAATAGGTGCTTACGTCCAGACGTCTCCTTCCACCCTCCCCCCGTAACGAAAACACAAGAGGCAAAACACAACATGCTGTTAAGACCTACTAGAATTAAATGTTAAAGCATATTTCAGAGAAGAGGCTTAAATTGTGACAACGATTAAACATTTCCAGGAAATAATCAACAAGTATTGCAGAACAAAGTTCACTAACTACTGTACACTTTATAATAATTGTTTGTATTTTATGAGAATTAAGGATTTTTTTCAATTAAGAAATCATTAAATCTTGAATATATTACTCAATGTAGATCTACTAGACTTTGATATGAGATTACTTTATTAAGTAATATTTCTCCCTGATAGAAAGGACAGCATTAATGCAAATTGCTATGTTGAACTTCAAAGTGATTTATTTTTCTTTCTTTATTTTCACTAGCAAACATAATATTAAGTTTGAATTATCCAAATTAAACTGTTTTATTAACATTGCACATTCTCAAAAACTGGCACGTGCCAACATGCTGGCCTGCTGGAGTTTGTTAAGTTTGGCTATTTCAGCCACATGATCCATCTGCCTAAGTAATCCATTTTCCAAATCAGTAAGGAAGTTTTTAATGCTTATTATAATTTCTATGGAAGTTTTCACCTGGAAAGAATGTGTCTATTCATTGAGCGGCAATGCTGAAACCACCAAAGCTGAGCTATTTTAATATAAGGATTTTACAGTTTTTACTTGATGGAAAGTAATTTCCAGGGTCTTGCTTACCACATACAAGCAACACATACAAGGCTCTTCCAGTCAGTTAAAAATGTTAACATTGCTGCTAACAGTATTCAGTTACAGATTTCTCAACCACAGCAGACTTGCTTGAACTTGTTTCCTTTTTATTCTTTCTTTTCTCTCATTCTCCTTTGTCTCCTTTTCTTCTATTCTTTGTCTTCCTGTTCCTTCTCTCATTTCTCTTTTCCTTGTTTTCTCTTGCCATTTTTCTTTGCTTCCTCCCCTTTTCTTTTTTCTCCCTTTCTCTATCCTGCCTTTCATTTCCTCTTTTTCTTTCCTCTTTTTATTTTTTCTTTTGTTTTTATCTTCTCTCCCTCCCTCTGTTCTCTCCTCCCTTCTCTCATGTTCTGTCCTTTCTGCTTTTTTCTTTAACTTTTGTCTTCTTTCTTTTCCTGTATTTTCTCTTTTCTTTCTGCTCTTATTTCTTTACTTTCTCTTCATTCTTTCCTCTTTTCTTCCTCTTTCTCTCTCTCTCTCTTCCTTGCTTTCTCCTTTCCTCTTGTGGTGGGTTAGCCTTGGCCAGCAGCCAAATGCCGACCCAGCCACTCCACCTCTTCAACAGGAAACAGGGAGAAAAGGGGATGAAAAAGCTTGTGAGTTAAGATGAAGACGGGATATTGCTTACCAGTTAACATAAGAGACAAAACAGACTTGCCTTAGGAAAATAAATTTATTAGTTTTCCTAATTCCTCTACCTTGCCCTCACTGAGCGGTGCGCTGAGGGATGGAAGGGTTACAATCAGTCCATAACAGCTCCTGTCTGCCGCTACTTTTTATCTGCTCCAGTGTGGGCTCTCTATGGGCTACAGTTCCTGACAGGAGCCTGTTCCTGCCTGGGCTCCCCATGGGCAACAGCTCCTTCAGGAAATATCCAAACATTCCAGTGTGGGGTCCTCCACAGGCTGCAGGGCAATCTGTACTCTGGCGCCTGGCACACCTCCCTCCTTCACTGACCTGGTACTGTTTCACTGTCTCTTTTTCACCCTCCTCTTCTGACTGAGTGCTGGTTTTGCCCTTTCTTAAATATGTTGTCACTGAGACCCCACCATCTTGGCTGCTGGGCTCAGCTGTGTGCCTTGTCACGTATACCTCTTCTTTTCTTCCCCTCTTTCCTTTTCTTATTTTTCTTTCATTTCCCTTTCTCATTTCTCTTTCTACTCCTCCACCTTCTATCTTCTCTCCCTATCTCTTCTTCCTTTCCCATTCTTTTTCTTGTTCTCTTCTCATTTGCTTCTTATTCTCTCTTGTCCTCCTTTCTCTCTCCATCCTGTAATATCTTATTCTGATAAAAGAATCATACTTCTTTTAAAGCAGAAGCATAAAATAATAACAAACCTTTTTATGAAATTTATGAAATAAATATATCATATCTTACTCCTTCTTACTCACAAAAAATCAGGGAAATCTCCAAGGCTTCTCTTCTTTGTTTTTTCTCCCCAATTTTCAATTAGGGCATGACTTCTAGCTGGAGGAATTTAGAATTTTGAAACTAAATGTCATATTATAGCATAATTATGCAGAAGTGTCATGTTTATTTTTAGCATCCAAAACATTGTACCCAATCCAAAAACAGAAAAAAGAAAATAGAAAATGTGAGAAGTTATTTATACATCTTTGGTTCACAATCAATTACCAAATAATTATAAAATCTATTTTATGTGAAAGAATGAATGAATAAAAAGAAACATTCCTTCCCTTACAAAAGATTTTTCTCAATATTCTTGTATTTAAAGAGTAATTCAGCACTTGAGAGTGTTTGATTTTTCTGCCTGTATTGGTGACTGAGTAAAACTGATACAGAGAATAAGGAAGCTAGGAGCAATCACAAATAAATCAGGATTACAACCAAAAGTAAATTACCATTTTCTAGCAGTAATAGTTATACCTACAAAAATACTTCTGTAAGCAAGATGATACTTCCACACTTTATATTAAAATAAATGTAACTACTACAGCTTTGCTGACTAATAAGTGTCAATTGTGTCCTTAAAATATTTTTGTTAAGAGCTCTTACCTATAAGGAAAGCCTGAAAATAAATACAGAGCAGGCAATCATAGTACATCCTGTACCTTTAAAAATATAGCAACATATGATCTATTGTATTGGGTCAAATTAAAATATTTGGGTGGATGTGAAATGTTTAAGTTATACTTGTTGTACACAAAGGAGTTTAACTTGGCAAAACAGCATAGCAAAAGGTTCTTTCCTTCCCTCAAAGGACAGAGCAGATACTTTTATTTTTGTGTTTTAACTTAGTCCAGCTGTGGTAATTCATACTATTTGTAGATCTCCTTATTCTTTTTTGACTTAGAACAGCTGACTAAGTCTGGAACTGAGAGACTAAGTTTCTATTTAATTTATAACTAAAAGTCAATCTAATTTCAAAATGTCACAGACAATGTTTTTAAATTATAACAATAGTAAACATGGATTAATTTGTAAAAATAAAGTCTTGATAATTAAAATAAAAATTTTAGACTGGCTATTCCTGATGGGAACATAATTCCATCTGAAAGCCAGCTTGATTCTGCTGAAGTCATTAATAAAGTCCCTTTGAATGCAGGGGCTGAGACACACACAAGTACAAAGAAAGTGCTAAAGAAACATAACATAAGGTAACATAACAAACAAAATCCAGTCTTAGCTAGAAACTGTTTTCTGTTAGTCATCCTGATCACTGTGTCAGAATATTGCTATTAAGGAATTAAATTGTAAGTGTAATATTAAATCAACTGATAGGTCCAATCATGTCATGAATTCCTGGATTGTACACCTGGGCACAGATAATCTTGTATCACTACTTTATTGACTCAATGATGTTTTGATGGAATTGTTTATACTAATTTCCTTAAGATACTTAATTAATCCTTAAGATTAATATCCTTAAGCTACTACTACAAACAGTGAAAGGCTAACAGTTGGGCTGGGTTTAGTGGTCTTGGTTTTGGACGAAGGGTACAGACAGTTAAGAGCATATATACAGTTTGAAACTGCCTAATTTACACTGGCCAAGAGAAAATACCCTGACTGAAAGCAAACAGTCTTTAAAAAAAACAAAGCATAATAAAACAACTTCCTGCTTGTCATATATTCTTAAAGATTTCTTCTCAAAAAGTTCCCTGCTGTCCTTTATAGGTCACAGATTTTTTCCTTTGTGATGATTGTAGGGAACACGTCATTTTTGACACTATGATTTCATATTTGATAATTGCTACCTAAAGTATTTAGTAGTCTAAAAAACAAAAACTCAAGATGTATTGGTAACGTAAGAGAAAGAAAGAAAGCAATAACAAGTAACAGGGGCCATTTGCAAGAGAAAATAACAATTGTCTAGATTCCACACTTATTTTATTTCATTTGCAAATGAAATTTAAAAGCATGCATGTGAAGCTTTTTAGGGAGTAAAGGTACAGAATGGTATATCTTGATAGATTTCTGATAGCAGACAAACATCTTAAGCAAGCATTCAAAACATATAAAGATATAGCAGTAGCTATGGATGCTGCAAGATGCTAAATAGGGTGACTCAGTTAGCTAGTTTTTTCTTTGTTAAGTACTACCTTCAAGCAAAAGAGCTACTAGATCCCATTTTCTTTTTCTCATATTACAAATAAAATGAAAACCAGAAGAAATGGGGGGGAGGGGGGGTAATCAATTTGTCCTCTCTTTCAGCTATTGAGGGCAAACAGCAAAATAGTTCTTAGGAATCTTTTGAGCTCTTTCCCATAGTCTTTGCTATTGGAATAACTGAGCAAAAGATGTATTTGTGCATGATTTTGTGATTTACAACTTTATATGCATATAAGCTCATGTGTATGTGTGCAAAGGTGAATTTGTGTCTGTAGGTGTATTTACACGCTACAGCACATAAACACAGTTTCAGACATACAGTATTTTAGTTCTTTACTTTAATATGATATATATGTTTTGGTTCTCAGTTTTCTGTTGATACTGTAAATATTTGCCAGCCACACAATTACTGGTTCTAGCACAGAGCTATCATAAAACAGCTTCGCTGACAAAACCAGAGTTTATTGGGATTACTAGGAGCTTTCTATACAGCTGAAAGAAAAACAGATCTTGCATAAAACATATTTTTCCTTCACATGGTAGTACATAAGCAAGCAAAAGGTGTTTAGGCACCTTTTAAACTCTGTTTTGAAATTAAGATCATGCACATAATTTAATTTCACAGTAATTAAAATGACTACCTATGAGAAAAGAAATTAATGTATGTAACATTTTCTGGACAGTTATACTTGATCTTTTTCATAGTTCCTGGCCAGTGAAAATCTGAGGCTTTTTTTGGTCTTGATTCTATAAAAACATACTTCAATATTTTAAATGAAATATGTCAGTGCATGACTATAAGAGAACTAGAAAATTTTTTAGCTCATGCAATATGAAAGAAAAAAAAAGAGAAAATAGTTATTTCCACACTTTTTTCCCCTTCAGTTAAACAATGGTTTAATTACAGGTAGACTGAAACACATACCCATATCTTTATAGAAACATAAAGACATCCACAGTAAACTGTTCAAGAAAAATAAATTATTACTAGAAAATTATGCTTTCATAGAAAGCCTGACAATGTTTTCTTCTTTCACATTCAAGCAAACCACATTTAATTCAGTCTGCCAGAAATAGCTATGCTTCTGCTAATGATGAAAATAAGGACTTGACAATTTACTGAATACTAAGCGGAAAATTTGTAATGAATTGCCTGTGTTGTAGTGTTCAGTTTAGTCTCTTTTTTTTTTCCCGTTGCTATGCAATACTAGAAATAGCATAAAAAAAGATTATACCGCTTTGTGGGTTGTTGTGCATGTCCCTCTAGACAGAGTGCTTAGAAATAAATACAAAAGTCAGCTGTGGAATAAATGAAATTCAAAGCAGCAATAAATAACAGGTTTAAATACTAACTTTTCAATGCAAAAGGGAAATATAGAGAACAAAACAGAAATGCCAAAAAAATCCAACCCCAGCAAGTAAATCTCAATGAGCAACTAGCAAGTTGAAACCTAGAATAATTCATTTTACACCTGCAAGAAAAAGCAGCTTCTTAAGTTACTCGGATGTTGCAACAAAAGCTCATAAATCCATTAAATCAGGCATGTCTTCAAGTTCCCAGCCAGACTTCAATTTTCGCTGCAGGTTTTAAGTCTTCAAAAGATTAAACTCTTTTCCTAAGAATATTTTACCAGACTGTTCATTCAAAAGGTGACTCCTTCTAAAGTCTTCATATCATTATTTGTTTGAAAGTTTGATATTAACGGCTGCTCCTGACCCGCTTATGTGTTGAATCACATTTGCCCAAATACTTCCTAAAGGAAATACAGTAGATTATTCTTGCCTTTTCTAAGCACAACAGAGCTGAGCAAGTTTGCTGGACACTCAGTAAGAGTTCGCACATTTTGCCCTAACTAGCATACAATGATATTAAGCCCTCCTGCTCGTCTTATTTCTGACTTATATTTTAAAATACTAGTTTATTACCTATGTACTTTAATATTAATGTGTGGCAGATCTTCATTTCAGAACAATGATGGAAAGAGAACACATTCTATCAAATCTGTTTACCAAAGATATTTTGAAAGTTTTGGCTCTGGACAACAATAGGCAACTATCACTGGAAAGCTCTCTGTGTGCTTGCTCCTCTTAAAAAGGTACTGGCAAAGCAGGCTGCTAAATGTAGCAAAATCAAAGAACACGTTGTATCTACCTAACTTCTACAAAGTCAGGGTTCAGTTCATAGAACTGCAGGCAGACTTTGGATAAAAGAACAGGAAAAAACCTGTAAACTCTGGAAGGTCTCATCTCTTCAGTCATTTTAAAAAAAGAAATCAGTGTTAAAGCACTACACTATAGGAAACATACTATGCACACACATAGGGAAAGAAAAAAAAAAGAAACTAAAAACCACCACAAAAAACCCCACCCCAAACAAACAAACCAAAAAACTTGCACTGCTGGGAGGATGGATTAAAGATCTGCTGAAACTTTCCTAACATAATTTATGTGAGTATCTGATTGCTTTGAGTGTGTTCTGATCTCTTGGATATCCTTGTTTCATTTCTCTGTGTGAAAAAGAGACACAAACTTTAATGCAGAATTACTCTTTGAAATACAGAAACATTGAAGTAAAAAGAGCTGTAGCACACTGACTTAAATATTGCTAAAAGAGATGTCACACTTTCTAGGAGAAATGTGGGAAGACAGTTATCACACAACATACACTTTAGGATAATGCTATGCGTATGGTAACACCAATTTATAATGCAGGAGGTTTCTCTTTTCATCACCCTGAATTACATTACTACTTTTCAGTCTCTTTCAATGGTAGTCTACACTAGAAACACATAGAAAAAGAAAACACAAATTCTTACATCACACATCAAAATATATTGATAAAGGAATTATTACACTATGCAAAAAAAGCCAATACTGAATTTGTTGACAAATTAACACTCTTTGGTAACAACTGATATCCATCTCCTACTTCAAAAAAAAATGTACTTTAATAGGAAGTGTTGTCATTACTGCACAAAATAACTAGTAGATCTTACAAGATTATCAGCATCTGTACTGCTATCCACTATTTTTTACATTCAAGTTGTTGGATTTCCTCTTGTATTAAAAAAGGAATATCTCTAATACAGTGTTAACATATGATGAGCGTCTTAATTTCAGCAAATTAAGCTGTGATAAAGAGGACTTGGGCATGCATTCAAAGACAAAATATTTGTGCAATATAGACCTTTAGAAATTGAATCGTGTTTATTGCGTCACAAAATTTAACAACCATATTTTTTTCTATTGCAGCTAAATAAATTAACTTCTAAAACTTTCACATTTCCACTGAATTATTACAACTTGAATATCTAATGAACCACTCTCCCTTATCAATAAAGCAACAAACAAATAAAAAAGCTTTATACACTGCATTAGCTTAATGTTCTTCGAGAAAATACAGGTTAGGCTTTTGTTGGAGGAGCAGAAACCCAAGTAACTGCACAAGTAAAGTATTTTAATAGTACCAACAAAGCAAGTATGTCACACAGACTGGATTCCTGTTTTCCCCATCTCTGCAAACATGTTTTGCATAGCTGCAAATATATTTAAAGCAAACAACTTCATGGCAGAGCTTTTTAAAAAACTAAAAAATAATAAAATCAAGTAGCACTATTTCCTGTTACTTCCATGAAAGGTGGAAAGGTGGTTACAATATATGTTTTAACACCCAGGCACAGAAAACTATTGTACCAAATGGAAAACTGAAGTACTGAACACGATATGAGCAAAAATGTATATGGAAAAATAACGGTAACAGAATAATCTTTTAAAAAAAAAAAAAAGATTCATGTGTTCTAAAATCTCCATTCACCTGAGCATACGGGAATGGGCTCAACATGATAACAAACCAAGGGCAAAGTACAAAAGGGGAAGCCACATGAAATTTTTGAAACTGTTGTAATTTATCTATTGAAGGTCCCAGATAAAATGATGGAATTGTGGTTTTATTTCCTCATAACTGGTCCTGGAACTAAACAAAAGAAGAAAGCTTGGTCAATCTACATTGTATTACTTAAGGAAATGTCAGGCACACAGAATGGTCAAATGAATGGAGTTTGAGTCCTCATATATGGGAAGGAAAAAGGATGACAGCAGACTGGGGTAATTGGAGACCATGGGGTTGGTGATCCAGTTTGAGAAAGAGGGAAGATCCATGTAGCAGAAACTCTCGGGACAAGGAATTGTATGTACACAGGAACTAGTAGAGATACAGACCAGCAGCACCAATCTAATGGACAGAACATTGGGAGTGGAGGAGCAGAGATCCAGGCTGTATTCTTAGCTCTGCATTTAGCTTTGAACAATATTACTTTGTCTCATATGCTCAATTAATATTCTTAACAACAAGAAGAGTATCCTCCAAAGTATTCCGTGTCATACTCAAAAGATTCTTACTGCTTACACCGTGCCATTTATCACCTGAAGTATTTTCAAAATTAAACCCACACCTCCATAAAACTTACAAAAGAAGTTGCATCTGTGACACAAGCAAGATTTTTAGCCTGCCCATAACGGCTGGGGCACCTGTTACTACATGCATCATATAAAAAAAGAAAAACAAACAAAAAAAACACAAACAAAAAAACCCAAACCAAGCAAACAGGTAATTTCAGAAAAAAAGCTGACATGCAGACTGATTTTACTGGACTGTTTATTGAAGTCCACAGACAGAGACTGCATTGTCCTGTGAAAAGCAGAGGAGAAGCACTAAAACAAAAAAAATACCCCAGATAGTTTCTAAAACTGAAATTTGGAGCAAAAATTAAGAGAATGGTGGTTCAGGAAAAAAATTTATCTTTTATAGGTATACACAATGGAAGAAGCACCATCACTAATAAATAAAAATACTGTTGCCTTTGCAATTAACTGAAGGAAAACATTTGAGGTTTTACTTCATCTGTTTCATTAGCACCCAAAACCAGTTTTCCAAATCAAGACGAAGACAGGATTACCACTGTACAGACATAAGCAAGCTAGCTTTAAACTAATGGCAGGGTAATCACAATGCAACAAGATGGAATCAAGAATTAACAACCCTGCTCTTAGGCTTGAGTTAATACCATACTTGTCTTAGGGTTACAACACTATCAAAACCTGAAATAATTACCACGGAGGTGACATGGGTGTGATTATGCAAGTTACAGTTCCAATGCTGGAATGCAATAATGTAGGAAGCCCATCAGTTTTTAATAGGTTATACTGCACTGTGCCATGACGATGCCGGGAATGCCCAGGCAAGAAGGAGCAAGCCTGAGATTTTCAGCTGGCAAATTGCTGCTATCACAACTGCCTACCAAATTAGGCAGTTTGTCATTACAACGGGAAGAACGGCGTTTTGAAGAGGTGTCTGAATTGAATTTATGCAGAAAGACAAGTTGTACTGAAACTTTGTTTCTTTCACTGCTCTACAGCCAAAAGCCACATCTGTAGAGGCATAAAAATCAACCTAATAAAGCCAGGCAAAAGAATGCGAATAGCTTTCTCTCCCTCTTCCTATCAAGGCTTCCCTTCAGGCCGTTGCAGGGAAAAAAATACCTTCAAGACAAAACAATGCACTCCTTCAGCTAAAGAGGCTCCCAAATAAATTCTATAAGACATATGCAACCATAGAAGACTCTTAACTGTCTATGCTCTCCCATTAACAATCAGAGCCTTAAGACAAAAACTGCAGTTCTTTCAGTGAAATTTTGAAGAGCTTTTGGTTATTGGAGGGTATCTGCATTTTTTTTCAAGTCAAAGAGAAAAACTTGTTAATAATTATGAATCACAATGACATCTTCGAATTACTTTACAGAGAAAGGAAGTAAAAAATTCTCTGTCTATATGCATACATAGTAAAACAGGGAACTCCAAAACAATAAACAACAGAAGACTGTTGCCAGCTCATTTAACCTATTGACTGATACAGCAGCATTCGAAACGGGTTTTATTTTTAAATCAATACCTCTAAGGATGAAGTATGCAAAAGCTTAAAGAGAAACTGACAAAAAGATCAAAGGATTCAGAAGCAACAGTAATATTTTCAGGAACATCATCTCACTTCAGAGCTCAAGACAGACCCGGCATGGATCATGTGTTTTATTCCATTAATGACTCTGCTCAGCAGTTCAAAGTGGGCTTCATTCTCGTTAACCCACTAGTTTAATATTTCTGCACAAAGAGTGCAAACCTAGTAAGAGTGTCTTGAGATTTATTAGGGCCATACTTTGTTGCTTTTCTAGCCTCAGAAGACCCTAATATTTTATGATATCATTCATAATAGATGTTATCAACACTGTAGAGTGCAGAAGAAACAGCACTATTGCCAGTACCAGTGGCAAGCATCTCTTCTTAGTCTTCTGGAAGACTACTGTCGCAACAATAAATCAATAGATAGCTTAATCTTGCAGAGCAAAAGACAAAATATGCAGAGAAATAAAGGAGGAGGAGTTAGGACTGATGCCATGATTCTCATAGTCGAAACGATGATCAACAAAGAAACATCAAGAGAAAGAAGTTTAAGATTCCTACTGGAAAATGAAAAACAGAATGAGACTAGGATTTTTTTTAACCTCTTCTGTGAATCACCAGAACAGAGTAATTAAAGTTACTTGACAATACAAGAGGTCAGTTACTCCAGGTGCACAGAAAAAATACACTGAAATTATCCCATTCCAGTGTTCACAGTCCTGAGTATAGTGGAGGACAAAAGTAAACAGCTAGCATAGCTGTGGGCTAAGGTCGCACTCAAAAGAATTAAACATTGCTTGTCCCATTTTGAAAGTTTATTGGCTTTTAACTTGTACTGAGAATCTTTGGCTTTAATCTTATCCAGACAAGTCAATTACCAAGCCTGAGCAAGCAAAGTAGAAAGGGAACTACAGAAAGCAGAGACATAATTTAGGGTTATTAGCATTAAACATTTACCAGAATTTGGCTGAATATTCTCCCCTAGGACTCAAATATGTATGGCCCAAGTACTGCAAAGTGTTCTAAAGCAATTCATAGAAAAATATGGATCAAGGAATATGCTAGTTTACTCCCCTAGTTCAAGGCAGGATCAACCAAATCTACATAATTCCGGACAGACACATATGTGAATTGTTTTCAGAGATATCTAGAGATCCCTCACATCTCCCCCACAGCTCATGACAGAAGACAATTATACCTGCTAGAAAAAAAAAATAAACAAATAATCTTTGTACGATTTAATCAGAATATTTTCTCCCTACAATTTAAAAGCCTTAATGCTTGCCCTGTCCATAACAGACATGCAGGGTAACATTCCCTTGACTTTTTTCCTCCCTTTTATGTATTATGTCTAAACTCAACCTTCTATTCCTTAATCCAAACACCTATTGTGTACCAGCATCTGTCTTATTTTTATCTCCCTGATAATTTTAAGCAGTCTTCAATTGGCCCTATCCTTCATGAAAGTGCAGTGCCTCAAACACAAGGGAATAGATAGGTTATTCCTGGGTGGTACTGCAGGCAATTTCCAGGTAACGATAAAAGAGAGCAAAACCAAGGATGGTACTAGGGTCATGGTTTTCATATAGCAAGAGATCAGGAGAATTAGAGAGAGAAGCTTTTTCCTTTGAGAATCAGCAAAAATTTTTACAACATATGACCTATTTAAATATCCCCATTATGACCATGCTGACATCTCCTGGGAAAAGACACAGGGACAGAGAAGCATCTGGGAAGTTCCTGGGACTGTGCTAGGAACAAAAATCCTTGAACAGAACACAAAAAAAAGCAGTTAGGAAGGAAGGCAGGGCAGGACTAGCTTTAACTTGAACCAGCAGGGAAGAAGTAGCTGAAAACATTAGGCATTCATGAAAGGACGATTCTTCGTTTTTTGGAAAACAAGGGACAATGCAAAATGAAGAAAACGGGCTTCAGGAAAATAAGCTTTAGCAAGCTCACCCACCCACCAGGCACAGAGACATTTCTGTAAGCACACCAACAGGTAGGAAATTGGCTCGTTCTTCTGTGAAGGGGTGGCACTGAGCACTTACACCAAAAGCACAGAAATGCTAATGTCTTTTCTTTGTTGACACCTAATTAGAAAGGTGGCTATGATTAGACAGCTACTAAAACCAACACCAGGAACAAACATGGAAAAGCTGATTAGATGACAATTAAACAAATTAGATGTTCTCACATCAGTTAAATCTGTTGAAATTTACCATAAGGTATTCAGAGCTGACTGGACAAGTCTCAGAATTATCAGTGGTCATTTTTGAAAATTTGTAGAGGATAGCAATGATTCCAAAAGACTGCAAAACATATTGTGACTAGCTTCAAAAAAAAAATGAGAAAAAGACAGTGTCAAGGAAGTAGAGATGCAGCAAATGAATTTCAATTCCTCCAATATATGGAATAAAAATTATGTGGAAGTATCTAGCAGATCAGAAGTCATACACAGACCTATCAAGAGCAAGTTACTTCAAATCCATCAAAATATTCTTCATGACATAGTAGTAGATGCTGTAGTTAGAGAAGCAGCAGTAGGTATCATATAGCCTGAATTAATGAGTCTTTGGGCGTTGTTTCCCATGGAACTTTCATGAGCAAATAAGAGAAATATAATACCACAGAAGGAAACAAGTTCTAATAAGCAGAAGACACTAAACTTGGAAGGGTTACATGCGTGCTGAAAGACAAGACTGTATGTTAAAGCAATCTTAATAAATTTGAGAAATGGTCTGCAGAAGACCTTAGTATTCAGTAAGGGAAATTCTACACTTTCAGAGGAATAAGTAACAGCAGAAATACAAGATGGAGAACAATTAGTGAGGCAGCAGCACAGTAGAAAAACAGCACTGAGGCTAAAGTGAATCATACTCTTACTAGCAGTCTGTGTCACACTAGGAAAATCGGCAATATCTCATGCTAGAATGCATAATCAGCAGGTTGCAAGTCTAGAAATTTACAATGGGATAGGGAATTGTTTTTAAAAGAAGGGGTCAGTGGATGCTAGGAAGGAAAATCCAGAGCACTGTGCACTGAAGTGAGCTGCTGTCTATCTTCTTCATAAAGAGATTTCAGTGTCCAGGGATGTTGGCCTGACACTGTTCACTATCAAAGCAGGTATAAATGCCAAACAACTACTTCTCCCTCCTGCTCCACCTCCCCTGAAAGAAAATCATACATTTTCTAACTCCCAAAACAGCTTGTCTTGAAAGTTTTTACTCCTTCTAGGTAGTAGCAGAACTGCTTGCCTGCTGACCATTTTACAACCAAACATCATAACATGAATCATGGATGGAAGGGGTTGGAAGGGACCTTCAAGATCACCTTGTTCCAAACCCCCTGCCATGGGCAGGGACATCTCCCACCAGACCAGGTTGCTCTAAGCCCCATCCAACCTGGCCAACCACTGCCAGGGAGGGGGCAGCCACAGCTTCTCTGGACAACCTGTGCCAGTGTCTCACCACCCTCACAGGAAAGAATTTCTTCCTTATATCCAATCTAAATCTACCCTCTTTCAGTTTGAAACCATTTCCCCTTGTCCTATCACTACATGTCCTTGTAAAAAATCCCTCTGCAGCTTTTCCTGTAGGCCCCCTTCAGGTACCAGATATTTTAAAAACTTATTTAAAAAACAAAACTGAGCTGTACATCTCCCAGGATAAAGGAAACTGGATAGGTGTATAACCTCTCACAGGACATGTCAGTAAGTTTTTATTTTAATTTCTAACATATATCTGTTTTGTAACGTTGGAATTTTCCTCCTATTGTATTTAATTATTTGAGTAATAAAAAAATGAATGTGCAAGATGATGTCTTTATTGCAAAGAAAATAAGCTGAATGGTCTGACAGTGTCTTTTTAAACATTACACATAATGACAATGAGATTGCTAAAAATCATATGTTATTCATTTGATTTACTACCACAGCAAAAAGCTTTAGATTAATTAATGCTGCAATATATTTGAAAAATGACTTAGTCAATTAATCTCATTAATCTATAAACAGAACAGTAGAGAGGAGATTTTTTGAAGAACTTCATTTAGGATTGCCAAGGTTCTACCAACAGTGAACAGTATGAAGCAATAAGTAAAGCATATTAAAGTATGTCTTGGTTTTCTGCAGTTAGGGCGGACTGCTGGTACAAGTTCAGACTTGAAGAATACAAAATATACAGAGAAAAATATGCTAGTGCCATTCTACTGCTTATGACCAGGTGACTGTACATCATAAATTTACATCCCTCGCTCATCTTAGCCGGCTGCACCGTAGAAACCAGGAAGGATCAACTTTAGAAATAGCAAAGGTAACATACAGGCAGAAAGGTACTGAAAGAATTGCAGAGCTCAGTGAAGTAAATGGGAGACTCTAAACTCAAGGGCTGTGAAAACAAAACCTTATTTATGCACTGAGGTCCAATCAACAAATGTGTGTGAAGTCATCAGCTCCTTTTAATAGTTAGGCACTCAGGTAACTTTGCAGCTTTGTATCTAATCAGTATTAAACTGCAGCAGAAACACAACTTTTACATGAAATCAGAATTTAAATGAGAATCCAAATACTTAAAAAAAATAAATACAGAATCAACATTTTTTTTGTTTTACAATTGCAGAATTTAGAATTCTTAGGCTAATCAGTCTAGGATGACCTAGTCTATAACGTAGTACAATGTTTCAGATAAGGAGGAAAGAACATTGAATTTTATCCTTCTCAGTTTTCTAGATACTCACTACCACATGTGGCACCCTGCAACCTACTACACAGTCACACATACCTGCACATACCATACCATGAATAAAAATCAGAATGAACCTGAATTTCTTTCCTATTTCCCTGTAATTCGCAGTTTCTCGAGAAATGAAAGATCTAGCTTTGAACATACTTAAAGGAATCTTTCTCTTATTATTCATTCTGCAGAAAATAAAAGGGCTTCCATATTTTCTATATTTAAATCATAAAAACACCACCTTCACTACCTCCCACAGGTTTTGCACACAAAATTTTATCCATGCACTATTCACAGAAACAAATTTCTTTTCAATTACAAAGAGATGCTATTATCAGGCATGTGAGCCCTTCCCATGCAGTCGTCTCATATCACAAGATGCAAAAAGAAAAAAGCAATCTGTTCACTGCTGTGAGCAATGGTATCTTAATAAAAACAGATTTTCAAAGTTGGGTTTTCTAGCTTTTTTGTCGCTGTTGTACGCAAATCCTTGCAGCATAACACACATTTGGACATTCATTTTCCAAAGTTTTCATCCTCTTGTTTCCTTGGCATCATTGCCAAACATACTTGAAGCAATTTCTTGACAGGAACAAAAGCATTTTATATCTGTAGAGGTGGCAAATTCAACTTCATCTTGCATACCATCTCTTTTGTAATTTTACCAGAATACAGCTATTAGAAGCGTGTTATGAGGCTACCAGCAAAGCAGTGCATGGTTATGCAGTGCAAATGATCACACAGTGTTCTCCTTCCTTGGAACAACAGTGAATTTAGTAAAAATACATCCCATGGTTACTTCTGGTTCACCAGAATAAACTCAGAAGTAACAGACTTAATTTGTTACTAATCATCTACATGGGCTTGTCCTAGATTTTAGATTCCTTTCTAAAAGAATATAATTACAATAAAAGTGGATGTCCTTCTTTGCTTTGAGACAGCAACAAGTATTAAAACAATTTATTAGAATAGAAAATTTTTACTATAACTTTTGGAGAAGAGGAAACTGCATCTTACAGGAGACTCTATCAAGCAACCAGTTTTTCCTTAACTTATTTTACTTTCCGCCCAAGTTTCCATCTGCAGGTCACTAGAAGACCTACCAGTTAGTCAGTCACCTTTGAACAAGAAGCTGCGTACCCACCTGAATCAGGAGTCAATGAAAAACAACTGTTGATTTTCACAGCCTCTGGATAACCCACATTTTCCCTGATAACTTCATGATTACAGTTGAAATCTACATCCAAAGTACGCTGTTATTAAGCAGCTCGGTATCCAACCTCTGCTGCCACACAGACTAGCTCCCAGTGTTGAAACACCCCTCTCCTTCCATTCCAAATTCTTTATCAGCACAATCCCTGTTATCACAGGCAACACCAGCATGTCATAACAGTGATTTAAGTGGCAGGCCACAAATCCAAGTGAGAGAAGGAGTATGTCTAACTCCATCTCACACTTTCTCCATGCACATGGTGGCAGAGGCAACTCAGTTGTCATGCTTCAGTCCTTAAGCAAAAATGAGATGTAGCACTGGGCTGTCTGAGCAGGTAGGTCACAGTGTCTTTCTAAAGAAAGGCCATTGGACTGGAGCTGGCCCACAGACTCCTTTTGGAAGGTATGAAGTTAAGCCAGTCACTAACCATTTTAAAAAACTTGAACAAACAAACAAAAAACCCATGAGCTATATTTCACACTTTGGTACTAGAAATTAGTTCAGTCATTAACCAACACTTGGTTTTGTAAAGGTTATATAGACCATTTCTAGATGGTCTTCAAAGAGTAAAAATACAGAACACTGACCTTGTTTCTTTTAACCCTTCTTTCTGAATGACTTCCAGTATTTGTTTTGCAGTCATTGGTGAGTTGGGGTACTTTTCCAATGCCTGAAAAGAAATAATAAATGTGTAAGTAACAAGACACAGCAGTCCTGTGAATCTGAAAGGTTATGCGATCAAGCAGTTTTTATGTAGCCACTTGTGAAAGGCAGGGAACGGTAGTGTAGAGTCTGGAGTCCTCTGTTGGAAAGCCAGATACAATCCAGGAAACTGCAGCAAGGGTAAGATTTACTTGCTACTTTTGTACTTCATCAGCTACGTCTGCCTGGGAAAAATTCTTACCAGGTTCCAAATAAAAGAGTTGAAATAGGCAACTAATTTTATGACACGGCGATGGAGTTCCTTTCAGGCAGGAGGGAAAAAACCCACAAAACAAAACAAAAAGAAAGAGACAGCTAGTCTTCTTCTTTGACTTTTATTACTTTAGAACTATTCAAGGTCATTTGAATATTCTACACTTAAGTTTTGTCATGACCTCAGGAACAAAATTGGCTAAAACCTTCCATTTGCAGAGCAGGAGCTACTGTGAGAATTGACAGATAAGCTTCAATTTTAAAACTGTTTCTAAAAGCAATGAAAAACGAAGTAGTCAGAAAGTCACAGCACACAAGATGCCACAGAGCGCACTATACTTCTGCAGTTCTGCTCAGTTTTCCACTTCTTTGCCTTTTGCAATTGAGCCCAAAGTAACCCAACTCCTCTTTCCAGATGCAACCATCTTATACAGATTTTTCTGACTTTCCACTTCCTTTTTGTCCCCATCAGTTTTAAGCTGTTAAACAAACAGACACTCTTTTGCTCATGCAAAGTGCCAGACTGACAGCCCTGGAAAATGAAACCTTTCAATCAGCAGTAGAAGGTGCAGCACAGGCCACAGCAATCAAGTTTCCCAGAGCATCTTGTCAACATATCTCAGCCAGAACTTGTGTTTCTGCCCTGGGTAAATAAGAAATCAGTTTGGTCTCTAAATTCATCTGATCCTGAGTGCCTCTTAGTAGTTACCAAATGACAGCAACTGTGAAACTAGCTATTGCTATGTAGATACCTGCCCACTAGGAACTACAAACACCACCTCATCATATCATGCAAGTCAACACACTGTGAAGGGTGCCAGTCAGGGCTGCAATTCAAACAGCTCACCTAAAGCCAAAGCCTCCTTACTCACTACAACTTGACGCGCTCAGCTTTCTCCTGCCGTTTTACAGTTCTGATTTACTGCCTGTTCTCCGCTTTTGCAGCCAAAACACAGTTTACCAAATCCTTCAGTTCTTTGTTACAGATGAGCTTTGTATCCTTTATCTTTCAGCTCCACAAAGGAAAATGCAAAAGTGAGGGCTGCACTAGAAAGGTCTGGGAGCTGAACTGAGCTTATCTCACGTACGTCAATAGGCAAGATTCACAAGGGACCCTTCAGGAAAGGAAAACCGAAAGGTGATTTGAAAGGAGAAAGATGAGTGGGTAGGAAAGAATACAGCAATGAGTAAGGACAGAAGGAACTGCAGAGGGATGGGAAAAGGGCCATTGCACAGCAAGGGAAGAGAAATGATACAATGTATTAGTGACAGAACCACAATGACACACTGGAAAAATGACAATGTGTATAAAGATTAACACTAGGATGAGAAAAGATTAATGGTGTGAAGAGACAAGAATGGAAACTTTAACCTTCAGAAAGAAGACAAAGAAAAAGGATGAGGTAAAATAAGAATACACCAAAATAAAGGGAAAAGAAAAGACTTGAACCAGGAACATTCCAGGTGCAAACTGGAAAGGACAGAAGAGGAAACTACACTGTACTGGACATGGCTATGAAGATAACTGTGTGCACTTGAAAGTGGGGTTACTCACTGCGGAGGATTCCCTGTTTCTCTTCCTGAGTACAGGCCCCTCAGCACACCTGGGCAGCTCCTCCCTGCAATTGAGAAAATTTGGGTAGCCCTGTCCCCTTCTCTACGATATCACATCCTACTCCATAAAGTCAGTAAAAGTGCCAAGTATTACCACGTGAGTTTGACAATAATGGGAAGGAAACAATAAAGCTACACAAACATCAGAATTCACCCTGTTCTGGACAATGGGAGAAGGGAGAGGTGTTTGTGCTGAGGAAGCTGCACTACACTGGTTGTGGAAACAATGGCCAGACATATGGATAGGGAAGATCATCTTCACCAAACAACAATGAAGCCAACAAGCAGGATGTGTAACACTACTACAGAAAGTTTAATCAAACCCACAAGGCAGATTTCAAATACCACAGTATGAAGTGAACACGTTCAGGGTATAATGACAAACTGAAATGCAGAGTATGTTAGACAGGCTGAAAGTGCTGGAGCAAACAATTGCTCATTGTGTGGACTTGTTTTACGCTGGACATGCAGCGTGGGCTGCAATTCATATACCCCACGAATTTAATTCTGTTCATCCAACCCTTTAAACCCTATAAAGCCTGTTATTTAAAGAACTGTTCATACCCTAACTGAAAAGCATTAATTCTCCGATTCAAACACTGCTTAGGTTGAAAATCCTGTTATTGTGTACCTGATTAAGTTTTCCTTATCAGAACAAAGATTAATTTAGCAGAGAACTTAGTAAGGATGGTTTTTCCTGTCCCTCCCACCNTACAAAAACATTTTAGTGATAATCTCATTTTCTTCCCCCGGTTACAGAAAATGGGGAGGAAGCCTTCATCTGTTTTAAATATCTCTCTCCTTCCTCCCACTCCGTCCACCAACACTGGTATCATATACGGCCAGTGACTAATAATGCTGAAATTAAAACATTCCAAAGTACTGTCATGATGAGTATGATTGTTTTGATGTATTTGGTTAAGAAGGACAATGGCAGAAGAATGGTTTGCACTGACTGCACCCTCTATCACAGAGGATCAAATATGCTCTATTTATTCCTGCCATTCAACCACAGCCTTAAAAAGGGAGAGCCACTAAATAACAGGGACAAATAATTTGATACTCATCAGGACAATTTGGAAGAGAACAGAAGTATTCATTGCACTGAACACATTCTTGGTGTTCATTCAAACTCTGGTTACTGGCTCAAAGAGAGGATGACTCAGATCCTACCAAGCACAGTGGAAATCAAACCTCCCAGCAACTGGCAGCAGCCTGGCAAAATGTTATCTTTGTGTCATCTATACATATCAATCCACAACTTCAGAGGTACTCAATAATTATACAGATGCCACACACACATACATTCCCAGTTTCATTGGAAAAGTCATGTCAGTTCTACGGGACAAGAAGAAATCCAAATTCCTTTTCTCACCATGGCATCTGTCATCTTCTGTGAATCCACAACAAAAAAATCAGTTGCCACACTGGGGAAAAAAAACAACTTTCCAGTGAACTGTTAACAAGAAAACACTGCATAAGAGATAAATCCTGAACGTTCAACTCGCCTACAAAATCAGAAGAGCATCTCTATATAACTGATGAAATTATTAGTTTAATTTATATACACAGCTGTTTGTGACTGCCCAAATCGGATCTGCTCAATCGTTTACATCTCAGCCACGAGAGGGAACACAAGCAGAAGGACAGCATAAAGAAAGGTGAACCAGAAAGTTTGCCTTCTTGCCATCCATAAACATTCCTGCAGAAACTGAGAAGCTTTGCCAGAGAAGCAGCCACTACTCCTGTAGCTATCAGTTACTATGCCGACAGAAAATGACTTCTAAACAAGAACCCAGTGTGGATGGATACCCTGGTATGGCCCAAAAGCAGCAGGAGGATCAGCCTAGCAGGCTCGTTGATGCTGACTGCGCAGCCAGAGTACAGTTCACTGGAACTGGCCGAAGCCTCTTCTACTTCTGGAAGCTGCCTGTGGGGATCTGAAGGTCAGGTAGCTGACAAAAACCAGGATCATTTTATCACGTCTGCTTGGTCAAACTATAGGCTGAGCCACTACTCACAAACTGAAGCAATTCTCTTTAGAACAATATTTAAATAATTTGGGACGAGAAAGATGAACAGTACAGTTATTGCCAGTGCTCCCACTCAACAACTAGAATACAAGTCAGGCTGAACTGCACAATAGACAAACTTAACTGCCCGAAGACATCACGGTGAATAAAAGAGCAGAAAAATTACTTTCCTTCTCCTAGACAGAAAATATATGATATTTTCTAGCCACCCATTACTAAATAAATTAATTAAAAGACGGAGTCTCAAACAGGGTACAAGAACAGCGTCCTGGAAAAAATCCAGCATTGTCTTTTCTAGCTGCTTGTGTGAGGTTAACAGGAGGACCAACTTCTATTGTGGGAAATGCCCCACTCAGATCTTTTGTACTCATTTTTGATTAACGGCTTTAGTCACTGGGGAATTATCAGTAGCCTGGTAAAAGTTCAAAGCCCTTTGTGTGAAGAAAGATGGGTAAAATGGTTAGGAGAGGAGAGCAGAGTAGGGTACAGAGTGGGGGAAGAAAGGAAGAGCATAGAGATGGATGATGAGGAGAAAACAGCAAGAAGATCGAGAGGAGGGAGGGTGCATGATATATGAAAAGGAAAGGGGGATGGGAAATAAGTTAGGAAGATGCACTGCAACCTTTTTTAACATAAGTTCTCAAATAGGTATTCATGGAGCTCTTGCTGATAGTGAGTAAGAGAAAAGTAAAGAGTAGTTTCCAAGTACTAAAATATTAAAAGAAGCTCAAACTGGCGTAATTATTCTCCTGGTAGGACTTTTGTTTTGAGCAGTTACAATAAGGAAGTTATAAAGTCTGAGTAGAGAAGGGTGCATTTCATAAGACATGCTCCATACGATGAATTTGTCTCTGTAATCCATGCACCACTACAGATAAGAAAGAAAATTAAAATCGAGCAAGGAAAAGAATAAAGATGCAACACGAACAAGAAAGCAACAGACAAAACCACCTAAACCTGATGAAATACATTAAGATTTAATATCAGCTATGTGCGTGCTTGCTAGTCCACATTTTTTACACAAAAACCCATTTTTCCCCATCCTCTTTCAGTCAAAAGCACTTTATGGCTTCTTTAGCGTGAACTACAGGGAATAAATGGGAGAGCATTTCCTGCAAGAGAATTTCTACTATAGAGTTGTTTGCAAGTTGGTCTGAAACTGTCTAGCTTCCCTAACTCGTCAGATACGTAAGGCATTATTATCCCCCAAAACACAGAATGAAAGGAAAGAGCAAGAAAGAAGCTGAATGATTTGCTTGTTCATTCCATTGCTTTGACCGGCTGGTTTGAGGCTTGTTCTGAGACGTTTAGACCCTTTTATTGTTCTTTTTAAAATTTATTTGTAATGTCATATTCTAAACTGATAGAAACAGTGCTTTGGGAAGTCCATATAAACTGTACACTTAACATTTTGAATTCAAAAGAAATTGGATTACAATTCAGTTAAAATTAAACATGCAATTGTGTTATGCCTTTAAAAGGCACAAGCTCTATCAGCAGTGACATCTTGCCATTGCTAGTGGCCTCATACATCACACCAGAAAACACAGAGTAAAGTTTTCAACCCTAAACAACTGACTTATAATAACTTATTGATCTGGTCTAACATACTGAAACAAAAGGAAACCTTTGTATTTCTCTCTTCTCTAATGCTATCAGACTGTCTGAGCAACAAGGAACTTTCACTTAAAGGCTCTGTCAGCACAGATCCATAAACACTTCGGTGACAGTAAGAGGACGAACCCAGTGAGCACAGAGAATCCTATCAGATTTCTGCAAGATCAGGATCAAAGACACATATCCCAGTGAGCAGGATATCAAACTTACTACCCCGGTGTGGATTCCATTATTAGCAGCCAGATTACTAGTAATGATTTCAGTTCAAGCGATGCAGCACCCAGATTCTCAGAATGACTGCTCGATTCTGACAGTGCAGTCCAGCCTCCAGACTTCTGCTTAGCCATGCAAGCCAGACCTCTTCTCGCTTCCTATCCCAATACCCCATCGCCTCTCATTCTGCCCAGCCTTTCTCTACTCTCAGTGATACTCTCATCTTTTGAGATGCTGCATTATGCTCACTTCTGTATCTCCCACCTTTCCACACCCCTACTAAAATACCTTTCTTCCCTTGTCCTTACCACAGTACACTCCCACAGTACATTCCTATGTCCTCTTATCTCCTGAAACATTAGCACACCCATACAGATGCAGTTCTTTGCCATGGGTTCCCCAAAACCCGCACACAGGTACATGGGTGCTTCCTAGGTAGTCAATACTGAATAGCCAGCTAGCAGCATGCTGTAGCTCTTAGGTGCTGTCAGGACAAATGATATTGTGAACCTCCTGTGGCTTGCAGACCATATTATCTGCCTATTTAGTTTAGAGTAGAAGTTTCAATTTCTGTATCAGTACACCTAGCTGAAAAGCATGAGCCAAAGCTGTTTACAACTATGAATCATTATTCCAGAGAAGGGGTCAGGAGCAAAACACAGCTCTGCCACCCCAAAACAATACTGAAATCTGCACTCATTTGGCGATCACACGGGTCACGATCCTGAAATGCCTCTAATTCCAGTAGGGATAAAAATTCCCCTTTGGCACCTACCTCTGTACAAAATGAAGAGAGGCCACACTTAGGTGACTGGAACTAATGGAGTGGAATGGATATGAATGCCCTGTCAGCTGCCTTTGTATTACAGATAACAGAGAAAAGAACTACCACCACTGTGAACACATTCATCACCACTAAGGGAATAAGAAAAAAAAATACTACGCACCAAACCCCAGACATATGTGTTTCCATATATGCTGTCTTCTCCATTTAAAGCTGGTAAAGGTATTTTTTACTGAGATACTGAAAGGTTTGCTGTATAACTTATGTTTCAGCATAGTAAAACAAAAAAAAAATTACGAAGAGTAAAACTTCCCAGAAAAATCATCAGAGAGAATGAGTATGTGTGTTTGAAAAGCCTTCATCGTTTAATTTCCTCAGGCAAATGTAATGTGTAAGGGTTACTTTTAATGTGAGAAATAAAATCCCTACTGGCTACTCTCTGAATGTACCATATTTAACAGGAGGTGACAGTTATGCCGGTTTTCTTGCCCTTGCTTTACTATCAGAGTTTATCTTGTTAGACATTGTCCTAAAGATACAGACCTAGGATTTCCAAAAGGCAAAAGAGGAAGAGGGGAAAAAAAAAAAAAAAAAAAAGGATAGCACTCTAGCTAAATATTCTTACATATTAGTTTCAGCCATTTTAAGTATTTCATCCAGGTAAAACTCAGCCCCCAGAAGGGTAAGACAAGTTTCATGATGCAACTGACATTGATACCATTGATGTACCATGGACTTATTTAACCAACCAAAAAGCACTTCTATCCATGTTACTAAAATATGGTTTATGGCAGCCAACATAAAAATAAAACCGTAAAAATTATACTTCCATTTTAATTCTATCAGATAGATGGTGTGGAACTACCTCATGAAATTTACAGCACATTTTGATGCTTAGGTGAAAAGCCAGTATAAGTCACATTGATCCTCTTAACCTCACAAGGGAAGTCCATAAACTTCACAACTCAGTTGTTTGCTCTGTCTCTCACTCACAGAATGATATACAGCACCACTCCCTTCAAATTAAGAAGCAAGCAGAGATGCAGAAAATTATTAAGACTTTTTCTTAGTAATTTTATCCCAGAAAGACAGAACAGAATGTGTCTAATGCATGAAAAACCTGGAAAGAAATTCCCGAGAGGTGGATAGCAAGTGGTAACACTGGAAAAATTAAAAGTCCCTTGCAGTCACAAACACAACAAAAACCCATTTTCAGTTCCTTGAGTCCACCTCAAGCACTGCAGGCAAAATAGAAAACAGAAATCTCCACAGAATAAAAAATGATGAGAGCTTTGTTTGGGTTTTTTTTGTTGTGTGGGGATTTTTTTTGGTTTGGTTTGTTTCTCGGTTTGGGTTGGGTTTTTTGGAGGGGGGCATGTTGCTTTATTCTTTCTTGTCAGAATGGACAAGACAGTAGAGTCTTAAGAGTCCTTGGGTATTATGCCATTTTTTCCTTCCGAAGCTTGAACAATTATTTCACATCAGTTTTCATTAGTCTGAATCATGAAATCATTGTGTACAGAACAGAGTTCACTGGCACAATCCAGATCTACTGCTTAAATTGCTCTGAGAGTAGATATGATAAGTCATGTTTTTGAACTAAAGAAATACAGTCTTATAGAATGTGTAAAGAGAGAATTCTTTTGTTAGCTGTCAGTGGGATTTTGCTATCTCTGTTAAATATATAATGGTTAGTGTCATAACAAAAATCAGCCATCGTGTTATGGCATTTATCTTCATGACTGAAGAGAGGAAGGGCTACTGTGATTTATTCCATCTCTCCTCATGAGACGATTAATGTCATAAGAGATTAGTCTTCAGTACTGACTTGTACACAGAATAAAATACACGGCTGGAGTGGGATGCTAGGCAGCTTTAATTGCCACAAGTTTGGAAGCCCACATTACTTACAGATGGCACAGTTGACAATTACTCATCTAAGATTTTCAAAAATAGGAGAATATTTTGCAGTTCACTAACTCATATCCATTTTGTGTCATTTATTTGTTCAGTCCTTATTATCAGTCTTTCCACTCAGTCCTTTCCCCCATCTCATCACCTAAGTCCACCCACACTTGTCCTGTTAAATACACCACTTATTGCAGAACTGAGGTCCATATTGGTGGTTTATAGTGATATTTGGTAGCATCTGTTTAAAGGTTTAGAAAATTTAACAACTAATACTATGAAATATTTGTCACAGACTAGAAAGAACATAAAATGGGTCTGTATCTGTCTGTGAAATCACATATAAAACTCAGGATAGAAGGAGCAGTTTTCCTCAAGTTTGGAGAAAAGTTACATGCTCATTTCTTTCCAGGGACCTTGTAAAATAATATGACCATCTGAAATTTCAGTTAACAATCTTTCAAAAGCCTATCACTTTGGAGCAATGCACACAGAATATTTTGTTTACGTGCTCCTCACTCCTTCTTATGAAAGAAAATACTTCAGACAATACTGTGGCGAAAAAACTCAACACGATAAGCCAAAGTTCTGTTAAAGAGGAGAGAATTATTTTTCCCCCAAAATGGAATAGGAATTGCCTGTGTTTTCTTAGATTCTCCTTTTCTGGATACTGCTAAATCATGCCAAGCTAGGTAAACTTTAATTCTTGATATAAAAGTTTTTTCTGTTAAAAACAGCAATTATTTACCATTGATTTAGATCAAACAGAACACATTATTTAAAGGCTCTCACCATAAAGCATTATCTTTATCTAGGCTTCTCAAGTATTGACTTAAACAGTTTTATCAGGCTGTTAATCACGTTCACATATAGTGTCATCAGCAACTGAGACCAGTGCTGACAGTGAGACCAGCCAGGTAACAGGGAAACATTATGATAGGGAAGAAGTATCATGAAAGACATTTTTTATTGATGGTAAGAGAGAAAAAAAAATAATTAATGGGTTCTCATCAGTACAATTGTCTGCCAGCTGGATGCTGATTTCCCCTAGAGATTTAAACCAATAGGAGCAATCACTTGGCACAGGTAAACAAACTGAATAGGACCTCCAGCCTATAAAGAAGAAAGGTGAACTATGACTTCAAAACCGGAGCTTGTAAGGAGACAAAACGCTGATTGTTACACCAATAGTTTTTAATCAGACCTCAAACCAAAAGACAGAACACGTCTTCCCCCCTGGAGGTAAAACCTGGAAATATTCAGGATCATCTGCAATTGTGGAGTCTCCAAACTCCTGACCCTGCTTGAAGGCATTATTTCAAGCTACAAGACTGGCTGACCCTTCCAAGCCAAGTAGGACAAGCACTGCCCAGGTTACAGTGAGAAATGGTCACCAGCCATACACATCACGTAACTACCATCACCGAACTCCAGAATCTCAACAAGGTAATTGATCAACAGAGAGGAAACACAGAGGATTTTATAAAGGAATATAAATACAAAGACTTCTCATAAAGCCAGGCCTCCTGTTCAAGACATATTTCTGGTTTTAAGGGTCCTTAATATCACAGCATATTTCCTACCCTAAGACCCCTCATTACACATTGAATGGATTCAACTGTTGCCCGTCAGGACACTACTATAACTCAAGAAAAGCACACCAAGAGAAAACAAAACACGCCTGCTATACAGTATACTCAACCATGGTTTTTACTCTCTTTCTGTGAGTACCAACATACATATACACAGGGATCTGAGTTTTCCCAAAGTCACATCCCAGCAAATGTAGCAACAAAAATTGTCAGCTCCTAGGAAATGCTACTGGCAAATAATATCTATGAGGTTTAGGCACATCATTTTAGACTTAATGTTTTAGAAGTTGATAATAATACACGTTTAAGCTGTATCTTCCATTTCCTTCCAAAAATAGCTAGTGATAAGTGAACAGAAAAATGAAAACTGTTTTATAAAAAAGTTACACTGCCTCAGCTTGGGCTTCCAGTGTAAATACTGAACTCATACTCCTACTGTACCTCTGAAATAACAAAATTAATATGGAGACTAGCCTTACAGTTCAAATCCAGGAATGCAATCATCCTTTAACTGTGCCAGACAATCTCATCCAAACACATAAAATTATACTTAGGAGATTTACATAACATGTGCTCCGAGATCAAAACAAAAATAAACCAAGGTGTCCAGAATCACAGCAAGAGAACTACCACAGTCTCATATTCAAGCATCACGTCAGACAGACTTTTGGACGTGGGAGATTCTATGAATTATTTTTTTTTAAACCAATTCCAAAAATTCCAATAAGAGATCTCCCTACCGAATGGATTGAGAGAATATTTCAGAAAACAAATTGGTCTTTTCAATTATTTCAAAGAGGTTACGTATAATTTCAATAATACTCCTTTGGCCGAAATAGCCCATAATGGAATTTGTTCTAAAAATAAACTGAATGCAACATAATCAAAACACAGTATTTCATTTCCAAGACAAAGGTCTCCACAGAGAAGAGACAGAAGTTGGTGTTTCATTGCAAACCTTGTACTTCCAAAGTCTGACAAGAATCCAAACTTTAAAAATGAAAGTTTGGGGACTTTAGCTTCTTATTTAAGTGAAATGGTAACAAAATAAATAAATAAACAAATGAAATGCAATTTTATCCTAGAATCTAGAAGGGATATTTTTTTCCTCATTTCTTTCATTGTTAGTCATATATTTTTTTTTCTTCCCTTCAGTATATTTGCTATTCTACTTCTCACTGGTACAAGAAAATCTCCATCTATTCTTCACATCTTCCCAATGCAGCACGAACTTTTCTCCCTAGGATTACATCAGTATCACCCAGGCACATGACATGCCAACAGACATAAATCCAGCTTCGTTCTCTTCTACTAATCCCAGAAAATGTATGCAAGTACTAAAAGTAATAAGCTTCATAACTATTATTATGTATGTATGTAGCACATAAAACCTCATTTTTTTCAGAACATTCATGCTCAGAATGCCTTCCCCAGGTCCTTCGCACCCGTATTTTTCTATAAAATTAACTCCAATATTTAACAACACTTTAACTAACAAATGAAGCTTCTTGCCATAACAGCTCTAAGAATGCTGATAACAGCAAACAGGTGCAGTGATTTTAATTTTTTTTTAAACCTCTCATTCTCTTTGCAGATCTCTCAACAGCATTTCCTAGCCACCATGCGTATATACCATCCTCAGTTACCTAGGCAGCTACTTCTGTAGGTCTGGCTCAGAATCTGTAGGTGCATTATTTTGCTTTATTTAACATTACTTAAAATAGCTTGAAACACTCTCCTAAAGCTCAGACATTAATATAATAAGTTAGCACATGAAAATTACAGTATGAAAATGAGTCTGTCTCATTAAGGATAGTTAAAATTGACTACACAGAGGTTTGTATTGTTGTTTTTTAATTTAATGGAAGTGTCAAAATTTTGAGAATTACAGAGAGATGAGAATGTTTTGATAATGTGTCAGTCTATCTCCAAGCAAAGCAGGTAACCCTACAAATTGATGGAGACAGAATTGTTCTCTTTTGCAACATAATAATTATTTCATTAGACATTAACCTACAAAACATTCTAACGGGTCCTGAAAAAAAAAGTCCCACTTAGGCCAAACTCATTTGACAGATTAAGAGAGCTTAGGTTTTTTTTGGTTGGTTGGTTGGGTTTTTTCTAAACAAATTAAGACAGTAAGATAATGCTTTTCTGATCTAACTTCCAAAATCCACACAAAACATTCTTGATCAACTGCTTTGACTCCATTACTCCAATTATTTTTCTAGTTTCCCATCTTCTATTGAAGTTTTCAAACTGCAGTTCACAGACCAGCTAAAAGACTAATTTTTTGGGGTCCATGAAAGGCAATAGCTCAAATGATTGCCCAGACACTGACTTTATCCTCAAGGCCTTTCACTCTGCCCACGCCTCTTACTGCTTCTCTCTTGCACTGTATCCTATACCCTTTAGTCAGTCAAACATGTTTGTTCATTTGTCCCACATTTATGACCTCTTTCATTGGAAAACTCTCCAGACAGCCCTATATGAGTTCTGCAGTCTCCTCTTCAAGTGCTGCTGCGGGCCTGGAGGCTAAATTAACAACCCACAATGGTTACAGTGAACATCAAACATTTACTGTGAGGGGCTGATCGTAGCACCGGTACTAAGAAGTTCCCGTGAAGGTACTTAGTAATTGCAACAATCATCATCAAGGCATGTATACAGCATACCTGTATGGCCAGACTGATAAAAATCTCCAAATTTACCTTGCGAAGCCACAGGCCACTGGTTCTTAAGTGCTTCTACAACTCTAAAAAAGAGCATGTTTTAACATCACGACCACTTAGTGGGGTTCACAATCGTCAGAATACTGTATCACAAAGAACATGAAAGATCCTTCTTCACGAGATAACTGCAGTGTTCAAGCTATATTAAAGCAGTAATTCCATTTTCTTTCAGTATCTGCTCTTTGGGGAGCCAATCCTCCACTCTAGAAACCACAGTATTCACTAAGACTTCTACTAAGAACAAAAAGCATCGGTCCAAGACAAAGATATAGGGTTGGTTATAGCTGCCAAGTTCCACTAAGATGGGTACTCTCATTCCCTCATTCCAAAAGCGACAGGGGAAATTGGCAGTGAGTCAGCTGATCCCCGAACACTGACTGGAGGAACAGCATTTTAGCATGAAGAATTCGATTTGCGAGATGAAACAATCACACACCCTAGAGCTGGGAGCAGTGTTCATTTCTTGTTCTTCCTGTCTACTTAAAGGATGCTGGGGCTTGTTATGGGCAGACCAAATGTCCTGGGCATGTAGACTTGTTTCCATGATCCTCCCAGTCAGATTCACAGGGCTGCAACCCAATACTTGACATTATATATATATATATATATAAAAGATTGGGGCTGCTAAGTCAGGAATTCAAGGGACCACATTAAAATGTGCAATCCTCTTATTTTGTCCTCCCATCAAGTATTTCCTACTGGGATACCTGGCAAAAAGCATTTCAGCTATTGTCCAGGAGGCCACTGTTGTACTTTGAACTATATTCTAAGTCTCAAGCTGCACAGATGTACTGGGCAGGGTGAAATAAATAATCACAAGAATCTCCACCATTATTTTAAAAGATTAGTAGCCTTATAAGACAGCTCATGCTCCATACCACTGCTTCCCCTTTCTCTTCTATGATCTGGCCTGATGGACGCAAGCACTTGCTGAACTGTCCAGACATTCTGCTGACATGTGCTTAACAGACAGGAGATGCTTAGTAATGCAATACAACTTGACAGCACAGCATCCTGGGAACAGGAAAAAAGGAAGACTAACAACCTGTTAGACAAGGATTGCCAACGTAGCAAAATCGGCTACACAGATTTTTCTTGTTCTTGACAAAAAAACCCCCCACGTTTCAAACCAAGGAACTTCAGTACAAGAACAATACAGGCAAATGCTCAGTAGTCCCACACATGTTCAGGGAGGTACAAGCTTGCAGAGACATAGTTCATCTTGAAACCAGTAACAAAATGGTATTAATATGTCTTCAGTAGTTACTTATTTGAAAATACCTTTAACAGTGATTTACTGAGGTTATTCCACAGCTAGACACCGAGCCCCACTAAGTTATTCTATTTAAAAAACAAAACAAAAAACAGAAGGTGAGTGCTTTCAAGATGTCTCAAAAACCTGCACTATGAATGAAACAAATTATGAAATAGATTAGAATGCATTAAGCACTACTGCTCTAAGTATAAACTTCTTCCAGCATTGCTACATCGAACTGCTGAAAAAAATCCAGAGACTACGTCCAAAAAAGCCTTGAAAAACCAGAAAATGTGAATGAGCACTGTTAAATGGATAAAGAATTTTCTCAATCTGTACAAGAAAATTGACCAAGATCACAACAAGAAAGGGAGAAAAAAGCTTTGACAGTAAGTTCTCCAAACCAAATCATCTACCTAGCTCAAGACAATGGTCTGTCAAGGAACACTTCTTAAGTTTAGAAGACATTGTTATCTGTAAGTCAGACAGTGCTCTACAGGAAGTGACTGTCACCCACAGGATTATGATTTCTATAGAGTTATGCCTCTAAAAGCAGTGAGGAGATTCTCATCATCACAGGCTTGACTAGATCAATCTATGTATATAGGAGTACAATTTTTAAAACAGTTTTAAAAATTGCAAAATTAAAAAACAATTTTAAAAATTATTAAAAAAATTTATACAGAGAACTACAGCCCAAACCTCTTAATGAGTCTGTGAATGCCTCTGCTGATTCCAGAGCAACAGACTGAACTGTGCTTGCCTATCTAGCACAGGTTGTCAGAAACTAAACTCAGTGCTACACTACAAAACAAGTCTCCTCAGACACCCGAGCTACAGGAGGACACATCAAACTCAGAACCTGCAATGTAACAGCTGGATCCCATATGTTAAAGACCTCATCTAAAAGTTCCCCCCATACCAAGGAAAACTACATGCCAGGGTCCACACAGACTTTGTCCTGCTGAGCTCAAGCCATTAAAGAGAGCTGAGCTCTTAACATCCAAAGGATGAAGACTTCAGACCCTCCCCCTCCCCTTCCCCCCCCCCCAGTTTCCTCTTTCAATGTCAGAAACATCAGAGCCTGCTTTGGTCTCAAAGTGAATGGTGCTGCTCTAGATCCTTCCAACTCTACAGGCAGTCCCCAACCAGCGCACTAACCCCGAAGAGGCTCTGGAAGGCAGCATGCACTTTCAGGCGGCTTATTAACCGTCTCCTGATACTCATGATGTCTGTGCTAAAGTACTATAAACATAAGTGGATATATTTAGGTAGTGGTATGCTTAAGGTATGATATTCAGAAAGATGTAGGTCATTCCTTCAAACCAAGATTAGCTGCAGGTAAGAAGGCACCTCTCTACTCTTTTTACATTCCCAGCAGGGACACCTCCTTCCAAGAAAGTAACTCCAGCAATAGGAAACTATCCAGCAGGACTTCACAAAACCAGAACAAACTCAGAGCCAGTACACTGATGATCTGGGTTTCTCTGGGGAGGGTGACTGTGATTCAAAGTTGATAAGAGACTAAATGGGCCACCTATGGCCAATCTGTTGTCCTCAAGCAGCATGGGGATTTGCAACTTGAACTAACAGGATGAGCAAATGGCTGAACCAGGATGTGCTACTTACAGCTGGTTCTACTCCAGGTTGTTGTTCTGCCTTTTCATTGGAAGCTGACTGAAGGGTAAGATACTTGACTCCTTCAGTCTGTAAGTTCCTCAAAAGGAGTGTTTTGGTCAGTTTCAGCTTGAACCCACAGAGTCACAATGAAGTAATTTCTACTAATCATGTCTTCTCTCAGGTCTTGATAGCAGAAAAAGCAATCACTATTTAGTTGTTGCTATTTACAGGGAATTACAAGATTATCATCATCATACCCAGGAAAAGAGAAACATGTTTGAGCTTACAACATTAAAAAAAACCCTATTACTCCAAAGACAAGAGGTCAAGTTTAGGAAATGACTCTCCACATGACTGTAATCTGCTGGTCACAGTATAAAGAACAAAGAAAGGCTCCAGCAGTAAGTACGGTGAGTTTGGCTTTTCACCTTGAGGACAGCATGCTACCTGGTCCAGACTAGGATGCTGCAATGACAGTTTCATCTGAGGAACTGGTGAACTGGGCTAGCAAATCCAAAGCAACCTAGTTGTGAAGGGTGGGTAAGGCCCTGGGTATGGGTAGTGAAAACTATTTCACCATGATTCCACCAGTCCATGTGCAACTGACTAAATCTTGTTTGTGAGAAATCATCAGCTGAGTGGAGAACACAAAACAGATCAGTTATTTCAACAGAAACATGTAGTATGACAGGAAAATACTGGTTCTTCTGCAGAGAAAGGTAAGCCAGGAGCCACTGAAAGCATTCACTATAACAGTGAGCATTAAATCATACCTTAAGGCACTGAGAATGCTGTCACATTGCTGAGGAATGCTCATATTTAGGTTCCTGTAAGGGTTTTCTCGTATATTACCCTGTTTTGATAGCAGTACTGAGAATAGGTCCCATTCCTGTGTTGGGTTCATGCCTTCCTGTCTGTGATGTCATGGGTTAAAGGGCTGTCTCAAGATAAGAGGTAGAATCTCATTCCTCTCAATCTGCCTTAGAACAACACAAAAGGTGAGCTGAAAGATTAAATTTGTATTTTATTTGTAGATCATCCTTCAAAATGAAAAAAAAATATTAAACCACACTAATTTCATACTAACAAAATAAAATACTGACACTTAAAACACAATCATACAAGGTAAAAAAAAAAATAAGTGCAGGTTCAACCTTGTCTAACAAGTGCAAAAATTACTTTGAATAAAACGAATTGGAGGAAACCCTAGAGCAAACCAAAATAAAATCTAGCTCTTCAAAGCAGCATTGATTGCGGATCAAAGGGAAAGGCCATCAAAACTTCCCAAGCCACAATGTTTCTGCATGTCTGAAAAAGAATTAACTCAGAACAAATATGGAAATAATAGTAGGTCTCTGTTAAGCCAACAACAAAGAAAACCTTAATACCGTAAAACAAAGTTATGTCAAATCTTCCATTTCTAAAGATACATGCAGCTCCTTCCACACCATGCTTTAAAATGCTATTTATAGTAAAAAAAGCGAAGACTTAAGATAAAAGTCAAAGGGATTATCATTAATGGTCTAGCAACACAGAAGTTACTCTTCTATTTTTTCTTTTATTTGTGGTCTTCAAATATGAAGTTGTAATGCAAAAATATTTCCATACAGATATACGATCCGTTTCAACTACACTATCTTAGCAGAGCAGACAAAGCAACCGTCAGCTTTTGGACAGCCAGCCACATTAAACAATAACATGCAAGCTAACAATTCCAATGGGCTTTTGTTGTTTTTCATGTGGGGTTTTTTTTCAGCATTGGTTTCCGTAATTAATTAGTATAATTCTCTTAAAGTTTAGAGGATGAAGAGAACAACTCTTAATTAAGAGCTGGATCCTGCCAGGGGACTAGTGCAAGAAATTCCAGAATTAAGGTATGAATATTACTCACCCAATATGCACATCACCTGAACTATGAGAACTCTCCATAGCACCGTAAAGTACATACTCTTCAGTAACACACGAAAAATTTTTTCAGAATGAAATTTAGTGAAGAAAGAGCAAAAATACTGAAGAGGAGATCCAGCACACAAATAACCCAACAAGCACTGCTGTTCTCATGCTTGGGATTTTCTTCTGCTTTATTGTCAACTAGTGGTAGAGATTTAAGTGAGCTGTGTTTCAAAATACCACTTACTGGAAATAGAAGAGGCCAATAATGAGGGCAAGCTATTCATAAAAAATCCTTTTAAAGTGTTACCATAAACTATCACCCTTCATAGGCAGATGATCAACGCTTCATACATACGCTGAGCTGTGCACTCCCAAAGTAAGCAGCCTCCACTTACTTTGTTCAGGTCTCTTTCACCTTTCTGTATCACAAATGACAAAGGATTGTGTCTGGCAGTCAAATGCTGAAAGTCTGATCACTGCTACCTACTTCAAAGCTATCAGTTCTTGTGTGGCAGAGTATCCTTGGACACATTTTTTTCCCAGTATTTTCCATTTCAGCTTTTTTTACGCAATATCTTATGGCATTAAATTATTAACAGGCAGAATTCACTATTTCAGGACTTTCAGCGATTGCTTGAGAGTCATTGTAAGCTTAAGAACAGCTGAAACTAAATGGATGCAAATTTTTTCAACTGAACAGGAACATTACAAATTGCTTAAAGTACTCAAGTGTTTAACCTCTCTATTCAATTTTTATGAGTTCCATGTATGACCAGAAAACAATAGTACTGTTTCATCAAATGAGGATCAGCTGAAAGATAGAGGAAAGACAGGATGTTTCTCCTCCTTCCTTTAAAGATTTTCTTTTGTTCTGCTTCTTTTAAGTGTTCTATCTTAGTCTATCAGGCACAAAAAGCAGAGAACTGGTATGGAGATAACGCCCAGGTTGTACATAAGCATTGCTGTAGTCTCTACAGAGTACAAAGTGAGTTGACGTACCGGGTCTACATCAAAGATATGCCCCTTGGCAGGTTGTAAAGACAGGTTGCAATTTTGTCCATAACAATGTGTGTTCTACAAAATGGGTTCTGTAACATGAACTGTTAGTGGTATGCCACCATTCCACTGATCCTGCACATGCGTTCATTTCTCAGGAATGCTTGTAAGCTGGGCTATGCCTTGCTCTAAGATAAGCAGACTTTCATAAGGAAAAAAGCAGCGTGTCGCAGACAGAAAGATTCAACTCTGCAGGAGACTTCTTCCACAAAATGCAAGTTCCAACACAGGGCATGCCAGTGGCTCCTGTTTTACTGACTGTATCACACATGCGGTATTTACAGCAAGTGCTGAATATAATGGGAGTCCTTTCCTGCTTATGTTATAAAAATTAAGGGAACAGCTTGAAAAAACAATGCATCGCAGGAACGTAAGTTTTCAAGCATCCTTTAATCAAATACCAAGAAACAGCAAATGCAACACTGACTGTCAGTTTGAAGCCTCACCACTTAGAATTACACACTACAATGTATTTTAAGACTGTCATGTAATACATTTTTCTAAAGTACTTCTGCTTCTTTCATTGTGAATGTGGGAAATGGAGAGCTGTGTAATGATTTCAGGCTCAAGTCCAGTTTTTGTACTCCTTTTTAGCCATAACTATTACATGGTGCATTATGAGTGTCAATATAGATTGACTATAGAGACACGACCATATCCGCTTCTCTCGTAATTACTGTGAGAGGAATAGTAATAGAGAGTGAATGAGGCAAAAGCGCAGCCACAGAAGGAAGATGATTTTACGACTGTGAAACAGAACTACTACTGAGACGCTGTTGGTACCGTAACTGCCTCTCCCACAGACTTCCTGCACAGCTTCGAGTAAGGTACTTAATCTTTCCATGCCTCAACTCTGCATGGGTAAAGCAGAGGTCAAAATACTTAACTTCATAGGCATGTTATAAGTATAGAAACATTTGTGTTTGTGAAGCTACTGAGTGTTGCTAATAATAGCTATGTAGGTATGATTGAAACATAAAAGAAAAACATATTTTAGCATTGTGTCTGAAAGGCGTATAGAAGATTAATACGGCACCTCACATCAAACAAAGAAAATTAAATGAAAGATCAGCACCTCTAGTGAGTAAGCTTAAAGTACTTGGGAAACTGGCATGCAAGTACATGATTTAAAGTCTAGACTGTAACATATGGACGTGCACAACAGCGTGAAAAAGCAACACCAGCAACATTACCTCTGTCATTTCATACTTTTTAGCACTTCATTTTGAAAGCCCAATACTGTTGTAATGCAAGAGCTTTGGTAGAAAATTTAACACGTAAATATCCGTACGTTTGCTGTATGTATTAATTCACCCTCTTGTTCTTAAAAGTAATTTAACAGCATACAATTTTGCAACATATTGATTTAGGTAACTCAAGAGTCAGTTTTTGTGAGTAGGTATCAATCACTTCATTGTTTACTTGTCGTTGGAAAGAAATTGATTTAATCAAACCTTGCAGTAATATGTTATTGATGTATCCCAAGAAAATGAAGTCATAATGAACCATCAGGGTCCTAACATAGAACACTGTAAGGAGTGGCAATTTTTGCTTCAGTCTTCCATTGTGATTTGCACACATACGTCTCTATACAAGCAAAGCCCGGTGCAAGACTGTAGTTGGTCTCAGCAGCACCATGTATCATTCACGTAACAGACTGGGGACGAGTTCTCCATAACTTGGCAACCCCAGGAGGCAAAACAAAACCACACTGTGAACCTTGTGTATCTCCACCACTTACACACAGCAGTGTATCACTTCTACTCCATTTTAGCAAATCTTGACCCTTGGGGGGGGAGTGTGAGGTGATATGACAGCACGAAAATGAGAGTCATAGCCCTTCTCCTCAGCGCTGGCTCAGCCTTTGTTCTCCAGAGGCTTTAAACTTTTCCACGTATCGGACCACACGGGAATAGCAATTTTACTCAATACACAATGAAATTCCTTTATGCACATTTGTCAAACAGAATACAGCTTATAGTGGCAACTGCAGCGGCAACTTGAAAAAGTTGTAATAGCATTTGATGTATTTTACAGACTTTTGAATACATGTTGCCAGTTTAAAGCATGGAGAAACAAGCACTGCAGCAACACCCACTGCCAAAATTATTTTTTGCAAAGGCGAGCGTTTTACCGCAGTTAAACTTTTGTTACAAACGTGAGAAGTAAGAGAGGGCAGTATCGACACTGTATCACAACACCTTCACTAAAGCCGCATTATTACAAAATGTTGTAGGATGTCAGAATTTAGCACTGACCGAGCATATGAGAACACCTCGGAACAGCTTACAGAGACATCTATAGGTAGTGTCTGTCTAATATCTCCTAATTATTTACACAGGGGAGAGAGGCTGAACTTGCTATGCAGGAATTCATACAACAAGGTGAAAACGTTTTTTACAAGAAATGTGCTTCTCAGCTAAACAAATAATAGTAGTAAGGTGTCAATGCCCCTGACCAAATCCAGATGCACCATTAGCACAGACATGTCACTTAGGCAATTGGGTCTGTATCACCGCTGGATAAAAGAGAAAGTTGGTACAGATACGAAAAGCAATATAACCAGCAGCCTGTCTTTCTAGCTTTGTCATCTTTCCACGCACTCAGCTGAAGCTGCAGCAGCCCCAACTTTGCAGGAGACACACACAAACGTGTACAACCACACACGCTGTATTGTGCGTAACTGTTTGTTGTAAGATTCCTAGAAGGGAGAGAACCCGTACGTGTTCCGAAACTGAGATACAACACAAACAATGTGCTCTGTTACACTTAGCAAACAGTCATACGGGATCATGAAAACGGATACAGTAGGGCAAGGGAGATGGTTTCTTAATGAAGTGGGAATGGACTGGGTCTCCAGAGCCACAGAGCCCTCCCAGAGTGGGTCTGGCCGCCCTGGATGCTTCCCTGCTGGGTGGGGGAAGCAGAGAGGGTGCAGGGAGACCTCAGGACAGAGTTCTGCCTCACGTCCTCGCCCCAGTCCCCCTGCCCGCACTGAAGGGATGAAAAGGCAATTCCTGGGTATTTCGCTTTTCTCTAGGATTAACAGGAGGGGGTTTCTCGGGATATCTGACGCGTGAACTCGCCGAGACAGAAACAACCCCTGGGTATTTACACACACGCATGCAAAAGCAGAAAAGAGCAGGCATTTCCTCACACATACACCGCAGCAGGACGCAGCTATTCCTCCTCTCCAGGCGGGGACGAGAGGAGAGCGGGGGCTGCCCCGGCACCCCCTCGCCAACCCCGCACACGGCGAGGCGCGCCCGAGCCCTCCTCCGGCGGGGGCACCCGGCCGCTCCGGCACCGCCAACTCGCACCGGCACCCTCCCTCCCTCCCGCACGGCTCCCGCTCCCCCTCACACTCACTGACACCCCCTCTCCCCCTCCTCCCGCACCCC